>JBAKGM010000233.1:5568685-5581603 GCA_037177215.1 Asparagus racemosus
CTCTCTCTCTCTCTCTCTCTCTCTCTCTCTTTCCCCCTCTCCCCCCCCCCCCCCGCATCAACCTCCTCCTTTCTTCCCCCCAAACCGACCCTTTGTGGCCATTACCAATAAGTTCTCATCATTACTCAAACCCCCTGGCCATCACCACCAACAATGATGTCGTTTCCAACGACATTCGACTGACCACAACAATCCTCCTCTCCCCCCCCCCCATCCTCTCCCCCCGCCCCCGCCTTCTCTCATTTTCTCTTCCCTCAAACTCAACCCCGCATGGCCATCGCCACCACTAGCATTGATGTTTTCGTTGACATCTGACCAATCGCAATAATCCTCCTCCTCCTCCTCTCCCTCCCCCCCAACCCAAAAAAACTCAACCCACATCGCTATCACCACCAACAGTGTTGTCGTCAACAAATCGACCCACCACAAGCATCCACGAGCTCCCCGACGCAATCCGAACCAACATAATCTCCACCATTACTGACATTTGCACCTGCAAACAACACCTTCCTTGTCTCCTAAAATTTGAAAACTAAGTCACAATATTAACAACCATATTTAACAACTAATTCTTTAACTTTAAATATTGAGAAAAATGCTTTGAGGCCCATTTTGATAAAGCAAATGTGAGTAAGCGCCAAGACTAAGTCAACATGTGTTTTATCCCCAAATTTGAGCAAACAATGTGATTCAGCCGTCAAACTAGTTCAATAGACCATTTGTATATTGTATTTTCACAAAAATCTGAAAATGCCCCTCCCTCAATAATCTCTCTCTCATCTTGTTCTTACACCCGCCCTTCCCTATCTCTAATGTTCACCTCCACTAAGAAATCTCTATAGTTTTTCATTGTTGTTTCTCTTTGCCCTCTGCTCTCTCCTCTCTTATCCTTCTTTCTCCTCAAATTTTATCTACCTCCACCCCTACGACCTTTTTAACTTCCCCTCTTCCTCTATTACTCCTTAATGCCTCCAAAAGGACTTCTCTGTTGCTATTTGGGTCAGTTTGCAAGTTTGTAATCAAAGTTGATGTCTTTTTTGCTAATCACATAATAGATCCATATTTGGTTTTGAGGATCTAGTTGCTTTTGTCTTTGGGTCTAAATTTGTAAGGGCGCGCCTATCTTGAGAGCATTGTTGAATAGATCTTGCTATTGTGGGTTACCTTGTGTTTGCTACTGTTTGTTGTATGAGATCATTGCATTCAGTCGCTCCAACTATGATATTATTGCTCCTAGGAGATCCAACAAAAGCCCCCGTAAGCAACTTGCCACTAAGGCTACCTGCAAGTCCACTCCGATTCGTCACTGGATTCGGAGATTGATAGGATAATTGTGAAGAAATTTGGGAAGGAGATGAAACTGATTTAATTGACATGTGATAGTTAGTTTGGTTTTTTTATTAAGGCAGTTTTTGCTTCTTTTTTCATGATTTAATTGAGGCATCTTCTTTTTTTTATGATTTTTAAGGAAAAGACAGTACTTTTTCAGTTCATGAGTTCCAATATTCTTATATGTTTGGGTTGCACATTTGAAGTTTAAGAATCAGCTGTCAATTTTGTGAGTTAGTTATTAAATTTATGAGTTAGTTGTTAAGCATATAAGTAGTTGTTATGAGTTAGTTATTACGCTATTGTATTAGTTGTTAATCTTCTAAGTTAGTTATTAAACTTATAGTTGTTAATCTTATGAGTTATTTATTTATATGAGTTAATTGTTAAATTTATGAGTTAGTTGTTAAATTTATAAGTTAGTTGTAATTAGTTGTTAAATTTATAAGTTAGTTGTAAATATTTTTAAGTTAGTTTTTAAACTTATGAGCTAATTGTTAATCTTATGAGCTATTTGTTTTATGAGTTAGTTGTTAAAGTTGTGAGTTAGTTGTTAAACTTATGAATGAATAGTTAATCTTATGAGTTAGTAGTTAACCTTATGAGTTAGTTGTTAATTATTTGAACTACTTGTTAAACTCATGAGTTATGTGGGATAATTATATCATATAATATAGGGAAATTCTAATATTATAACTTTAAAGAAAACAAACAACTATTTTTAACTAAGGTAATCACAACCAAAGCATTGTAACTTTAAACAAAATAAATAACTACTTTTAACCCCAAGTTAATCACAATCAGGATAAATTAGAGGACTACCAGAGGAAATGATTTATATATCCTAGTTGTTCACTGTGGGGAGTACCAGTTTTACAGCTAAGGAAGAAAGATGGGAGTGGACGTAAGTGTGTAGATTATAGGGATTTGAAACAAATGACTATCAAGAACAAGTGCCCGATCCCTCAAATTGATGATCTATTTGATTGGTTAGGAGGAGCCACCGTGTATTTCAAGTTAGATCTGAGGCCTGGGTATTGTCAATACCGAGTGAAGGCAGACATATTCAAGGCTGCTTTCAGAACCAAATATGGCCTTTTTGAGTTTTTGCTTACGCCTTTGTATGTAAATAACGCCCCGTTTGTGTTCGCAACCCTAATGAATTAGATCATTGCTCCATACTTGGGCAAGTTCGTCATAGTTTTCATTGACGATATCCTAGTACATTTGAAGAGTCAGGAAGAGCATGCGGAGCACTTGAGAGTAGTGCTGAAAGTGATGAGGAAGGACCAGTTGTATGAAAAACTTGGGAAATTTAAGTTTTGGCTGAGTGAAGTTGTCTTCTTTGTTCATATAGTATTGGTAGCAAGAATAGTCTTTAACGTCAAGAAGATTGAGGATATAGTCAGGTGGCCGATACCAAATGATATTGTAGAAGTTTGTAGATTCATGGGATTGGGGGGATATTACCGGAGATTTATTAAGGATTGACCAAGTTGATCCGGAAGAAAGAACTGAAATGTGTCAGGAATCCTTTAACGAGTTGAATAAGTTGGGAAATCCCAACTTATTTTTTTCCCACTTATAAAAAATAAATAATTAATTAAAATCTACTAAATATGATTTTGAATCCTTATAAGACAAAGCACACTTACAAGTAAAAATAAGTAACTTGCCAAACATGCCTTAAGTAATTCTTTAGACATAGATAAGTTTTCTTGAACTTATCGGGTTTGGATTCGGACCCTACTTAAGCCTACCCGAATCGGACCCGTTTAATACTTTCTTCTCAAGTTAAAAGGAGGGAGAACAGTTAAATAAATAATACTCCTTCATCCCTCTCTCTCTCTCATCTCGTTCTTTCTAGGGTTTGCTTCCTCTTCTCAAATCGACCGAACTGATGGTAAAGCTTCCCAAATTCTAGATCTCGATCTCTTTTGTTAAACCCCTAGGGTTTGTTTCGATCTCTGTTTCTGATTAGCTGGTATCTAACGCAAATCTTGGATCGATTTCGTTGCAGGAGGAGAATCAGAATCTAGACGCGGCGATCGACGCGAAGTTGAACGAGGAGAAGCAGGCGAGGCTCTCCGGCGATGTGGCGGGAACGAAGAAGGCGGTGATCGATATAGTCGAGCTCTGCTACAAGGCTGGAGCTTGGAAGACCCTCAACGATCAGATCGTTCTTTTGTCGAAGAGGCGAGGACAACTCAAGCAGGTTGAAAAAAAGTTGAATTTTTTTGGTTTATTTGTAGAGGTTTTGTAGGTTTTGGGCATTATTGTTCGTATATTGGTCTTTTTTCACTAAATAAATTAAGATAAAAATACAGCTCAAATATCAGCGCCCTAGACTACTTGTTTACAAATTTCATCTAAAATTAATCTTTGTCACACTGAATTCTAGTGGTTGATTTGGTACCATGGAGCTTTACCCTCTTCACGAAGTAATTCCTTAATTACTGTAATCCTATGATCTCTTCTCTTGAAGCCAGTTGGCTCTATTTTGCGTTGAATATTTGAGGTGCACATTCAAAGTTAAATTTCATGTAGAATCTGGTCGGGTTTATGGTTCCTGGACATAGATAAGGAAGAAGCTCCAAGGATTCAATTATATTATGTAGTTTAATAGCCAAATAACCCAAGGTCGAGTGACACGACATGTATATCTTAGTATCTTTTGAAAGTTATTAGGGTATTAACTTTAATGATTAATGTGTGCCGGTGTTCGCAGTTTCCAGATAACATAAATATCTTGCTAATTTTAATGTATGGCACTGTTATTTAGCTGCTATACATATATTACCGCATAGTTGTTGACAGTAACAGAACCCGAGCAATATCAATGTCCTTCACTCACTGTAAATTTTAAGAATACCTAAGTAGCTATATTAAATATAAAAAAACTTGCATCATTCAAATGCATAGCTGGAAGGTGTGTTTTACGTGATAAGAGGATAATAAAAATTATAGCATATTAACAGCAGAGCAAAAAGTCCAGTTATCATCTTTAGTAATCAGCTAAACAGCTAAACTTTCCCCCAACAAATGAGTTGAGCAAGTTAAAACCAACATTTGGGAGGATTGATAAGGAATTGATCAAGATCGTACAACTGGATATGAGCGATGCAATGTTAGCTATCTGTAATTTCCACCATTCTGCAATGGTGTCAACTATGAATAAGGAAGTAGTTTGGTAGAAGAATACAAAAGTAAGTTATGATATGATGTTCTATAAGCAATCATGTGAACCTCTGAGGAGAACTTCAAGGTAACCCAGTGACCCACAGAAAGATCAGTTTGTGAGTGGGAAAGGTATATACAGTAACTTTATAACAGAAGTAATGTTAGGCGTATAAATCGAGAACCTGAACCAATTTTTCTAATGCAAAATTTGGATTCCCACATACATTGAATGCTATTGGGTTTGTCTAGCTGTGTACTATGAGGAAGATGATTCTAAATTGTTTGATTATTTTTGGTTTCACATTAGTCTAAGCAATACTAGTCATTATTAATTGCATTAATTTCGCATTTGACTTCCCAACAATTCTTTTGGACTTTGGAGTTAAAACCAAGTCATGTTAATACCATATCCCCATTCTCTTACAAAATCCCTTGTTTCTGACCTCTGTATTACTCAATGTGCACACACGCATGTGTGTATGCACTGTGCATGTGTTTGCTCTTTCCCCTTTCTCCCTTCTATTGTCTGTCCGTCAACATCCAGTTCCATCTTATAGCTTTTGTGGATAATAATCATGAGTTCCTGCAATTTATTTGTCACTCCCCTCCCTATACCTATTTCTATCAGGTCGGAGTATGGAATTGAGGAGGCTGATTTTGTTCACAAAGTATGAATCTGAAATCTCTAATCTTGGAATATAGGTACATCGCGAACTCGGGTTAGAACCTGACACAAACTCTAAAATAAATTACATTTTGATCTTTGTGGAGTCTGGATTTACTAACTTTGATTGATCTTAACTCATTAGCCTCTCATCTCTTCTTCACATTGTGGCACAGTCATTACATTCTTATTTTCCACAACTGACATGCTATATAATTAGCAAGGAACATGTTTCTTCATATTGAACCCTGTGACATTAAACTGTTTGTATAATATGTTTGTGAAAATCAGTGGAATACTTTTTTGTGCCTAGAATCTGAGGAAATTTGTGTTAAATTAAGCATCACTTCTCCTCCTGTGATCCCTCCGTTGGTTGGTATTTTTAACCCTCTTCTATTTTTCTCATGGTTGATTTAATGGTTTTTTTTTTTTTTTTTGGTGCAGGCTGTAACTGCCATGGTACAACAAGCTATGCAGTACATTGATAAAACACCTGATATCGATACACGCATAGAATTGATCAAAACATTGAACAATGTCTCTGCCGGGAAGGTCAGCCAATCATTTTATATTGTTGAATGTTATGCTTTAGCTTTGACAAATGTATGTCTAGCTCATGTTAAGTTTTATTTGTGCGTTTCTTTCAGATATATGTTGAGATAGAGAGAGCACGATTGGTTAAAATACTTGCAAAGATCAAAGAACAGCAAGGCCAAATTGCTGAAGCTGCAGATTTGATGCAAGAAGTTGCTGTAAGTTACTTAGGATTGAATGTCATTTGATATTATATAAGTACTTTTAAAATTATCGAAAGAGGTGACCATAGTTCCTGTTCGACTGTTTTTGTTTGTTGATGTATGTTGATAAATTGGCTTTTCAGGTGGAAACATTTGGAGCAATGGCGAAAACAGAAAAAATAGCGTTCATCCTTGAACAAGTATGATGACATTTTAATCCTTTCCTTGGTGTTATTTTGGCTTATTGGTCCTTAGACTATGATGTCTAACTTATTGTTATTACATAATTTGCAGGTTCGCTTGTGCTTGGACCGCCAAGATTATGTACGTGCTCAAATTTTATCAAGAAAAATTAGTCCACGAGTTTTCGATGCAGATACTTCAAAGGAAAAGAAAAAGCCGAAGGAAGGTGATAATGTTGTTGAAGAAGCTCCGGCTGATATTCCTTCACTCATGGAGTTGAAGCGCTTATATTATGAATTAATGATCCGGTATGGTGTTGCTTTTTATGAATTTAGCGGGAATAATTATGTGTCCTTGTAGGGGTTCTGTGTTACCATAATATGTTTTCTTTCTAATTCCTTCATCTTCTTATATTCCTATTTTTCATTCAATTTGTAATGTGACACATGTAGCTAATGTCGGATTGAAATATCAGTTGGAGGTTTTTCCTTCTTAGTGCAAATGCATAACCCAGATTTGGACAATGCTACTTTATCACCAACAAGTGCTCTGTTAGTTGTTTTTGGATCCATATGGATGAAGTTAAAAATTAGTGTAATATTAGTTGCTAGACGTTGGTCAGGGAATTGAGGAATCAAAATCACTTTGCTCAGACAATAACACTTCCAATGCATGTTTCTGTTGTAATTCCAGTTAAGCTTGTGTAATGTATCTCACTGACCATATAATCCCTCTTGAAACTGGCAAATATGCAAATTTTGGCCTATTCTATTCTGCTTGGGGATCTAGTAGGGTATCAGTACCTTAGTCAATTATTCCCCATTATGTTTGATATCAGACATATATTTGTCCTATTGCATTGACTAAAACATTTCTGCTTCACATAATGGTGAGACGATTACCACATTTCTCATCTCAACATGATCGTCGTTATTGCTTGATGGTTTTTCAATTATGGTGTCTGCTATATCATTGGTCATCTGTTGTAGCAATGGTCAGCATGTTTTGTGTATAGTAGTAGCCACCTCTCTTTCCTTTTTAATGTTACATAGTATCCGTAGAAGTAGGCATCATGTGTTTTCATGTTTATAAAAAAGTACTTCTAGACATTTAATACCTGAATTAAAATCACATGCTTCAATACCTGAATTAGAATCAAATGCTTTAACAGTTTTTAGTGCTATTGTATGCCTTTGCTTACTTGTGCCTACAGATACTTGTGTATCAATTCCTTATGTATTCTTCCTTTAAATGGCTTGTATTCAAATTAACAAACAATTTAAAATGTATTATCGACATTGTAAGTTGTTTGTATTTGTGAGCTCAATAAATAATGGACAACTGTTACTTAAATCATTCTGCTGCAGCTATTATTCTCACAGTAATGAGTACCTGGAAATTTGCCGTTGTTTCAAGGCAATATATGATATTCCATCAGTTAAAGAGGACCCAGCTCAGTGGATACCGGTAAAGGGTTGCTTTACAGTCTTTTTCCGCCAATAAAACCTTTAAGTGGAAATCTAACAGAGTTTCTGCAGGTGCTGAGGAAAATTTGTTGGTACTTGGTGTTGTCTCCACATGATCCAATGCAATCGAGTCTTCTTAACTCTACTTTGGAAGATAAGAATCTATCTGAGATTCCTAATTTCCGGTAGGTTTTTGTTCTGTCAATACTTCAATTTTGCCATTATATTTTCCTTTGGGTCTTACGTTTAACTGCTGCATGGATGTCCATCTCAGTCTTCTATTAAAGCAGCTTGTTACCATGGAAGTAATCCAGTGGACTTGTCTTTGGGAGATGTTCAAGGATGAGTTCGAGAACGAGGCAAACATGCTTGGAGGAGCTTTAGGTGCCAAGGCAGCTGAAGATCTTAGGCAGAGAATCATTGAACATGTATATATATTGGTGCTAATTGGTTCAACTTTTCATGTTGAGTTATTACTTTAGTAATTCTTATTTGGCATTCCATTAATTCACAAAAATCTGCTCTTTTCCAGAATATTTTGGTGGTGTCCAAATATTATTCCCGGCTTACATTAAAGAGAATTGCTGATCTGTTGTGCCTCACTTTACAGGTTTGCTGCTGTTCTCTTTCATTAAATGTGACCAGTACGGTGCATTTTTTATTTTAATTTTTATTGTGCAGTTTCTGTATTTGCTACTTGTATATTTTGGAAATTTACACATCTTTGTTCACATATTCTCTTTCTGCAATATGCAAGCTGTTATGTTTGTATATTATGCCGTCATGTGATACTGCTCTAGTATTTTATTTCCTTCTTTTATGTCCTTGCATCATTAGATTTTAAGTCACCCCTCTGACTGAGAACATGAGGACATGAGGCAGTAATGTGCCATTCGACAGTTGCTTGATCTTCTCCTTCCAAGGTTAATAGAGAATATCGGTGATAGAAAATATCTGCTACGAGCAGTGTCGTGTTATTTTACACCCATAGACTACTGTGGTTGAGGGGTGAATATGGAAATAAACTACTATAGAGATCGTTATTAATTTTCTATTTAGTTTGGGCATTATTGTCATAGCCGTATAGCACTAGCTCAGTCGATAATGGGATTGCCAGTAAGATTTATCCTAACTAGGTAAGTTTGTCAATATTAACCAGTGGCCATTAATTAACATCTCACCATCTTTTTGTGTCTTTTGAGCCCTTATTTGCCAACGATGGCTGTTGGGAGCACTACATCTTTTGTTGAAACAAAGTGACTCATTTTGCTAATGTTCTTGGACTGAAGACAAGTTGAGACTTTGAAAGTATCATATAATATTTTGCGGTATGTATTGCTATTGGAATTCATGAGAATAAGTTCAAAACAGCTCTAGAATGTATTATTTTATAGCATATATATATTATTTTGCATTGTTCTTCATCCCAGCTTTCTCAAATTTTTATCACTTAATTTGGAAATTTTAAGTTTTTATCTTTCGCAATTTTCATGGAGTTGTCAGATTGTTGAAGAACAGGGATGCATCTATATATGTCTTTCTAGTTAAATTTTGGATTAGAATTGATTTTTGTGCTGGCAGATGTCACAAACACCTCGTTTGGTGTACGAGAATGGGGGAAATGGAATGCTCATTCCCACTTCTAATTCATGCATACCAAACATAGCATCTTTCTGGAAACTAGAATGATCATTCCTATTTCTCCTTCATTCCCACTTAATGTGGGAATGAGCATTCTCAGTGAGGTGGTAGGGAATGGGCATTCCGACTTAAATGGGAATAAAATTTTTGAAATAAATTCCAAATCTATTTTAGTTGCTTATTAATTATCAATACCAAAAATAAAAAAGATTTTCATTCCTACTTCATTCTCTAATTGCACCCAAAGGTGAGAACAGGAATAAGCATCCCATTCCCACGCTTAGTCCATTCCATTCCTTATTTTGTTCCATTCTCACTCGACTCGATCCCCATGTACCAAATGAGGCAATAATAGTATGAGGATTATACTGTCTGCTACAATTTATTGCAATAAACTGTGCCGTAACAGATAGAAAGTTCCTAAACTGATTTGAATGATTTAGTTACAGTCAGTGAACTACTGAAAGAAGATGCATTACGTTTTACTTCTAATCCAAGCTAATCTATGTTTGGCGACCAGAAAGTGAGTAGAAAGTGAAAAAGTGAAGAGAAAGTACTTTCTCAAGAAATTACTTTCTCATGACATTCTATTTGCAAATCTTATTTGAATGATACAAGTGAAAAGGTGTGAAGTTGAAGTAACAAATGATGTGACAACCACTTTCTTCAAGTTGTGTTTGGTTATGATGGAAAGTAGATGGTTTTGAATGAAGATTTAGAACAAAAAACGATAAGGTGTTCTTTCCCCGCCATTTTTATTCATTTTCTCAAAAATAAAGGGGCTAAAAAGCTGATGCGGCACAATTCACTCTACATTTACTTCCCACTCACTTGTCAAGCCCTAAACAAGGTGGGAAAGGGAAGCGGCAATCCCATGTCTAACTCTCTTTCCATTTACTTTTGTTTGCAAACCACTGCCTTACATATTATGATAACTATCTGAAATTAGATATTAGAATATTTATCCTTGATTGGACTTATTTATCCTTACCTTTGAGAAACATTGTCGTTTATCCTTTGATTGGACTCGTCACCTTTGAGAAACATTGTAGTTTCTGAGTCCAGTTCTTGTAATTTTTGTTCAGTCCCTATGAACTACCATCTATTTCCTCATATAGCATAGTTTGATCTAGATCTCATATGACATAGTTTATCCATATGTTGCTACATGGACCAGAGACATTTATCAAGTTTTCCTGATCATTTGTCTAATCATTGTTCAGGAAGCTGAGAAGCATCTATCTGAAATGGTGGTATCGAAGTCTCTTATAGCAAAGATCGATAGGCCTATGGGCATCGTATCCTTTCAATCCACTAAAGACAGCAACGACGTTCTTAACTCGTGGGCGACAAACTTGGAGAAGCTTCTGGACCTCGTCGAGAAGAGTTGTCACCAAATTCACAAGGAGACCATGTTCCACAAGTCAGCGCTTAAAGCTTAGAATATTGTAGTTCGATCTCGTTATATGAGACCTCTTGCAGTCCTCATTTTAAACAATCTCAAATTTCTGAGCTTAATCGGTGCTTAAATTGACATGATGGATATTTCATTTCTGTAGTTGCTTCTTTGTGTGTTATTTAGTGTCATTACATTTCTTATACAATGGGGTTATTTGCATGTCAATGGGCTTTCGCTTTGATACTTTTGATGTGATAGGTAGTGATAATCTTGTGTTCCTAGTTTGCGTTGATTAAAAAGACTGGTAAAAAAGGTAGTGACTCTGCTCAAGACTGATATTGCTAAATAAAAAAAAAATAACAATAACGCTATAGGGCTAGTAAGTTCAAAACAAGGATGCTGTGTAGTCTATCCACAACTAAGGGTGCCTAAGGATATGAATCGAATGGAATATGCTGATAGTCAGATCGGTTGTGTTTGGATGCTATGATATTTCCTCCACTTTCATGGTGTTTTTATCAAAATAAAAACACTATGTGTTTGGAAACTATGGCGTTTTTATAGTAAAAAACACCCAAAAATAACAAACACCACACTTATTTCAAAACACTTTTTAGGTGTTTTAAGTTTGGCATGGTGTTTTGCTTTTGGGTAGGATGTTAGTGTAATAGCTAAATATAATCTATAATATTATAAAAAGATAATTTGTTAATAATATAATGCTCAATATATTATATATTAATATATTGTATAAATAATTTTATAGTATATTAAATTATATTAAATATAATATATTATATTATAATATAACTAATATTTTAATTTTATAATATTTAAAAATATGTTTAATATATTCATATAATATATATATTATAATATAATATTATTTTATTATAATATATAAATAATATAATTTAATATAATATTATAAATGATCATTTGTTAACAATATAATGCTCAATCTAGTATATATTATTATATTGTATTAATATTAGTATAATATAGTTTTTATCACAATATTAATATAATATATTAAATTATGTTAAATATAATATATTACATTATAAATAATACTTTAATTTTATAATGTTTGAATAATATCTTAATATAATACATTCAAATTTGTTTAATAAAATATATTATATTATATTATAATTTAATATATAATAATATATTACTTTCATATATTACATTAATATGTTATATTATATTGATAAAAAATATAATGTAATATAAAAAGCTATAAAATATAATATATATTAGATTACTATATATATTATATTTAATTAATATAATATAATAAATTTACTATTATATTAAAGTTAAACATCATAGTAAATTATCAAATATAGTTAAAAATTTAAAATATTAAACAATAAATAAATTGCTTTTTTATTTAATATCACATATTATATTAGTATATTTTATATTAAATTAATATAGTATAATAAGAGTGTTAAAGTATAATAAAATCAATTTATTATATTATATTATATTATATTATTAAACTAAAGTATGACATATATTGATGTTAATCTATATAATATACAAAAAATATATATTACAAATAAAAATAATATAATAAATAATTATATTAATTAATATATTATATCTTATATTTGTCTATATTATAATATATAATTAATATAATAGAATAAAATATATTAGTTAATATAAAATATATTATAATATATATGATGTATTTCATGTATGATATTATTGTAATATAATATATGTGTAGGGAAATGGTCAAACTAGTATTGACCAAGAAACTCAATGGTGTTTTCAAATTACTTTGAAAAAAAACACAATGGCATAGGCCTGTCCAAAAAGCCTGCCGGCCCGGCCCGGGTATGACCCGGAAATTCCGGGCCAGGCTGGGCTACGGGTCCGGACACGGGCCGGATCGCTGGCGTCCGGCCCGGAATAGTGACGGGCAAAACGGGCAGGGCCCGGCCCGGCTACAACGGCCGCCTAAGGGTGACCGTTAAAAAATGCCGGCCCGGCCCGGCCACAACGGCCAGAAAGGCCGTTTTGACTGTTTTGCCCCTAAAAAGGGTCAAAAACAGCTATTTGGTGAGGGTATTTTGGTCATTTGTCTAGAGGGCTGCCTCTATAAATAGAGGGAGTTTTTCATTCATTTTTCTTACATCAAAACTCATCTACTTCTCTCTAATACTCTCTTATACGTTCTTATACTCTCTAATAATCTTTTATACTCTCTAATTCGTCAATCAAATGGCTTCTGGAGCTGAATCGTCTGATCATGAAGTCCTTGAAATGAGTCCTCCTACTACAGCTTCTGAGCCTACTTCTACG
>JBAKGM010000233.1:5581703-5604824 GCA_037177215.1 Asparagus racemosus
TCTGGGCTCTGTTTTTGCCCGGCCCGGACCTGGTTTTCCGGGCCGGGCCGGCCCGGATGGACAGGGCTACAATGGCATGATGTTTCTTCAGAAAAACACCACAAAAAACTTATAATGGTATCCATACGCATCCTAAGTTATTCACCAATTATTCACGAATATCCATTAGCTCAAATGGTAAGGTTTGAACATGAGTTTGAATTGCTCAAGGGTGTGAGTCTCATCTCATTACAAACATTTTACTCTCTCTTTCATATTGTTGATGATTTTTCTATACATACCCTTTAAGTTACATACATATTTAAATCCGTCCTGCGAGATTGTACCTATTATTTATTTACACCTCAACTTACTTTTTGTTTTAATTGAACACCTACTTGATATTGTGTTATATTTGTGGGCTTAATATACAACTAAACATAATATAACAGGATGAATATAGTTTGTTATGATTTTTTTTAAATTTGTCCTTAAAAGATTGTATCTTTTATTTATTTACACCTCAACTCACATGATATTGTGTTATATTTATGGGCTTAATATATATCTAAACATAATTTAATATGATGAATATAGTTTGTTATGACATAAACTTATAAAATTTAGGTTGATTTTTGGCCAAGTGTTTTGGCCCCTAACCAAACTTGTCATGTGACAAACCCCTCGTCAACTCATTTTTTTCCCTCTTATCTCTAAAATGTCATTTCTCTTCTTCCTCCTCTCCTTCCTCCACTTGTATTCTCTCTTTTTCCCTCTTTTTCACCCCCATCTCCTCCCTCCTCTCTTCTCTGTCCCACCTCCAACCTCCTCCATTCTTTTCCATTCCACCTTCGTCCTCCCACCCCCTGCCCTCCTCTCTCGTTTGCCCATCCTCCTCCATTCATATCTCTCCTCCAACCAGCTTCATTCTCCTCCCTCCTCTATCCATCTCAACTCTATCCTCGTCCCTCCTTCTCTGCCCCCCTCATTCCTCCTCTACTCAGTCTCTCTCCTCCTCCTCTCGCCTCCATCTAATCTCCACATTTCTCTTCCCCCTATTCTTTCCTTCTACTTTCACCTCTCTCTCCCCTCCTCCATCTCCATCTCCTTCTTCTCCTTTCACAACCATCACAACATCTTTCAAAGTTCTTTTTTTGTGCTAGAATGGTCATTTTTTAAAGTTATGCTGAAGTTAACACTTAACTGTTAAAGTAAACATCTAAGTTTTAAGGATAATATCTAACAAATAAAATTAACATGTAAAGTCTAGATATAACATATAAGGTTTAAACTTAACATTTAACAATTAAAGTTAACATGTAAGGTGTAACGTTAACACGTAAGGTGTAAAATTAATTGTTAAATGTTAACTTTGCATAGATGTTAACTCTAACTGTTAAGTGTCAATTTCAACGGGACTTTAGGAGATGATCATTTTAGTAAAAAAATGGATGTGACCTTTGAGAGGTGAGGTGGCGGGTTTGAGAGGAGAAGATGGAGATGGAGAAGTAGGAGGAGAGAAGATAATGAAAACTGATCAAAAGAGGAAGGAGATGAGAAAGTAGAGATGGAATGGAGGAGAGAGGAGGAGGAAGGAGGGGGAGCAAAGGAGGAAATACACGATGCAGAGGAGAAGGGATGAAGACAATTAAGATAGAGGAGAGATGATGCAGGAGAATGAAGTTTGATGAAGGAGAGAGGAGAAGAGATGAGGATCAACAGAGGAGACAGGAAGGAGGAGATGGGAGGGCGGAGGTGGGATGGTGGTGGGACAGAGAAGAGAGGAGGAAGGATGGGAGGAAAAAGAAAAGAAAAGAAAAGATATTCTTAATTTGCGGTCTAGGCACAATTTTTCATATTTGATAATCAACTGAAATGAATGTATCTCTGTTAAATTCAATTTGTTTATGACCTAAAACAAACAACAACAAAGCCTCTATCCCAAATGTTTGAGGTCAGCTACATGAATCACATTCTTTTATTCCACTCTATTATGGGTCATCTCCTCTGTTAACCTAAGCATAATCATATCTTTCTTAATTGTTTCTAACCAAGTTATTTTAGGTCTACCTCTAAATTTCTTTACTCCATTAACTATAATATCATCAATTTTTCTAACCGGTGCACTAAAAGGTCTATGTTGTACATCATGACCATACTACCTTAATCAATTCTCTCTCATTTTATCCTCGATAGGAGCAACCTCTAATTTCCTACGAATGCATTCATTTCTCATCCTATCTTTTAGTGTATACTCACTAGACCATCTCAACATTCTTATTTCTGCTACACTCATTTTTTGCACATGGTATTTTTTAATTGCCCAATATTCTGAACCATAAAGCATTGTTGGTCTTATAACTGTTCTATAAAATTTCCCTTTAAGTCTCATGGGTATTCTACGATCACACAAGACTCCCGAAGCACTCCCCCATTTAAACCATCCCAATTTGATTCGATTGACAACATCATCCTCAATCTCACCATCATGCAAAATGATTGATCCTAAATAACGAAATTGATTATTTTTAGCTATCTTTTGGCTATCAATATGTACTATAGGCTCTTTTCTTCTTTTAGTTTTACTAAAAATGTATTCCATGTATTCTAGTTTTATTCTACTAATTTTAAAACCTTTAGTTTCAACAGCTCACCTCTACCTTTCTACTTTAGAAATTATAGTGGTTCCAGTCTCGTCAACTAATACTATATCATCGGCAAATAATTTACATCATGGCACTTCAAGATTTGTTTGTGAGCTAAATACTAAAAATATTTATTTACTACTAAATGAACTATCAAATAAAGTATGACCAAATATCTGGATAAATAATAACCGAACAATTTATTAGTTATTGGATTCACTTCCGCCCCTAGGCACAACTGACCCTTAAAATTTTGAAGCAATTTGATGTTGAGTTACGTTCACAGTGAAGCATCAGCACAGCACAGATACAAAACATTTTCCCTTATTTTTAAATAATTGAGGGTGTGGCTTTTTCCAAAATCCCAATTGTTGTAAGAAAGGAAATTACTTTATTTCAAGTTATTACTTGTTTAGGTAGTAAGAAGATAATTTTGTCTCATACCAGAGGGAAGTAGGGAAGACTAATCATACCTGAGGGAAATAGGAACATAAGCTTACCTCAAATGTACACTTTCAAAGCCATCATCTTATTCCTCAATCAAACAGATAAGTTTTGGATCATACATTGCAATAGAGACTCGCATTAGTTTTATGTTATTTTTTAAATGTTTTATTTTTATTTTATTTTATATTTTTTACTTTTTTGGTACAATTGACTAGATCCACTTGTACAACTGACTTCACAAAACGAAACTACTAATAAAATCAATGTTCCAGATTCAAACTGGAAAGTGTGCTGATATCAAAGATCGATCATCAACAAAAAATGGGAACAAAAAAATAATTAGCATTACAAAGTATCGGTGTATTATGTCCTGAAAAGACATTATTCCATGGGAAAAATTAACACGAAATTCCAGCAGTGACGCTATTTGCAGTTCCATTTCAATACAAAAAAAGCTGTAATGGATCATAGGGGAAGTTACTCTATAAACACTCCCCATAGCCTTTGTCTACTACTATCAAAACCCTAGTCTCACAATCCCTTCATTTTCCATCCCGAAGACTTTTAAGCACCGGCTGAGCCAGCTTTCGATTTATTACTGAAGAAGATCGGTTTTGTTGTACTAGAGCTCTTTTGATCACCGGAACCAACAGGTTTATTGGCACTGAAAATTCCATAGCTCTTAGTTGCTGAACTTGGATTACTAGTATTTTCCGTGTAAGGCGCATTTCTGGTTTCTGTTCTCTGATCACTAGAGCCAGCAGGCTTTGTTGAGCTGAAAATGCCATAGCTTGGTCTCGGTTGACTAGGGTTTTGAGAAGTATTAAATTTTCCATGGCTCGGCGTTGATGAACTCGGATTAATGGGCTTACTCATAACTGGAGTTCCAAGTTTATTGCGATCAACGAATTCAGCAGGTTTTGCAGAATTGAATCTTCCATGAGGATTGTTGGGGTGAAATTGCCTTTGCTTTGGATCAGTTTCGTTTCTTGTAGCTTGATGTGCCATTCTCTCTCTATTCTGAGGGAACCTATTTGGCTCGCTTTGTTTGGCATATCGGTTTACTTCAACAACAGAAGGCTCTGGTTTTGATGCAATAGGAGGAGCAATGGGAGTCTTCAAATTTATCTGTGGTAATGGTTTAGAGCTATTTTGATCCTCTCTCGGGTTTCTTTTAGCATCAAAGACAATAACTTCTTCGTGATCGTTGGCATTTTGATCAGAGAGGACTTCATCCTCAGTATCAGACTGAAGAGAGTTCTCTTGGATGTTTTTCTTTACACTCTGAATACTATTCACAGCATCCAAAGCTTTGATAGCTTTCTTCCCAGATTTTTTTGTCGAAAACATGGTATGCCTCACTATTATATATGCTTGCTTTGTGTCCACTACGTGTGGTCCACTTTCCACAATAGCAACATCTTCTACCTGTTACAATACATAACAAATTGACCAGCACATCACGAGCAATTAAAATTATGGGTTTTTTGTATATATGCGCCTAAAGACATGCAAATTTGCAAAACTACCCCCCAAAATATCAACTTTGGAAAAAAAGAAAAAAACTCATCAACTTTGTTGAATATGGTAGAGTAAAAATTTGACTATTTTCATGATGTTTTGACATTGCAGTTACAAATTAGCCTAGCAAAGCTCATGATTTTGTTGATTTAGGGGATTTGTTTTCCCCGAAGTTGATAATTTGCTCACTAGTACTGAGTTTTGGCGAGTAGCTTTGCAAATCCGCATGACTTAAGGAGTATATATACAAGGAAACCATTAAAATTAATGTAGTTATGAAAGATAAAACTGACATAAAACTGACAGGAACAAAGAGAGGTTTTACTTACCAACGCTAAAATGCGCGCTAACAGCCCTCTCAAATCTTCTTCTTCTTTACCCGAGGGCAAAACTGTGCACTGTCCACAAAGTAAAATATGAGTTACCTTAAACAATGTCAGCATATATATGAAACTGCTTACGATAACATAGTAAGAAGCTATTGTCAAAAACTCAACAATTGATGACAAAACTACGATCAAGAAAATATAGTGATTAGGAAATTTTCTTATACCCACACATACATATATGATATATACATGCATATATAAATACATAAATATGTGTTTCCAGATAACAGTAAACTCAAAAGAAAACATACTAATCTGTTTTCAGAAAACTGTGATACAGAAGAGTATGAGAAGCATCAAACAACAAATGGGAAACGGTTTTATGTGAAAAGGTGTAAAGCTTAACAAAAACAGCAGCTCTATCTCATGGCAAGGTTTTAAATATCGGTTATCGGAAATATATCGGAGGGCCAAAATTCATATCGCATCCCAACTATCGGGGATATATCGGGGATAAAAGTAAAAATCGGAATGTCATGTTGGATGGTGAGCATATTTAATATAATGTCCTAAAATATAATCTAAGCACATTTAATGAAATATTAAGAGAGGGTCTTCGAGAGAGGTCGTCGATAGAGGTCTTTTGAGTGAGAAATTTGCAAGCAATTTGGGGAAAGAACAGTAGAGGCAGACATAATTAAAGTTACACGATACGCGGATGTGAAATAGAATAGGATAGCACAGTTTTTGTTTAATGGATGCGGATCGAGTATGGAAAAATAAGGTTTTTGCCTCCAAACCCGAACCGGTTTACTTAAGTGTAAATTGCAGAAATCGGGGGATTTTTAATCCAGAAGAAATCGACTGCTTTATCAGATTTACACTGATATATCAGGACAAAGCAGCCAAAAATGATATACAATAAATTTTTACAGAAATTGTATCGACCATGATCAAAACCCTATATATCGGCGATAAATCGAAAAAATCGACCTATTTTTAAAACACGATCTCGCCGTTTTAAAAACCTCCACCTAGTCCGCTTAGGCGTACGCCTAGGCCTAGGCGGTATTTAGGCCGCCTAACTAGCGCCTAGCGCCTAACGCCTAGACGGTACCTAGGCTACCCATCTAGATTTTAGGAGTGCTTAGGGGAGCATTATCTGCTTACGTGAACTATACTTTTTACGTCTTAATCGTGATTTTCTGTGTTACAGCCTCCATGTCCTCCTACCTCCTTCAAACTCCTTTAACCTCTAAATATGAACACGTCCACTACCTTCTCCGACCTTCAGCAAAAGCTCCTCGACCATCACTTAAATGAATAAATAAATCCGCCTAGACACCAGTTCAGCACCTAAACTTTCTATAACATTGACATTTACTATCAATTATTGTAATTAAAAAATAAAAAAAGAAAACCTCCTAGGCTCTAAACGTCGGGTCCAACGCCTAGGCCTCCTATCGCTTTCTATAACCTTATTAGTTATTATTTTGATTATTTAGTATTTAAGTATGCATGGTTTATTGTGGACCTAAGATTGCTATCTATTTTTTGACAAATTTATATGCATTTAATACATATTTTTATCAATTATTATAATAAAAAAAATTTAAAATAGCCAAACGCCTAGGCACCGCCTAGGCGTCTAGGCGCTGGCTCAAACGTCTAGTCCGCCTAGCGCTTTCTATAGCATTGCACTGTCTCACGGGGGGCAATACAAAACCCTATCTCCAAGCTTTCAACCAATGTAGAAAATAGCGCGCTATATAGCGCGAAATAGCGCTTGGCATAACCTAGTGATAGCAGTTCGCTACTTAGCACTGGAAAATAGTGCGGATACAATTTAACGTACGATATTTTAGGTGTAGCGTACATTGTATCTCGCGCTATGTTGGAGTTTCTGAGCGTACGCTAAATGGATTAGCAGTTGGGATTAGGAGCTTAAGTGGACTGGAGGATTAGATGTTCGTGGACCCCACTTTTCATAAACAAATGAAGAAATAAATCCTAAATCGCATCTTTCTGCTTTTGTGAACCGAACCTAAACTCCACGCCACCTCCTGAGAAACTCTAAATCGTCTTCTCCTTCTCATCTTTCTCATCATTTCCTCCTCCTCAACGTCTTCATCAATAGAACCCATGGAACCCATCTCTTCCTCAACGTCTTCATTGCGAGAACCCTAAATTACGAGGAGTTATCTTTTGTGTTCGTCTTCAAGACACGACAGCAGGAATAGATCGACAAGGAGTATCCAGAAGACATGGATTCGACAACAACAACAACAATAGTGCTGCTGTTCTCTGAAGTAGCGCCGAGCATGTTCTTCAGTTCTTGTTAGGCCGATTATGTTTTACATTGCAAAAAATTACAGCAGTAGTAATTAGTTTCTTTTCAACTTAGTTTAATTTTTAATTCCAGATTTATTCTTATGTTTTATTGCTTCTGTTATAGCATTTTGAATCACTGAAGATGATCAAGTCTGAAGTAGTTGTTGCCCATTGGAATATCTATTAAACATTAATATGACTAATTTGTTTTATGAAATTTTGATAGTATGTAGATAATTGTGATATTTTGTTTGAAAATTGTGATGATTATATATATTAAAATCATTGTATTATTAAATATTTAAATAATTACTAATTCACGTAACCTACGTTAAGCATTACGTTATTTTGCATGTTACGTTACTGGGAGGCAAGCGTTACGCTATGCGTCATCACTATTTTCAACACTGCTTTTAACCCCCTTTTGTATAATATACAGTGCATATGTATATGCATGATTATGAATCCAACAATTTAATCCCTAGTACATCAATGCTATAGTGAACAAAGTAACATCACCAGAAACAGATGACCTCCAAAAGTCAGGCAGCCTCAAAACCAATGTATTACCAGGAATTTAATCAGAATGGATACTCTGAGATATGTATCCAACTCTGAAAGTATGAACTAATACCCATATGTGCTCAATGCTCAGTTTATAGTTAATTTATTGCTTAGTTAGAAATAATAACTTTCTTACTTTTCCTCACAAAAGTATTACTTCAAAAATACATTTGAAAAATATTGAACACTACCAAACAAACACATCAAGTTGGAATAACATTAGTCAAGCTCAAAATTTGCAATGCTGCTTAACAAGTGATAAATAGCTTTATTATGAAAACAGTGCGTCAATATTAACTTATGTAGGGTGTCACTTTAGTTACCAAGAGATTAAAAGTTTGTTTCCACCTACTAAATTATATGATGACAATGAAGCAAACCGTTCACTTGATTTACACTTCACTAAGCATTATATATAAAAGAAGTGTGCATTGTCAAAGTCTCTAGGCCACCCATCAAATTATAATATCCTATGTTTACTCTTAAAGCAAACATTTCATAGCTTTGGCCCCCTTTTCATCCTCCCACAGGATACATTTAGTATCAAGAGCTTTTTGAATCTTTGAGATCATCTACAGTTCCTATGGAAATCTAACCATAGGTTGAAATCTGTCTAAATTACTTTCATTCAAATCTTAAGTAATGTAATCAAATTAATTTATGTTCAATCAATATCCAATTCTAACATCTTTTATAGAAATAGTTAAAGATGAATACTCAAGTAAACATTCCACTTTTTTCAAAGAAATAGCATAAATCTCTACTATTTTTTTCTCCGAAATACACATGGAAATATAGCTGGGAAATATACAGTCTTCTATGATTCCTTTGAATTATCAGATACTCCTAGGGTTTGCCTGTGAAATCAAAATATTTCCAAGCTATGATTTGCATGATACAGGCACGGTGTCACATGAAGCATTAATACCAAAGTCGGGCAGTGAAATTTATCAGAAGTTTGATGCAATGATTTAATATGTTTATATTCTTTGTGTACGTAGCTATAAACAAAGTAATTTGGCAAATATTAATCGTTACTTAATGACATATTATGGCCTCTGTGAATTGTTCATAATAAATCAAGATTTTGAAGAACAATAATAGTACACGGTATACCTACTGATTAATCATTTCCATGCAGAAAAGTAAAAAGGTAATGATGTGACTCCTTTTAGTGAAGGTTAACCTTGTATTCTGTAGTGAAAAGCTTTCAGCAATATGTTCAAGGCAGCAACTTATCAATCACTTATATTATTTATAAGAAGATTTGCAGTTATATGCTAAATAAAAATCATAATTGTCTTGTTGTTTTCTTCTTCTTTTTTTTCACCTTTGCCATGTTATGTTACTTCGTTAATCTGCTTCCTTTCTTTCATTTTTTTTCCTCTATGCTTCTGCTTTCTATTACATTTCTCCAAGTTTCTTCTATTATTTAATTTTGTGAATAAAGATTCTAAGATTAACTGGCCGCATGTTTCCTTGCACATGCATTGTCAAATGCATCTGCATGGGTATGATACTTTCAGGTGTGTCCCACAAGTAGAGCAGGACATTTTTGCTCCTCAAACCACTTCTAACATGCCTGAATGCCCTGATACATGTTTAATCAATATGAACAAAATTTGAACTTAGAAAATTTCCAATAAAAAATATATTATCCTGTTAAACCATAAGTTACCAGCAATAAGGAAAAGAGTGACTTAAGAACATGCTTACTCTTCAACAAATGAAGTTTAGAGATCTCAGCAGTGTCCATGCTAACAATATGATAAAGATGAAGCAAAAATGTATATAGATATAGAAAAGGAAAAGAATCGGGCCATACCTTCACTCTATAACCACGCTCCATCAGTCTAGTCATTGTGTCGGCTTTTATTTTCAGGTCCTTCAGTTCCTGTACAAAGCATCAAGCATGTCAAGTCTTTAAGGATCCTACTTGTAAGAAAGCCACAAGAGGATCCTTAAATGGATTAAGACACAAACTAATGTTACATAATAGCAAAATCAATTATTAAAAAATCCTTATCAGAGCTATCAATAAAAAAAGGGTCTAAACACAGTAACAGAGAAAAGAGGAGACTGCAGATTTTATCAAAGTAATTATAAAAATTTTACACTCATAGTACAAAAAGCTCTTATCAAAGTACATCAAAGATTTCAAGCGCTATGACAGAAGCATACTCCCAAATATGGATCATGATCATTGACAAATAACAACATTGTTTTTATGTACTTCCCCGCCTCAAAAAAAAGAACTTTCTTTTGGAAAGACATGTCCATCTTACGATCTTCTAAGCCATGCAAGTTACAAAATATTAAATAAAACTGCCTACTTCAGAAATCCACCTTTTTCACGCTCCAAAATCTAAGACGAAGCATAGTAACATGCCCTCGTGTGTGGCAGGTATACACGACAATAGAATAAGAAAATCAATAATGATTTCATCTCCCCACAAATTTGTTGAGAAAACATTTGCGCAGGAAATTACTGCAAGAGGGTGCTAAGGTCATTCATTATACAGCTTAAGATGCAAATCAATTGATTTCAAGCTCAAATCTGCTTGAAAACAAAAATTGTGATAAACTCACAAATGGAGTTAAAAATAAAGGTTACTAGGATGTCCTTTATAGATGTAGAAAATGATTTGTTGTTCATTTGGGTAAAGAACAATGAAACACATTTCATCATACTGAGAAAGTTTTTGCAGTTCAAACTAATAAATAGAAAAGCTGCATATATACACTCTAAATGATACTTATCCCAACATCAGGCATTGTATTAGGACATGAAGAGAACCAGTAAAATGAAGAATTATAGGTTATAACTAACTACATATTAGTCCGTAGACCATACATGAGTTTGATTAGGATGTTTGCAAATTGTTAAGCCAGGTAAAGATAAAATGTTAATGATTATACAAAACAGGTTATGTTACCTGGATACTTCTATTTGGAAGCCATACCGTACCCGACACGGACACATACCTGTACCCAAACTTCTTGACACTTCTTGAATATATGCATACGTTTGCTCAAGCGCATACTCAATTATATACTACATGTTTTAATTTATAACTCTCCTCATACACTTCTTGGATGCATATGGTACATTTCACATCTATTTCTAATATATTGATCTTATATAAATGAAAAAACAAAATTGATCTTACTTAAATTATTAATTTTCATACATATAAATGTATATAACATACATATTTATAGCCATTGCCCCATACCCTACCTTTTACAAATTTGCCATGTCCCATACCCGTACCCGCGCCTGCACCCATACCCATGCAACTTAACTAACATATGTTATGGAATATTTAATTTTGGAACAAAATGGCTCACATATCAAATATTTAATTTTCAGGATTGCATAAACTGATCAACACTAGGTAGATGCTAAGAAATATGATACAGAATTAAACTAAGTTCCATCTAAAAACTATCATATTTAAGATCATGACATAAGAAGAAACGTAGTACAAACATTGACATTTATTATGGTCACAAACTCTAAATTTATATATTTGAAAAAAAATGTTGAAAAATGTCAACAAGTGAGGTATTTCTACTGTTATCTTATACAGTAAAGAATGATGGAACTGTATGGTCTGACTATCAAAAGATAGAAGTTTCAGAATTGCATGAACTGACCCATCTTGCTAGGTATAAGATGGTGTGGTATACAATTCAACAAAGCCATTTATAACCTTCTCTTCAGGTAGAAAGATCACAGCACTTGGAAGAAATTCACAAAGATATTAGGGATTATCTTCTTAATATCAATAACTAGTGAATGAAACACCCCACAGAGAATTAACAAAACAAGCCTCATAAGCTAGCTCTATGATTTCTTATAACATAAGCAGATCATGATTTCTTATGACAAACACATGATAAAATTTCTTATGACATAAGCAGATCAAAAAGTATTCATCAAATTGCTGGTAGCTAAAAGGATTATGATTTACTTACATTGCATTTTTTTTTTTATCAGGGAAGCTCCATAAGGTCAAGTTCATTAGTAGCTTAGGTACCAAAATATATGGGGTCAGAAAAAAAGAGATTCCTCAAAAGAGAACTAAATCAACCTTGTAATCTTTAAGCCACTTAGTGTTTTGAATATAATTTAGAATTTCATAACACTAAGGACCCTCAGAGGTTCATTCCAACCATCAAACAACATACCTTGGAACCACATTTTGTATTTCATAAGAAAAGAAGAAAGTTTGCATATTTAGTTCACTATCAAAATGTTCATCAAGGAGAGGAGATATTTTAACGCCTGATCACATACTTTGGAAATTAAGGTCTAAGAAAAACTTACAGTTTTTGATGTAAAGCGAACTTCTTTATTCTCCCCATTTTTCAGTTGAGGTGTGGACTGCATAATAGATAACAGTTACACACTGATTGCAGTAAAGGCATATACAGACATAAAGACAAATAATATATCATGATTTTCAATTGTTTCTAGAAATATGCTCAAACATCTAAATTTTAAACTTTTAAAGATAAACAAAAATAAGGACTTTCTAATTTACAAACTATAGTGTACACTGATTTTTTTTCCTTCCCCATTCCCACCCCTGCTGTTCACTTTTTCTTGCCCCTGCAATACTTAATATATAATTTGCCTATGCAGTACAATCAGCAAACTGTGTCAATGCACTAGCACTCATGCAAGTCAAATTCGATTTCCATCCAATTGCCATTTGCCTCCCATTCTCTCATGCAGACATGCCGACATTGGTATATGCATGAATGTACATACACCATATGGCACATGATCACACGCAAATTGCAAACAAACATGCACAGGCACAATTCAACCAATTAGGGTCAATTTCAAGGTAACCATACATGTCACTGCCAATTTCCAGCAATCACTTGATAATTTTCTCAGGTAATAACAGAAAACACATTTCCATAAAACCATGTGCAGAATGGGCAATACATACATGGTTTGGACCACAATAAAATCATGATTATATGATCATTCATTACACCATATTACCATTCAAATCGAAAAATGCAGCTCTGTCAAATAAAATCACCCTACTTCCCTAGAAAAATGCATAACTGGCGAAGCAAAAAAAAAAAACTAAATCTTACGATCAACTACATTAATCTGTCTTCTTCATTCAAGTCTGCTGAGAGCATTCCTCTGGCATACAGCAAATATCTCTTGCTTATTTAACACATTTTTGTTGCAGTGGGAACAACATAACAAGTAACTGAGTAAGCATTTGTTGCATAAAGCTCTGACAAGATTGTGGTTATTTACTTCCTAACACAACCCTTCTTCTTTATCCTAGCTTGGAACAGGCAATGAAAGAATAGAAAGTTGAGCACAAGAAGGGTAAATTGATTGGCGAAGCAAGAGAAAAGAAATATAATGTATATTTCATAACCAAAAGAATGCATATTCATATTAATTAGACAGGTAGCATGAGCATGATAACAACATGGCAACAACAAATGGAAATTTATTTAGGTTAGAATTACCATAACATGACACCTTACCCAAAGTATAGGCCAGCATTTCAGAAAGAAAATTCATTTAGTGGCCCAAGTCAAATCTAATACAGAGAAAGCAAATTGGTTGGTCTGATAAGTAGAACTCAAATCCTATTTGGAAACCTAAAACATTAGCAGCTTTGCTTATAGAAGAAGAGATTCATCTTTTACATTCTATAAACAGTAGTTCTTAGATGTATTACTTATGGAAAGAAATAAATAATTAATATTTTCCAAATAATTAATATTTTCCAAATGAGCCTACTGCCTATCCATGTTATTTACCCAGTAGTTAAGTTCTTTCTATATCAGTGTTTACACCTCTTGTAATAAACTGTCTTTCCTTACTCAATTAGATCAAACTACGGAGCAATCTTAAAGCTAATAGAAACCATTGAATGCAAAAAAAGAATTCTATCACAACTCATTAGACCAATGTAATCTTCCAAACCAGCATGCATGCTGCCCAACATTCATATTTAAACATCAACCAAACTCAGATGCAAGGACGGATCTATATGAAGAGCTTTGGGAGCACTTGCCCCCATAAAATTCTAAATTTTTTATTAAGGGGTGCACAAATTTATATAGCTGCTCCCGTACAACTTTAATTGGGCCCCCAATCCTACAAAAGACAAGACTACATAATTATGAAAGACTATTGTTCGAATTTTTTAGTGTTTTGTTAGTTTGTGTTGAAAATGAAAATAATCATGTATTGATAGGAAAATGATAATGAAAATATTATGCGTTGTGATCTTTTGCAATAATTGTACAAATCAGTATTTCTAGTGGTAAATTTTATACTATATAAATTATTAATTTATATGTATAATTGTATATGTGCCCGCATAAGATAAAAAAAATGGGTCCGTCCCTGCTCAGATGTCTTCACCAATAGCTAATTAGTTACTAACTGTGTGAGTTCTAAAATTAACATGCAACTGAAGAAACCAAGGCCGCTGCCACTTGATAAGTGGGTGTCATTATCTACTTTCCACGAAAAATGATCTCATGGATGATTACAAGCATACCTTGGTTTTTGCTTTTTCCTTTTCCTTCACTTCTTGTTTGAACTTCTCCTTGTGAAAATCCATGAGCTTGCAAACTGGTGGATCAGCTGTCCGTTGAACCTGTGACACATTGAGCAAGACATTGAAATTAAAATTGTTAGGTGTGACAGCACCAAAGGAACAAACCTGGAAGAAGTAATGTTACAGCTACCGCATTAAAACAGAACTGTTGCTTCACAATTTACAGGTCATACTACAAGAAAATTGAGAATCCAGAGTAAGCAAAATAGTTCATTATACCAGCAGGTCCGAAGTAAAAAACAGATATTGCACCGTGACACAGTAAAGAATAAAATATACATCCAATTATAAAATGCCAATGACTGATACCCAATTTAAATATTAGCTCACAGCCAAATCACGAGTGATTAATCGAGTAAAGGCTAAGAAAGGCATGAATATCCTGTCATTCTGACATATAGTGGAGGTTTCCCTATGAATTGTAGATATGAAACAAGCATTGGAACTCTGAGACAGACAAAACATGTGAGCAATTCTTTGAAATACAGACATTAGAATGCAGCTATAAATGCATGCTTTTCCAAATATATTAACATTCATAATTATATACACTGGACTAACTGGAATATTATTTGTATAAAAGAATATAACATAGTTGATCCACATAGATTATTTAGAACAACAAAGTACACTTTTACAAGTGATGAACATTGATGAGGATACATGTGGCACCAGAACAGTTGGACATACGAATCAATGGTAACGAGTAACTTATATTATCTGATTTACTCCCATCAAATATTTCATTCATGGAGATTTCAAAAAAGAAAAGACAGCAGGGCCACAGAAATATATTGTGTAGTGTGTAGTGTGTGTGCGCGCATGTGTGTTTTATTTCTTTCTATTATTTATTTATTTATTTATTTATTTATTTATTTATTTTTGTGGAGGCTTACATTACTGGAGACTAGTATTGAAGTAATGGTCATGTGAGAGATTAATGTCAAAATATGAGGTTTATTAAGGACCAATATAAAATACAATTTATAAATTTTATCTGTAAAATGACTACACAAAACAAATTTTAATCATTGACATTTTAAAAAAAAATTAAAAAAGCAAACATGAACAGTGTCCTCAAGAAATAGCAGAAAATTCTTATACTTTAAAGGTCCGTACTCTTATCAATATAACCAACACCAAATATGTGTGTGTGTGTGTGTATAGAGATTATCATTTGGAATCGAACATTATTATACCTATACTTTGATGGTTCTTGATTCAATTCATTCAATAAACTCAATAAACGTATAAGTCCAACTAAATGACTAGATTTTTAATTCTAAATAACCACGTTTAAAAAATTGGCTTCAAAGAAGTAGCATGTCATTGTTTTGGTTAGGAAAAATATGGTGGATAAATCCCAACTTCTTACAAAGGACGAAATTTAATAAACTTGCAAGCCAGCGTTCCATCAGAAGGATTGCAATAACTGATCTTCACTAAATTTAGAGAATCTACTGGTGCTTATTAATTATTTATATGCACTGTTCTCGTTTAGCTCCAAAAAAGTAGCATATCAGTGTTATTGTTTAGAAAATAAGTGGATAAACCCAACTTCTCCCGTGGTAAGGGGAAAATTCATTTAATAAACTTGCATGTCATCGTAACCATCTCGTCACATGGATTGTCGTAACTGCTCTTCAGTAAATTTAGAGAATCTAATGGATCATACAAATTATTTCACTGTTCTTCTTTAGCTCCAACAAGCAGCACATCAGTGTTAATATTTAGAAAATAAGGTAGATAAATATCAACTTCTCCCCCAGTAAGAAAGTTTAAACTTGCATGTCACCATGCTGTCACAAGGACTACAATGACTGCTCTTCAGTAAATTTACAGAATCTCTGGTTCTTACAAATTCTTTTATATGCACTGTTTTTGTTCAGAATACTATAGCGGATAAAGTCCACCTCTACCATATTAAGGAGAAAATTCATCTATTAAACTTGCATATCACTATTTTGTCAGAAGGAATGCAATAATGCTCCCGACTAAATTTCAAAAATTTACTCGTTCCTGCTAGTTCTATTGGATAATTGTACAAAATAATCGTAAAATTTTACCTCAACTAAGTCAAGGTTCAGCTGTTTTGCACGATCAAGTGCCTCCCGCCTTGACACAACACCATGTCCTGCAAAGAGTTTGTAAATGAGTAATTAACAATAACTGAGAAAAGAAGCATGTAATAAAAAATAAGATCATAGCTAAAAGCAGCTCATGTAATCCACTAACTAGACGTTTTTTAGGAAATTAGGTTGTAGCCTGTACCAATCGGATTTGAACCACAAACAAGACTAATCACCCTGTAGAAGTTACATTTACGTAACAAGCTTCTAACCCCAATTCCCAGTGTAGATGATTTAAATTTTAAAATACAGTAAAAATCAATTAAGAAATGTCAATCGCCTCAATCCAGAAACCTTTCATATGTTCGGAGAACAATACACTTTTCAGATGAGTATTCATTTGTTGGTCTTTACCAAACATCAGTATACAAGAAGCCTTATTGAGAAAGAAATAAATCAAAAGAAAGAACTTGGTGAGAAAACTATACATTTGTTATTTATCAGACTCGTCTGTTTTGTATTAGATGAAGTAGTTTGTTTAGCACAGTTGTTTATGATTACAATATAAATTGACTTGTTAGATATACCAGTGGGCAAAATTCATTATAGTTGTGTAATGACCAGAAACTTGAAATACTTAACGGGTCCACAAGTTGATGGTATAGAAACAACATTTTCGAGTCAGCTAGGAGGTCCTAGGTACTGAGAAATTCTAACATCCAAGTGGTACCTAAAGTAACTAAGCTGCATACACAGGGTCAGACACTTTAACCTTTTTAATGTAATTTTTTATTAAGTTGAAATGAACAACTTATTGCAATACTATTAGAGTATTTAACCCATATAGCTTTCAATATCATGTAAAAAGTACACAGATAAGGATACAATGAACTCCTTAAAAATAGATGCCCCATAAATTACATAATTGAATAACCATTTTTACAAAAAAAAAAAAGGAAAATTTAGTAAGTATATGAAATGATAATACACAAATACATAAACCAGTTAACTATCCAAATTTGGCATTGCTAGACTCTGCCTAAAGTTGGACCTACTAGAAACCAAAGGATCTATTGACCAATGTAGGTGAACAGGAAGAACCTAAGAAAAAAAGAGCAGAGATGGGAAGAAGATAAAGAATAATAAGAGTGAGAGAAAGATGAAGATTGGAAGAAAGAAGAATGACAGCTTAAGAGAAGAACAAGGAGAAAAGAAAGGGAAAAAAAAATAAAGAAGATAGGGAATGGGAAGATAAATAAGGAGGTAAAAGAGAAACAAAAAGAAAATACTAGCCCTATGACAGTGGTCCTAGTGGCAATTAATCATGGCAAGGAAATCCAACAGAAAAGGCTTACCTTTCTTCTCTCTCTTTTTTCTCCCCTCTTACATTAACATATCACTTACAGTATTCAAAAATGATGTCGGAGTAGAACTCAGAATATGTAAATCTATTGTAATTTTATAGATACTCCATAAATAAATAAAAACTACACAATACCTTTATACTCTCTTAGTACAATTAAAAGAAGAGGATGTGTATACTTAACAGGATGCTCAAGTGATCTGGAATAGGTGAGACTCATGAGAATAGCCATAAAATTTCTAAGCTCAATCCAAGTGCTACTAAGCAAGTATAAAATATTCAGAAGAAAACTGACTGACTGCCTAATGCCTAGGGAGCTCACAATGTTGCCTACTAAGCATTCAGGTGACAGAATGCTTGAGACCATTTCATTTCCATGAGTACTACAGTCCTGAGATCCTTCTTGGTTGTAACTATTACACCTCCACTATAGGCACTTCTCTTCCTGCGCGATGATTTCAATAGAAGAAAAAAATGGGACTTTGCGGTCCTTGCAACTCGTTTGCTTGTTTGAAAATACGGCAATGAGCATGTTACCAACTCAAAGAGTCATACTGATTAAGATATTAGAAGGACCGCTTCCCATTTAGTGGAGATGTCGCTTGCCCATATGTTGTTAAATAGAAGCAGATGGCTCCATGCAAATTTCTAGTTTATTTCTCACCTCTCCATCCTTTTGTATTCTCATTTTTGTAAATAAACCAGCTCGGGCCTTCTCCCAACAAAAAAAAAAAAAAGAAATATCTTTCTCCAGTTTTCTTAAGAACCTCAATCAAGCTGTTGCATACTACAAATGCAAATACTCGATGAAAATTTTGCCTTTTCTCCTTCCAATTACATCTTTTCAAACTCAATTTTGTTTTATAAACCAAACAAACTAGATGATTTATAAATTTGGGTGATCCCAATATTAGGATATCTATAAGTTGCTAATTAACTGAAAACACGGAAATTAATGTCAAGTCTACAATCAATTGAAAAAGCTCGCACCTTGATCAGTGACTAGTCGAACGTATTGAGCAGTAATATCCCCATTGAGTCTCGGTCCGCTTGGTTCTTCGATTTGCTTCGCCTTCACCTGAAATTTCAATCAAATTCAAATGCACAGGAAAATAAAACGAGGTAATCATACCTAAATCAAAAAAAAATAACAAAGAAATAATCTTGATGATGAGAATTGACAGTACATGAGCAGGAACCGCGAAAGATCTCACGGGGGCGGAGATAAAGTTAGGGTTTTGATAGGATTGAACTAGGCGTTGGAGTCCAGAGCGTCGGATTTGATTCCAAAGCGCCATTTTTTTAATTTTTTCCCCCTTTTTTTCGATGGAGAGAGCTTTGGAGCATGAAGAGGGTTACAAAGAAAGAGTGAAGGAGAGGCATTTGCTAGAAGCACGATTCGGACCTGGGCCGTGGGTTGGCGAGGCTCCCTAACCCGATAAGTGGATCCAAAGCCGACCCGATTCTCGTTAGGGGTCAATTAGAAAGGGTAATTTTTCGGATAAATTATAATATTTATGGTGCTAGTCAATTAAGACTGAATTCAAGGACGGATCTGGGAGTTTAATTAGTTCATATTCACCCACTGCGATTGATTCGGATGGTTAGAAGGCTTCAATATGCTCTCACAGTCTTAGGTTCAATTCTTTTATCACAAAAAAAAAGTTCATATTCGATATTAGAATAAGAAATTTGGATCCTCTCCATTAGAGCCTGTATGGTTGTTTCCCATAATTATAGGTAAAGATGTTTCCTTCACTTTTTTGTATTTTCTTCACTTTCATGGAACAGTGTTTCTTGTGCTTTCTTCACTAGAAACGTGGGGTATAAGTAATTTTCACCACTTTCCATAGTTTGGTTCAACTTGAAAAAAAAAAGAAGAAAGCGGTTAATATGTGAATAGATTGCCTCATTTTTCTTAGTTTAGTTCAAATTAAGAAAATGAGATACCAAGGATGTGGTCACTGTGATGTGCTTACCACCTACATAGGACAAAGTTGTTGCCAACATAAATTATGGGGTGAACACTCCCACCATCATATAAAAATTGCTTGCAATGTTAAACCCAATGGCTACTTGAGATAGTAATTTGCAAAATGTTTAAAGATTTGAGGGACCAATTTCAAAATAGGAAAATTTGAGGGGGGGGGGGGTTAAATTCAAACTATTTAAAGAGGGAATGGTGAAAATGAGAGGGAGTAATTTAAAATTTTCAATATTTTGTTTAATACTGAATTATTTAAATGTTTATATTGATTTATATTCATTTTCCGTTAATTTAAAATTGATACCAAAAATCACTTTTATAGTGTCCTCTATTAGAAGTTATTCCACCATTCCTTCATTGTTTCCAACTAACATATTGCTCACATAGCCAAAAGCGGAAACAAAAATTGAGTTGCAAGTAAATCTCCCCATTACAAATCTCTTTCTATCATAACTTTCAATTTTGAAAATTAACAATGGTCTCAAACGTAAAAAGCCCCTCAATAACTTCATCTCTTCACCCCACCCCCCACCCCCCCCACCTCTTCATACAACATCATCTTCGTTGTCTTCCAACAATCCAGCACAACTTCCTCCACCTCCAAGAACCCTCCTCCACGTCCCGCCACCACCAGGACAACAATTGAGCCCCACCAAGGCGAGCGTAACCCTAGCCCACTTTCTCTATGTTTCTCAGTGAGAAACCCCAAAAAAGTAGGGTTGCAATTTTTTAATGTGGTTTAATTGGGTTTCTGCCAAAATTGGAGGTTTTGGAGAGGAATTGGGTTTTCTGTTTAAGGTGATGTGACACATGTTTTCTTTTAGGATTTTCCTTTCTGTTTTGGCCAACCAAATGTCAGAAAAATGAAAAAACCTGACAACTTTTTGAGATTTCCTTCATTTTTTTGGCGAACCAAACATGCCATTACTAAAAAATTGCATAGACTTTATTAGTAAACATTTATTTATTTAGTGGGGGTGGTGATGATTCATTCTTAATCTAGAACTCATAATAACCCCCAATCCTATGAATTGCATTCAATCCTAATCTATATCTACTACTAAAAATTCTTACATTAAAAAAAACACTTGGCGATTTCTCCTTTTTTTAATCAACACCTTAAATAAAAATAAAAAAACAAATCTATATCATATCATACTCCTTATAAAAATGTGAGTTTGGGAAAAACTTTCAATGGTCAATATTACCCTTAACCCTTTTGAATTTTACATTTTTATCATATCCTAATTAATAATAATATATATTAAAATATTTTAAATATAAAATCTTTAACCAAAACTTGATATTAAAAGAGATCAAAATAGTGGTTAAGTAAAAATCTTTTGATCACAATTAAAAAAATTAATTGGTATATCTTATAGGATTTATAAGGTAACTTTCATATAATTTCAACATCAATTAGAGATATTACAAAATATTTGTTAATTCTATACAAATTGTGAATATTCATAATGAGAAATTTTAAAAGACTATTTTTAAAAGTAAATTTCAATAAACCTCCCTTAACTTTGCATTGAGCATTAAAAATAGATATAGGTAAAAAATATAGATATAGGTAAAAGAGGTTTGTTTACAGAGCGATGACTAACAAGGAGTACACACTTATGCCTAAGATCAAAGAGAGGTCCTTTGACGTCATTTGAAACTTAAAACAAGAGTGAGTAAATCATCCAAAGCCAAATCACACACACACACACACACACACACACACAAATCAAAGAGCGGACATACCTACCTTTAGCATAACAAAATGAGTAATGGGAACAGTCAACTAATGATTAGTAGTATATACAAAGCAGTGAGCAAACTCAGCTTCAAATGTTATCCTCGACCATATCAGAGTCACCCCCATGTAGCAAACTTTGAATTGCATACTATTTTGCTGCTGCATGGACACTGGCAGCGTTCTTCTTCTCCATGTTACTTGTCCAGAACATAGTGAAGTGCGTAACATTAGCCGTTAAATGTTGTGCTAAAATGACAATGTCTCCAAAAATTAAATCATTGCGGGCTCTCCATAAGCACCTGCGAAAAATAGGGAATAAGATAGATCATAGCTGACGGCGTTGCTTGTCTGAAATAAAGGATCCAGGAGAATTTAATATGCTTTCAAAGTCTGAGGACCAAATATTCAGACACAACTTGAACTAGATGGGTTCCCAAGCTTCTTTGGTAAAAACACAGTCCCAAAAAAGGTGAGAGTCTATTTCAACTACAGACTTACAGAGAGAACAAGTTGTATCTCTCATCCAACCCTTGACAGGCAGATTATACTTAGTTTGAATCTTACATTTACAGAAAATCTAGAAAAATATCTTAACTTTAATCGGTAGAAGGGAATTCCAAATAAATTTGTATGCATCACAGAAAGATCCACAACTGGCAATAATATGATAGAGAGACTTCACTGAAAAGTGTCCTGAGGAGTCGAAGGGCCAAAGGACTTCATCTTTGAGGGCGCACTGAGAAGCACAGAAGTTATAAATGAAGGATTTCAAGTCTGAGACTTTCTGAATCTCTTGATGAGATATAGGCCTACATAAGAGAGGCCGCCATTGTCATGCATTACCATTCATCCTTGCAATCTCACACTAATATTTTTTAGAGAATGCTAGGTTGTAAGCTAAGGGAAACAAGGATGATAAAGTATTAGCACATGTCCACTTATCTTCCCAAAAGTGAATTGACTATCCATCACCCAATTTACATTGAATAAGAGACGATTATACTTGACTAGAATAGACTATCATGTCAAAACTTAAAGACAAAGGACTTAGGGGGTGCGCAACTAGTAATAGGAGATTGAGAAGAGTATATAGAAGAGAGAACACGACCAACTAGAGAGTCATGTTTGAAGAATTATCACATTCATTTAGAAAGCATAGCACCATTGAAATCTGAAAATTTGATAATACCCAAACCCTCCTCCATTTTAGGCTTGCACACCATCCTCCAGTTAACCAGAGATTTTCCTTTAGTGTAGGGAGAACTACTAGCCCGGAGAAAATTTTGCCTTATCCTATCCATTGATTTGATAAGTCAAACTGGGAGCTTAAAATAGACAATTGATAATCACATTTTAATTACAATTTAATATCCTTATAATCTATTTTATATAAATAAATACACCACTAATAATTGTTTTTATCTTATTTTGCAAGTTAATGTTGAAAATAATGAATAAAAGCCCAATCTACTCAATTTTTCTATTTTCTACCTATTATTGAAGCCCAAGTATGAAGACT
>JBAKGM010000233.1:5612391-5625921 GCA_037177215.1 Asparagus racemosus
ATAGAGGGGGGGAGAACAACCCCCCCCCCCCCCCCCCCCAAAAAACAAAAAAGTGGCAAAACTTTTGCTCCCTCCACTAATTGCGCTACATTGTTGGGTATGATCTATCTAAACACAAATGACTTTAATTATAGCCGGCTATAACTCATCAACCTATAGGCATCATCAAGCTTTCTATTTCTGTATAGAAGTTCTAAAAGCATGCATAATTAGGAGATTCTCATACTATTATGCATAGAGAGCTTATGTGGGAAGCCTCATGTGTCATGATGACAGCCCAATTCGTGCGAGTTCACACATTTGAGAGTTAGCAAATTCATCATTTTCTATGTCAGCATCACCAATACCACCATCACCAACAGCAATGTTAATTTCATCTGACGTTGATGGGGGCCTGCTAGCTGCGATTAGAGGAAGGGAGCGATGACTATGCTGTCCTTTTGTTATATCTAACTAGATGATCTACTATGATTTTTATGGGGGAATTTGTGCTCAATGAGGCTTGCTGCAGGCTTCAGCTCAAACCCTTTCACTAATAGAATGAATTTGGGCTTCGCCTCCTTTAAAAAGCAGAAAACTTCTGTTCTCAAGTCTAGCCCATCAGTGCCCTGGGACACAACTACCTTTTGGCGTGTACGCAAATTTACTGTACTAAGATTCTTCTGTAAAAAAAGAACATAGCATCCTCCAACCTGCGAAGGAGAGCTCCACTGCCTACAAGCCGTGGTCCTAATCATAAGAACCTAGTGCACTCTGCACCTGTCCTAAGCTTAACTGCAGAAATCCTTGTTGAAGGGATGAATGCAATCGTTTCTGTTTCCTCATCTCCAGGTCAATATTTAGAAGAAACCCTAGGCAGGATCGAACTGCATTCTTTTGGCTGTTGGATTTAGTAAACTTGATTCCTGTGACATGATACTTTTGTCTTCATTTTGATTTTTCATATTTTTTCACTTCAGTCATCTATGAATTTTCATCCTTCTGTATTATTTCTAATTTCCCATCCCTCAATGTTTCATGTAGAGACCACAACTGGTTAAAGGAAATATGCAGCTTTTCTCAGTGGATCAACAACGTAGTCAGGCTTTAGAGGCTCATGCTTCATCATTTGCATCAATTAAGGTGAGGAGACATTATCCACGTTCAACTTTTATAAAACTGATGCTTACATTGTTTTATTAATACTTGTTTCAGCTTCTCATGCGTATTGGTTTTACAGGTTGCTGGAAATGATAAGGATTCTATTCTTATTTCCTTTGCTTCAAAGACTACCAATGCTGGACAGATTACTTCAAAGTTGCATGTGATTGAACTTGGTGCACAGCCAGGTAGCCCATCATATCCTTACACATCTCTCATAGTAGTCTATGTTTGCTTGTTTATCTTTTACATATGATAAATTTTTATCCTTACTCATCTCTCATAGTAGTCTATGTTTGCTTGTTTATCTTTTACATATGATAAATTTTCATTCTTAAAGGAGAAGCTCACAAATGCTGTTATTGTAAAGAACTTTTTTCTTTCCTTTTTTCCTTTTAGCACTCCTCATTTGCCATGTGTCTTTCCAGGCAAACCGGGCTTTTCAAAAAAACAAGCAGATCTGTTCTTCCCGCCTGATTTTGCTGATGACTTTCCTGTAGCAATGCAGGTAGCTGTTGAGGAAATTAATTTTGTGTTTGATCTGGAAACATGGTGTTACAGTCTTGAAATGTTGATCCTAAATCTATTTTGCAGATCTCTCACAAATATGGGTTGATTTATGTCATCACGAAACTTGGTCTTTTATTTGTCTATGATCTGGAGACTGCTACTGCAGTCTACAGAAATCGTATTAGCCCGGATCCTATATTTCTAACTGCAGAAGCTTCATCTATTGGCGGCTTTTATGCTATCAACAGAAAAGGGCAGGTTCTCCTAGCAACTGTTAATGAAGCAACTCTTGTGCCCTTTGTCAGCGGTCAGGTAATATATCCATTTTTCAATAAATTCCTTTCTTTTTTTTTTCCTGCATGTACACCTGGGATAAATGTCTCATTGAGAATTATCTCCCTGTATCTGTGACAGCTGAACAATTTGGAGCTTGCTGTTAATCTTGCCAAACGAGGAAACCTTCCAGGGGCGGAGAATTTGGTCAGTGTTCTAATTTTTCCCTTGCACACATCTTGGTTGTGAATAGCCAAAGTTAGGACACTGTAGGTTTTCATTATCCTTCTTGGAAAAAACAAGCTAGTTGGATTCTATGAGTAGATTCAAATGTATCTCTCTGATGACCTCATGCTTTTGATTTTTGAGTATGATCGCTTCATATATTCAGCATGTTCAGTGCTTGCTAAAGCTGGTTTCCATGTTGGTTAATCAGCCCCTTGATGTTGTGCACAGACATATTACAATTATTTTGTGTTTATATAAACTATGTTCTTATGCTGTAGACCTTGTCAAATTTACTTACAATTGTTGTTTTTCTTAGTGACAATTTAACTTGTTTTTTAATTAATACATTTTCTCTAATCTTCAGATTTGGCATTAGTTGTTTCCTGGTATTTTGCTGATTTTCTTCTCATAATAACCTTCTTGTTCATCATCATTTTGCATTCTAGGTCGTCCAAAGATTTCAAGAACTCTTTTCCCAGACAAAGTATAAGGAGGCTGCCGAGCTTGCTGCGGAGTCTCCACAAGGAATCCTAAGGACTCCTGAGACTGTTGCCAAATTTCAGGTTTTTTTCTTGATCCTGTCCTGCTTGCAGTTCTGTTTAATCATGACAGTTGCTTAACTGAAGTGCCTGGAGTTCTTAGGTGGCCACCTAGGTATCTGTGCTGGCTGATTTTTGGAAGAAAGATTCTGTATATGTTCTATTTACTTTAAAAAATAATTGATATTATTGTGCTAATTTTTTGTTGAAGAAAAGCTAGTCTTACAAGTTTCACTTTTTTCTTTTTTGTCTGGGTTAATACAGAGTGTTCCTGTACAAGCTGGGCAAACACCACCACTGTTGCAATACTTTGGGACATTGTTAACGAAGGGAAAACTGAATGCATTTGAATCTTTGGAGTTATCCCGTCTTGTTGTAAATCAGAACAAGAAGAATCTTTTGGAAAATTGGTTAGCTGAAGACAAGCTTGAGTGTAGCGAAGAGCTGGGTGACTTAGTAAAGGTAAGAGTTGAAATTTCTTTCTTTAACCTTCAATTAAGTTAGATTTTGAGATAGTTAAAATCACTTACTGTTTCCTACGGAAGCTATTCTGGCGTCCTTATCATTTCTAATTAGTTGTCTTCTTTCTATTACAGACTGTTGACAATGACCTTGCTCTGAAAATATACATAAAAGCGAGAGCTACTCCGAAAGTTGTTGCGGCTTTTGCTGAAAGAAGAGAGTTTGACAAGATTCTGATATATTCAAAGCAGGTGACAGACATATCTCATTAATATGAATATGACTTCTTCTGTTGTATTTGTCATGGAGACATTGTACTGACTGTACAAATAATTTGTGAACGAAGCTGGACTCTCATGATGGATTCTTTCTATTCTCTGGTACAGGTTGGATACACGCCAGATTATCTTTTCCTCCTCCAGACCATTCTGAGATCAGATCCTCAGGTATTTTATTTTCAATGTTCTCCATTAAGTATGGGCATATTACTTTTGAGCTAGGACACTCCTAACATTTTTACTAAAGGTTTTGATTTTTTTCATAATTTAACTTGATACTTTCTTTTGTTGAGGCACTCTCTTACATGGAAATACTGTGCATCCTGTCTGTTTTTTATTTTCCAATTACTCGTATAATCAGTAGCTTTATTTACTTTTTAATTTGATCCAGTTCAATTCTCAATAGAAATTTTTTCTGGCAGGGTGCAGTGAATTTTGCTCTTATGATGTCCCAAATGGAGGGAGGCTGTCCAGTTGACTATAATACCATCACAGACCTCTTCCTTCAGGTGTAACTGCAATAATCATTCTCATGTATCTTACGTAAACTTATGATAGCTTTGTGCGAGTTTTCTCTGTATATGTTCTGATGAAGTTTGCTTACTTATTACCTAGTTAAGTATATTCCTGATGTAGTGATGTTTTCTGTCTTGGCATTTATATTGCAGAGAAACTTGATCAGAGAGGCAACAGCATTTCTGTTGGATGTCTTGAAACCAAATCTTCCAGAACATGCTTTCCTTCAAACAAAGGTAAGATATCTGCAAGATTTCATCTCCTGTAATATTTAATTTTCCATATGATTGCACTTACATACGTGTGCTGGAACAGGTGCTGGAGATCAATCTTGTGACATATCCAAATGTTGCAGATGCTATATTAGCAAATGGGATGTTCAGTCACTATGATCGTCCAAGGATAGGTCAGCTGTGTGAGAAGGCTGGCTTGTATATCCGTGCTCTTCAGGTTGAACTCTCGTTTTGTGTGTCAATTAAGTTTTATATCCATTCATATTTTGGGAGATTTTACAGGGTTAACACTATCTCATTACTGCAGCATTATTCAGAATTGCCTGATATTAAGCGTGTCATTGTGAATACTCATGCGATTGAGCCACAGGTTTGTTGCTGACATCGAGATTAATTGTTCTGCTTCCTATTTGTAAAACTAAGTTTGACGACCTGTTCTTCCAGGCTCTTGTGGAGTTTTTTGGGACTCTTTCTAAGGAGTGGGCTCTAGAGTGCATGAAAGACCTATTGCTTGTAAATCTGAGAGGAAATCTCCAGATAATTGTGCAGGTACCTTCACATGTTCTTTTTTTTGTGGTTTTGGGTGGTTTGGGGTGGGGGGTTCCATTTTTCAAGTTTATGTTGGAAGTTCTCAATAGCTATGTTTTGCAGACTGCCAAAGAGTATTCTGAGCAGTTGGGTGTTGATGCATGTATCAAACTGTTCGAGCAATTTAAATCCTATGAAGGCCTTTATTTCTTCCTGGGATCATATCTTAGCTCCAGGTACTTTTTATTTCAATATTCACTTTTGAACTGGCAAAGGGTAAGAGATACTTATTTTTTTATTGTCTGTAACAGTGAGGATCCAGATATACACTTCAAGTATATTGAAGCAGCAGCTAAAACTGGGCAGATCAAGGAAGTCGAAAGGGTAACAAGAGAATCAAATTTCTATGATGCGGAGAAGACAAAAAATTTCCTTATGGAAGCCAAACTTCCAGATGCACGGCCTCTTATAAATGTCTGTGATCGTTTTGGTTTTGTGCCTGATCTGACTCACTACTTGTACACAAACAACATGCTCCGATATATTGAAGGTTATGTTCAGAAGGTATGTCTCTCCTCAAAGATAAAATCAGTGCTTCAGCTCTGATTATTACTTATGGTTAAAGCCAGTTTAAGACATTAATTTATAATGTTCAAGTTCCCTTGATTGTAAATAATTTGGTAGGTGAATCCAAGCAATGCTCCATTAGTGGTTGGCCAACTGCTAGATGATGAGTGCCCTGAAGATTTCATCAAAGGTCTTATTCTTTCAGTCCGTTCTCTCCTCCCTGTAGAGCCTCTCGTGGATGAATGTGAGAAGAGGTTTGTGACAGAGCATTTAACTGGAACGTAATACTTTTTCTGATTTCTATTCTTCTGATTTCTGCCTTCACCACTTTAGGAATCGTCTTCGATTACTCACACAATTCTTGGAACATCTCGTGAGTGAGGGAAGCCAGGATGTGCATGTTCACAATGCGTTGGGAAAAATAATCATTGATAGCAATAACAATCCTGAGCATTTTCTCACCACTAACCCATACTATGATTCACGTGTTGTGGGCAAGTATTGTGAGAAGCGGGATCCAACTCTTGCAGTTGTTGCTTACAGACGAGGACAATGTGATGATGAACTTATAAACGTCACAAACAAGAACTCCCTCTTCAAATTGCAGGCCAGGTATGCATCTGTGTCAATATGGCCAAGATATTCTGTTGAATGTCTTCTATTGTTTGCTAGCTTATATCCTTTTTATCTTTCGGTTGACACTTATATTTTATCTTTCCAATTTCAGATATGTGGTGGAGAGGATGGATTCTGATCTCTGGGAGAAGGTGCTTCTTCCTGACAATGAGTATAGGAGACAGCTTATTGATCAGGTTGTTTCTACTGCTTTGCCTGAAAGCAAGAGCCCTGAGCAAGTATCTGCAGCTGTTAAAGCTTTCATGACTGCTGATCTTCCTCATGAATTGATTGAGTTGCTTGAGAAGATTGTGCTCCAAAATTCTGCTTTCAGTGGAAACTTCAATCTGCAAAACTTGCTTATTTTAACAGCCATCAAAGCAGATGCATCTAGGGTTATGGATTACATCAATAGATTGGACAACTTTGATGGACCTGCAGTTGGGGAGGTTGCTGTTGAAGCGCAATTGTATGAGGAAGCCTTTGCTATTTTTAAGAAGTTCAATTTGAACGTCCAGGCAGTGAATGTTCTTCTGGATAACATCCAAAGCATAGACCGGGCAGTGGAGTTCGCCTACCGTGTTGAAGAAGATGCAGTTTGGACTCAGGTAGCAAAGGCCCAGCTACGGGAAGGGCTAGTGAGTGATGCAATTGAATCGTTTATTCGTGCAGATGATGCAACCCATTTCTTAGAAGTTATTCAGGCTGCTGAAAACGCTAATGTATACCATGACTTGGTTAAGTATTTGCTGATGGTCAGGCAGAAATCTAAAGAGCCAAAGGTCGACAGTGAACTCATATATGCATATGCGAAGATTGATAGGTTGAGTGAAATAGAGGAATTCATCCTTATGCCAAATGTTGCCAATCTCCAAAATGTCGGTGATCGTCTATATGATGAAGCTCTATATGAAGCTGCAAAGATCATATTTGCCTTCATTTCCAACTGGGCCAAACTGGCTGTTACCCTGGTTAAACTCAAACAGTTCCAAGGTGCAGTTGATGCAGCTCGCAAAGCAAACAGTTCAAAGACATGGAAGGAGGTCTGTTTTGCTTGTGTGGATGCTGAGGAGTTCCGCTTGGCACAAATCTGTGGCCTCAATATTATTGTACAGGTGTTCTTTTTCACCTGCAGCCCCTTTCGGCATCTTTTCCTATCTTTTTTTTGTTGTTGGTTCCGTTTTTGGGAACCTTCTGGTGCACATGTAATAACCTACTAGCTTTTAACCTTGTGTCAATATTGCAGGTGGATGACTTGGAGGAAGTTAGTGATTATTACCAGAATAGAGGATGCTTCAATGAATTGATCTCTCTCATGGAGAGTGGCCTCGGATTGGAGCGGGCTCACATGGGTATTTTTACAGAGCTGGGAGTGTTATATGCTAGATATCGTCCAGAGAAACTTATGGAGCACATCAAACTGTTCTCAACACGACTGAACATTCCCAAGCTTATACGTGCTTGTGATGAGCAACAACATTGGAAAGAGCTCACTTACCTGTATATACAGTATGATGAATTCGACAATGCCGCTACCACAATCATGAACCACTCTCCAGATGCCTGGGATCACATGCAGTTCAAAGATGTTGCTGTCAAAGTGGCAAATGTTGAACTTTACTACAAAGCTGTGCACTTCTATTTGCAGGAGCATCCTGATCTTATCAATGATATGCTCAATGTTCTTGCTCTCCGTGTGGATCATACACGTGTTGTGGACATCATGCGGAAGGTTCATTTCCATCTCTTAATGTCTTTTACTAATTTGGAGTGTCTTTTTTCTCAGTTAGATTCAGAATGAAACTTGTCAAATAAATACTTTGGAGGCTGTTTCTGATAACTACTATTTCCAAGTAGATGTTGTTTACAGTGTGTGCTAAATAACTTCTGGTTAATCCATTCCTATTCTCCCTTTCTCCTGGTTCCAGGCTGGCCACTTGCATCTTGTGAAACCATATATGATTGCAGTACAGAGCAATAATGTATCTGCTGTGAATGAAGCCTTAAATGAAATCTATGTTGAAGAAGAGGACTATGACAGGCTAAGAGAGTCCATTGATTTGCATGATAACTTTGATCAGATAGGCCTTGCCCAGAAGGTAAATATGCCGCACTTCTTTTTGTACCATTTATAGCTTTTTCAAAATGAGAAAACAATGGTATGTAAGCTACTTATTGTGGACGTGCAGATTGAAAAGCACGAGCTTCTCGAAATGAGACGGGTTGCTGCATATATTTATAAGAAAGCAGGAAGATGGAAACAGTCCATCGCTCTATCTAAGAAGGACAAAATGTACAAAGATGCTATGGAGACATGCTCTCAGTCTGGTGAACGCGAGCTTTCTGAGGAGTTGCTTGTTTATTTCATCGAGCAGGTAATTATGTTTAAAGTTATTTATTTGTCTTCATTATAAAATGAGAAGATTCTACATTCATTTGCGTGTGATGTAATCCGTCCATTGTTTTTTTAATAAATTGCCATGATATTCCCTTCCATGGAAATTTACTGTGAGCAGATTGAGAGGCACATTATTGCCTTATTAATGTTAGATGATTATTCTTTTTAATCCAGTTGTGCTCCTATAATAATGTTTATTTCCTGCATCTGATCATTTGTCTTGTTTATTTCTTTTGGTTTTTTTTACCATATAAATTTATACAATATATGGATGTTTGCTCTCTCCTGCTATGGGGGCGTATCTATGTCCACTGTTATGTCGTTACAAATTTGAAGTATTAAGTTATCTTCCTTTGAGTATTTGTCCTTTGTTCTTTCCTTCTTTGTTTCCATTTTTAAATTGAGGTTCAGAATGCACACACTTTATATATAATAAGTAAAATTAAAGAGCAGTTGCTTGCATGGACCCTGTGACGTGGTTCACTTCTCTGCTGAAATGATCCTAGCAGATTGTGACGTGGTTCCATGTCAGAATGCACACACTTTATGTAATAAGAAAAAAATTAAAGGAAGATCGGTTGCAGATTTCTATATGGTAGTACTATGTGACGTATATCATGTAAGATAACGTTCTGTTTTTTACTATGAAAACCTATAAATTCTACATGAAGCAATAAATATTTAGCCAGGTTTGCAGTCTTAGCAAGAATCATCATCCCACTCTGAATTCTCTATCCCGCCCAAAGTGACCGAGAGGTTTATAAACCGCTATGTTTTTTTATTTGCAGGGGAAGAAAGAATGCTTTGCTTCATGTCTCTTTATCTGTTATGACTTGATTCGACCTGATGTTGCTCTAGAGCTTGCATGGACGAACAATATGCTTGACTTCACTTTCCCATACCTTCTACAGGTTAGATATTTTTCATCTTCCAATTTTGTCTTCATTTATCATAATGACTTGGGCTTTCACACTGTAACGAGGCATGTGTCAAATTGTAACTGCAGTTTATTCGTGAATACACAAGCAAAGTGGACGAGCTCATGAAAGATAAGCTCGAAGCCATGATCGAGGTGAAATCCAAGGAGAAGGAAGAGAAAGACATGGTTGCTCAGCAGGTGAGTTCATTAACTCTCTGTATAATATTTTATTCTGTAATGCAAAAATATCAATTAACATATAAAAACTTCGCACATTTTATGCAGAATATGTATGCCCAATTGCTACCTCTTGCATTACCAGCACCACCAATGCCGGGTATGGGAGGAATGAGTGGTCCTTTTGGTGGAGCGCCGGCCCCACCACCACCTATGGGTGGTATGGGGATGCCTCCAATGCCTGCCTATGGCATGCCTCCTATGGGATATTGAAGATAATTATAGTTTGAGGTTTATTGTTTATCGATGGGTAGCTCAACAAAGAAAGGAAAAGGAACAAGCCACTTGTGTAATTTCGTTGTAGGTTGTTATTATCAGTTGTATCTCCTTGATGTTCCTTCTAAATTAGTAAATTTTTTGGTGCCGATGAGGCTGAGACGAGGATTTTTGTGGTTATTAACGATAGTAGGGTTGATGCCGTTTTGAAACTCGTAGGGTTTTGTGGCTGGGTTCCATTTGTATATGCTCCCTCCAACTGCCTGATATAGTATGTCTGTACTCTTGTTCTTCCGAATTTTGTGTCATATATTTGTTTTCCATATTTATACCGTTTATTATGAATAATAGAGATTGTTTCGTGTCCATTATTTTTGGGTTGTCTTATCGACAGCAATTTATTCATATTCTTGTGGATGCATGTCTTGATAACCACATTCGTTTTCTATGAGGATATCTTCCGCGTATATAGTGTGTGTTTGTGTATTTCATTAGCAGGGGTTAGTACCAGTTGCATCTCCTCCATTTATTCTGAAGTTGGTAGTTTTTTCCAATGCTGGGAAGGCTGAGATGAGGATTCTTGTGAGTATTGATTTTATTGGAGTTGATGCAGCTTGAAAATATTGGGGGTCTATTTGGCATATGATCCCATCCCAATCGCCTGATATAGAGTAGAGACTCCACCAGGATTTTTGGGGTCGTATATATTATGTTTTCCACGCAGCTCTGTTTCTTAGGTTGGAATTATTGTTTTTCCCCCCTGATGTAAGTTATGAGGATCTATTTCACAAACTCCTGGAAGCTGGAGTAGAAACAAACTCCTCAAAACTGAACCAGGGCTTAAAGTCCCATTCTAACGTGAATACTGGAGCTTATCTCATCTTCAATGTTTCTTAATCTCTGTTCTTTGACGATGTATTCATATCCTCGTTGCATATCCGCTAGCTTGCATGTCGAATTATTTGGGTGGCTAGAGCAGTTTTTTTTTCCCATGAACCAATATTTGTACGTACTCATGTCTTAGGTTTTTCCCTTGAACGAAAAGATACGAGTTAGATCTTCAAAACAAATTCTTTTTGTATGTGTTTGGTATGGAACAGTTGGAAGAAATGTATTCAAAATTACGTGTACTTTCAATTGTTGGAACATTCTTCAGTTTAATACAGAAATATGCATATTGGAATTTGGATACGGTTGTTGTTTATGTCAAAAAGTTAATTGTATGGGTAAATAGATGCTTAGAGGAGTTTAGGGTCTCTTAATCTTTCTTGATAGCTGATCAATTAGAAAGAAGTAGATTCCTGCATAGGAAATACATGTTAGTGGGTGGGAGTTTGTCTCTCCGGTGTGCCCTCTGACGTTGAAATCAATAATAGATTATGCAAGTTTGCAGAATCTGGTTTCAGGATGTTATTCAGTAATTTTTGCGAACCTTAGAATAGTGAAGATTGCTTACTATTTATAAACGGTTGGCAAGGGCACATTAGTAATTTGATGGGGACGATGCAGTTGGTTGATCAGACCGCACTTTACACGTGTCAGCGGACTGTTGAATGAGTCACCTTTGCATTTAATGGGATAGTGACAGAACGGCTGAAGTGCTGGCGTCATCCAAGGAGTCATAACTTCAGCTCAAAGAGTCAAAATGACTATGACCCGGCATTAAATATGATGGTGATTGGGCAACTGAGTATGACTGTTGAAGCTGATAGGTCGTCTCGTCATTCGAGACATTTCTTAGTGAGGGCCCAGATAGAAGATGTCTTTCATCTCGGATTCAGTTTCATCTAGTGGATCCCGGCTTAAAGACTCCTTTCGTCTCAGACTCGGGCTGTCAGGGAGGTCGGCGGTGCTCAAACCCTGGTCAGGTCTTCAGACTCACAGGACTCGGCCAATTAATCATGACACATGGCCGACTCTCAAGAGTTCATTAGACTTAGTAATTCTCAGGATAGAACAAGTTGGAACAATATGAAGTGTGGACTCGGCTAGTTAATCATGACACGTGGCCGACTCTCAAGAGTTTATTACACTTAATAATTCTCGGGATATAATAAGTTGGAACAATATGAAGCACACTATGTTTTGGCATATAGGCATTTATGATTCTCTCCGGGTTGAGTCTATACATGGATCTAATCTATATCTATACTCCTATAAAAAGAGGATTGATGTGTTAAAACTTTAATTTCCTTTTTTGCCCTCTCAAATTTTGATAAATTCTAACCATGCCATTATCTCTAATTAATCTTTTATTAAATAAATATAACATCTTTTTAATTATGTACCTCCTCACCTTCCTAAATAATTACAATTATCAATAATATTATAGCTATTAATTATTAAAAAATATAAGAATATAATTTATAAAATAAGTATACACAATTATTAGTAGTGACCAATTAAATTATTATAATAAATATTTAGGAATTATAATAAAGTAATTAAAACAATAGTATAAATAGAATAATATATTACTAAATACTATTAATAATTATACTATATTTCAATGAGCAATAAAATAAATAGAATAAATATTTAATCACATAAATAGTATAATTATTTTAATAATATCACATAAATTATGAATTATACTATTTATTTAGCATTAAATTATTAATAATATTAAATAAATAATTTAATATTATTTTTAGAATATTTTCTCACAGATTATTTTATGATACTGAATAATCTATACTTGGTAATGATTGAAAACTGACCTTTTTACAAAAAAATTATTTGATATTAATGCTATTAATTATTAATGATAGTATAATAAAAATTTATAAAATATTTATCGTACTAAATTATTTAAGAGCAAAATTTAAAAAATTAAATTAGATAAATATTTTATAGTATATAGATAGTATAATTATTTTAATAGTATTACTTGAACTATGAATTATAAGATTAAATAAGGTGAATTACAGTAAATCCCCATGAACTTTTAATATTTTACAGTAAATAGACTCTACTAACTTTCAGAATTACACTAAACCCCTAATAAATTTTGTAGAAAGCCCCTAATACCTTTTAGATAAATTACACTAAATCCCCAATAACTTTCAAAATGTCTTTTAATGCCATTTTCCTGTTCTAATTTATAAGGGTTATCTGCAAAATTCAGAAAGTTATTGAGGTTTCCTTTGAAAAGGTCATTAGGGGTTTCGTGTGATTTTGAAAGTTCATACAGTTTAGTGCAATTTACCCCCTTAAATAAATATAATAAGAAGTAACTATTGCAATATGTTGCAGATATTAAGTGTAACTATCTAGGGAACATAAGGAAAAAACTAGCAAAATTAATGCAGCTTATTTAATTTAGAGTTAAGTTAACAACTTTCAACTTGGAGGGGCATATTTAAGAGAACTTAAAGAATTTACAGTTTTAATTCAAGAATAATTTTAGATTTAGGGACTTAATTTAAAAAAAGGTTAACACTGGGCGATCATTATAAAAAATATTCAATTACAATAACTACACAATAATGATTAATTTATAAATTTCTTTTATAACAATCTTATTATAAAATTTTGTTTATTAACACATAGTTTTACTATTCAATAAAATATTTAAAACTTAAATCATGTATGGCCACGTGCAAAGCACGTGCATTATAGTGGCCTATTGTAAAAGAAAATACATTAAGATGTTCATCTTAACAGTTAGATATGGTTTCCATCAAACCAACAAAAAAAAAAAGGAAATAAAGATTAATAGATGGAAGTAAAAGAGAAAGTGAAATTGATATATACCGGCATTCTGAATTGAATTAGGAAAGGATTTCTAAAATATCGAGGAAGATTATAATTAAATAATTTAAATAAATAAATAAATAAATAAAACTTCTCATCCAGCCGAGATCCTGAC
>JBAKGM010000233.1:5630748-5651331 GCA_037177215.1 Asparagus racemosus
TATGGATTATCTAGCCTCCGTGCTTATTTTTTCACTTTCATATACTCTCTCGTTTTATCCAATCCCATTTAAATTTGTCTGTCTTCTTCCATGGTTTATGTTGAGGATTCTGCATCTCCACATTTTTATAGTTATAAAAACTATTTTACACCAACAACTATTGTACATGTTCGCCATTGTTGAATTCTTCATCATCACCCATACATGTCTAGCTTACATTTCCAGATTCCTTCAAGATTTTACCGATTCCTTGTTCATTTCTTCTGCTTCTAATTTACTCTTGTAATTATTAGGATCGTTTTTAAAACCAAAGCTTTCCATATGTAACTCTGCATTTTGCTTCTTCTATTTTCTTTATAAGTGGAATTCTTGCAGTTTTTTCCTGATATCTTTTTTAAGCAAGATTTTTTTTTGCTTTATTTTTTTAATCATAATGTTTACAAGTCATGAAATCTCTAAATGATGAAGATAACACAGTTTAAGCAGTGGATCTACATCCGAATGAAGTTTTTTGTCATAGTTACACAGTTTTCATGTATTTTCCTGCTTTTTTTTTGTTAGTGAGTAAAATACTTTCTCCTTATGGTGCTGATATGTATTTTCAAGTATATGCGTTAATTTTGATATCTATTTTAAGTATGCCAGCACACGTTAAGCTACTTGAACACTGCCATCCTGACTTGTGCGTCAGCACTTATTTTTATTGTTATGATTGTTTTTTATTTCCTTATTTTTGATTGAGTTGCTGTGATTATCCCTATTAGCTTTAGACAAGCTGTTATGAAAATGATCTCCTTGACTGGTTACTTTTAGTGGGGGACTAACTTCTTTTCTTCATCAATTTTAAATCTTCTCTTTTAATAAATAAACTGAATGATCATTACCATTGCTTTAAAATTTATTCCGAGAAAATGTTTAACTTCATAGTGTGTAGCCTCTGTGTAGTATTCCTTATTTTCTTCACAAGTGTAGGATCCATGTTTTCCTAATGTTTGATTAGAGTGTGTTGGTCAGACATGAAATCTCTAAATGATGAAAACATAGCTAAAGCGGAGGATGTACATCTGTGGGAAGGTTTTGCCATAGTTACACTGATGGAGTTTATGTTATTTTCTATCATATCATGTTTTTTTGTGTTAAGTAAAGTTTATATTCTTAAACGTTGATATGTACATCAACTTTATTTCTGTCATCATTTCCATTTTGTTTTCATTGGTCTTCCTTTTCATAGAATTTTTTGATTCGTATTATGTCCCTAAATGAGGAATAACACTATAAAGTTATGGCTTGATGTTTGCCTTCTTTTATTTTATTTTCTTCAGATCGTAATTTATAGTTGCTTTATCTATTTGCTTTTAGAAAACAACCATGAACACTTCGAGTAGGTTTAGATTTACTAGAACTAAGTGCTAATTTTAATTTGGCATTTGGTTTGTGTCTACTTTGAGTATGATTGCTTGATTCTTGCAGTGGACTTGACTATTGGTTTATGAAAGGGTTATTTGCATGTATACCCCTTAAATCATGGGTATTTGCAAAATACCCTCCAAATCTCAATATTTGCAAAACTATCCCTCAAATCATTAATTTATAATCGCCATGTAAAAATTATCAACAAAATATCAAAATTTTAGCACCATGTTGATGATTTGTTGATTTTGGGGGTATTTTTCATTAAGTTGAAGATTTGAGGGGTAGCAGATAAGAAGACTTGGGGGGTATTTTTGCAAATACACATTATTTGAGGGGTATATATGCAAATAATCCTTTATGAAAATGATCTCTTTGACTTGCTGCTAGTGGGGACTAACTTCTTTTCCTCAAAATTTAAATCTTTTTTTCAAATAAATAGAATGAATGATCACCACCATTTTGCTTGAAATTTGTTCTGATAGAACTTTGAAGTTCATAGTATGTAACTCTGCATATTGTTCCTTATTTTCTTCACAAGTGAGTCGCGCCTACTTTTTTTTATTCTCGAGTGTAGGATACATGTCTACTTAATGTTTAATCAGTGTGTTGGTGAGACATGAAATCTCTAAATGATGAAAGCATAGGTACAGCAGAGATCTAGATCCATGTGAAGCTTTTGTCATAGTTACTCTGATAGAGTTTCATGAAATTTTCTACCATATCATGTTTTTTGTGTTATACTTATAAAATGTTGAAATTTGCTTCAACTTTGTTTCTATCGTTATTTCCTTTTTGTTTTGCATTGGTTTTCCTTGTCATTGATTTTTTTAGTTGGTATTATGTCCCCAAATGAGGAATAACACTTGCAAGGTTATGGATTGACATCCAAATGAAGCTTTTTGTCATAGTTACTCTGATGGGGAGTTTACCTATCTTTTTATTACTATTTTAATGCTTCTTTTGAATAATAAATAAGTAACCAATATTAATTACCTTTTAGTTTTATTTTCTTTAGATCATACTTTACAGTTGGTTCATCTTCTTACTATAGAAAAGAAAGCATGCAGTGGAGCACATCAAGTAGGTTTAAATTCACTATGTGCTAATTTTACTATGGTAACAGCTGTAGGTTTGTGCTACATTGGTTATGATTGATTTTGGCATAGAATGGAGAACATGGATAGCAACTATGTTTATTGTCCCAAAAATTCTGGGTTTTTTCGACATTCTTTCTGTAGTTAAGGCAATCTCTAGATGTTACAGAATTCTCCAATTTGCGTAAGACTCTGTATATTACCATCCCATATAAATTAAGACTGATGAACTAGCGATACTTTGTTTAGTTTTCAAAGTTGCAGTTTCATTTATTATTTTGGAGTTAGATGGTGATCTTTATTCTGGGTTCTCTGCTAGACTTTGACACACACACTCTCTCTCTCTCTCTCTCTCTCTCTCTCTCTCTCTCTCTCTCTCTCTCTCTCTCTCCATTGCACGTGATGCTTAATAGTTAGTTGGTGAAATATATAGACCTGCTGAGCAGCCATTTCTAATAGATCCTCTCCTTTTATCTCATAATAATATTACATTTGTTATCATAAAGTAATTCAGTTGCTTATATCAAATATTCTTATGCTACAGAATAAGGATGTAACTGAAGCTATTCAAAAGGTTGCCACTGCATATGACTGCAAGATAGTTGAAGGGGTGCTTAGTCATCAGCTTAAGCAGTTTGTTATTGATGGAAACAAAGTTGTGCTTAGTGTAAGTAATCCAGAGACTAGAGTTGATGATGCTGAATTTGAAGAGAACGAAGTCTATGCAGTTGATATTGTTGCAAGCACGGGTGAAGGCAAGGTAAGAAACTATAAGGTTTGTTCTATATGATCATATAAAGTTACTTCTATATAAATAGGTGAACTGATTATTGTGTGAAAGCTGCAGCCTAAACTGTTGGATGAGAAGCAAACTACTATATATAAAAGAGCCGTTGACAAAAGTTATCACTTAAAGATGAAAGCATCAAGATTTATCTTTAGCGAAATCAGCCAGAAATTTCCTATCATGCCCTTTACTGCTAGGTTTGTTAAATCCCCTGCCAACTTTAATGTATATATTATGACTTGATTACTTAATTATGGGATGTTTATTTTTGCAGGGCCTTGGAAGAAAAACGTGCTAGGCTGGGACTAGTAGAGTGTATGAATCATGACCTCTTACAGCCATATCCAGTATTGCATGAGAAGCCAGGTAATAACTATTAAAAGTACTGCTCAGATGGTATACTCTGTCAACAGCTATTCTTGTGCTTTAATAAGTTAATTAAGAAAATGAGGTTAGCACAATATTGAAGTAAATTTAGGATCTAAAGGTACCTTGACCTTGCCACCAAACAAAGAGTACATGCTCGTACTGCAAACTCAAAGCATTGACCTTACCTCGTTTAGTTAGAGGGCATAATCATACAATTCCATTGTATTGCTAATCTTACAATTTGATCCTTCCTCGTTGTTTCATGATGTTATTCTGAAATCTGACCTTCTTTCTTTGAAGGACATTGACAGTGGAACCACATTTTGCAGTATTACTCATAAATGTAGCACCATTTTTCCAAGGCTCCAGTCCCTGTTTGCCCCCCTTAAACTATTAGATTTATCCCTACGATACCCTCTGAAATATTCGTGGTCTCACCTTAACCCCTGAACTACTAATTTAGTTTCTGTTTACTCCGTTGAACTATTTTTAGTCCCATCTTTCTCACTGAACTATTAATTTCATCTATATTTGCCCCCTGAACTATAACTTTCCTCTCGCTAATCCATTTAAATACTCATAAAATAATAACTAGAAGGGTTAACTAAAAAGTGATAGTTCAGGGGTGAGGTGGGACTAAAATTAGTTCAGGGGGTAAACGAGGATGAATTAAATAGTTTAGGGGTAAGATGGTACTAAAAATAGTCCATGGGTATGAAGGGACAAATCTAATATTTAGTGGGGGTGGGGTGGGGGGTGGGGAGTCGGGCCTGAAGACTAGTTGTAAATTTAGTAATCACATCTAAGTGGTTGGGGGATTAACATCTGTTAACTCAGATACTTACTATAAGTTTAATATGCGAATAAGTCCTTGTCTTATATTGTCTTATATACAATGATGTGGCTTGTCTCAACCAAGTGAATAAATGAGGGGGGGCGGGGGGTGAAGAGAGAGATCCTCATAGCCACACTTGGTTGAGATTGAGTCACCTCATTGTATATGAGAGAATCCTTATATATGAGATATTCATTAATCTCTTTTAATACTTATGTGCTAGATGCATGCTTGTGCTGAGCGATCGAACTTTCCATATTGCAGGAGATATTGTAGCTCACATCAAGTTCACTGTCTTGCTAATGCCGAATGGGTCGGATAGAATTACGTCCCATCCATTGCAGCAGTTGCAGCCTACAAAGACTGTTGATGATCCTGAAATAAAGGCTTGGCTTGCGTTAGCTACAAAGACAAAAAAGAAGGGTGGAGGAAAGAAGAAGAAAGGTGGGAGTTAAAATGCTCTTTCTATGTGCTCTATATCCATCTTCTTGATATTAATTTGGCTTAATTGCTGACAGACCTTTAATATTGCTATTTTGAACTTTACACCCCCTTCTAGTTTTGTTGTTGCGGATAGATCCCTTGAGTGATTTGTTTTTGACTCTTTTATGCCCGGAAGGTCTATTTGTGAAAAACAATTTACTCAGGGGTATTAAGTTCAAACCGAAGATGCTACATGGATCTATCTGTGCAATTAGCGCTCTTATTTTCTTAGTTGTCTTACACTAATTACTTGCACGATTGGAATTATTAAGATAACAGAGTACTCATATGTTTTGCTCTGTACTGCTCATGTTGCAGGTAAGAAAGCTGGTGCTCAAGATGATGCAGCTGATGCTGAACCTATGGATGAAGTTACAAATGGTGCACCTTCCCAATAATGGAAACTTGCAATTTTGTTTTCTTCATTGATACTAGTGTCGTAGGAGTTCCAGTTAATTTTTATTGAATGCTGTTCTTCTTTTATCTGGTCTAATTGGGAAAAGAAAAATCGTAGCTTTCTTGTATGGGGAAGGATATCTGTGTACTGAGTATAGTATGCTAGCTGCGGTGATGATATGATTGCAAAAGTTTTAAAATTTTAGTAATGTCTGGAACATGAAACTGATGAGAGTGAAAATAGTAATTTCTTGTTTTTGTGAACATAAAGTGCGGTGATAACGCTGGCTCCGTGGTTTTCTTAATGTGAACTTATAGTAGTAAGTTTGCCGCGCTTGATTTTATCATGCAATTTAGAGTATTATTTATGCTTAATTGATGCAAGGTTTAGTCCATTTGTTTACTATGTTTGTTGCCTTTATTTAGCATGGGTATTGATTATTGACTGATATTTAGAAGCCATTCTCAATTCTGCATAAAAACAAATGTTTTCTGGGGAAGTATGTTCTACGACAAAGCCCAATTTTGTCAAATATGTTCAGTATCTGTTTACATGAATCTTGTCCTAAGATTCAAATATTGAGTTGAATCTTGTTCTCAGATTCAATTATGCTAAATAAAATTTCCATCGTCAAGTGAGCGCTGACGTCTTTTCAAGTTGCCTGCTTCTAATCCTGTTCCATTAATTACAGCGTAACATAACATGACCCAGGGATGTATAATGTTTGATTTGTTATTTGCATGAAAATCTAGGTTTAATTCTTTTTATGGGATTCTCCAGTTGCTATAAAGAAAGAAATAATATCTTAGCCTTGACTTATCTGTGGCAAACGCAATATTAAGTTTTAACACAACAAAATGAAATCTATTTCACCGTACCAAAAAATAGGTATTTGCATTCGAAATCACGATACTTCGCATGTCACTTTTAAGTTTTAACACAACAAAATGAAATCTATTTCACTGTAATATTAGTACAACTTTTTTTCACACTTTGCGTTCTTTAACCTAATCTTCACTGCATATTTTGCATCTTTCTGAGCTTATAACACATCACAAGTCTCTCAAAAATGCGTAATAGACTACAGGTACAGGGTTTGAAGAAATGCAATCAAATTGCCTCCATAATTAAATAGATAAGAATAGACCATAGGTACAGGGTTTTAATAAATGAAATCAAATTGCCTCCTTAAGTAAATAGAAATAGTGTTCATCTGAAAAGGAAGAAACCGTCCAATATTTTCAAAGGAAAACTTTTAACATCAGAGGTTATTGCTGAAGTTAAAATTTTCCGAATTTCAAACTCGACAAAGATGCTGGGTGTTGAAGCACTAAGCACTCCAAATTGATGTATGTACAAGCCACCAGCAATCACAAAACGCTTGCATCGCTACACAAAAATTTCGAAGTCATATATTGATCTAAAGACGATACAAAAGTTAGGAGAACAGAAGAGCACAGAAAACTTAGATGCAATTCTCTTGTTAATCAATATGTGAAAGTATTACAGTGAGAGCAGGCCTAGCCAAAACAAAGGCTGCTTGATAATTAACAAAACCCAATTATCTGTAACTGCAAGTACATAAAAAAGGGTACTTGCAGATGTATATACCCCTCCATCGTATCATCCATCCATCGAAGTCGTTCTAAGGAGGTAGCACTACCAAGTTGAAAAGCATAATATCGAAGATTAGGAATACTTCAAACTGAAGTATGTACACCATATGTGAGCTTCTACCCGTCAACGTCATTCTAAGGAGGCAACATTACCAGGTTGAAGGGTATTCCGTCAAAAGACTAGAAATGTTGCGAACTGGAGTATGTACACGATAAGTGAAATTTAACCCCTTCAAACAAAATGCTTCAACTGAATTATCATCACACTAATGTCATCAGCAGAGCCTCGGTTGGCAGAGAGATCAGCAAGCTTTTTACAAGCAGAGAGTGGTGATGAACACTGAGGGTCTGTGCAGAACGGTCGAGCTATATCTATAGCCTCCTGATTGCTAACCTGTAAAGTTAAATAAGGAACAATGTCATGTCTCTGATCACTGCTTACATACAGGATAACACAAAATTGAGACAAGCTAAAACTAAAACTCACCTTATCCCACAACCCATCAGAGGCAAGAATCAAAAACTCGAATTCGGGTTTAATTGGAAGGATTCTTGTTTCTGGGTCTGGTATGACCCATTGCTTCAAATGAGAGTCTCCAATTCCCCTTGAAACAGCCAGTGTGCCTTGCAATCTCCATAATCCTCGGCAAAAATCAATATAGCCACCCTGGATAGAGGACATATATAGCTTTAATAACCATCGAGTTTACATCAAAAGATTATGCATAACCCATATTGTAATTATATTTACTCTTTTCTCTTTTTCAACTTTTACAAAGTAAAAACCCACCGAACACAAATGTCCTATTCAAACAAATTTTCTATTTCAGTAAAGTATGCACGTTAACATATAAACTCATCAAATTTAAATAAAAGTGACACCAAGCCTACACTGAAAATTATAGGTGATGTTTTCAATTTCTAAACTTCTTCAAACCAAAGGAACACAAATGTGTAACAAACAGTTCTGTTGCCACAAGCATGCAACATTAACAAAAAGACTCATCAAATTTATAATAAAAAAAAAAGAACAAAAACTTGTACACAATTCAAATTACATACTATAGTTAGGTTTTTCCCCCTTCTCAACTTTCAAAAAATTCAAAACTAAGAAAAACACACGTTTAACAAAAAACTTTTCTATTTCACCAAGCAATGAAATTCATCAAATATGGAGATGTAAAGAACTAGCCTACTTATTTTAACAACTAACTTCTTTGGTACCATTCCCGTTGACCAGAAACAATTATGTTCTATGGAAAAACATGAACACTACGGCTAAAATATTTTCAATGTGCAATGAGATAAGTTACTTACGAGGTTCTCAATTCTCGCCCTTTCATCCTCCCTCGATGGCCGATGATCCGAAGTAAGTGCCTCAGCAGTACCCGAAATGCTCAAAACAGCCCGACAATCACCAGCATTGGACACAATAAGATCACCCTTCTTAATGAGAGCAGTGACGCAGCAAGATCCACCTACAGCTTCGTCTTTAAGAAACTCTGTATCAGTCTTCACATACCCATTAGCAACCGCCTTTTCTATGTCTTCATCTTTTCTCTTCATTTCAGTTATAATGTTTTTCCCCAAATTGTCGGCAGCAAATTCAGCAGCTTTAGTACCACTATGACCATCGAAAATGCCAAAGAAAGCCTGAACAAGTTATAGATGTAGGTTGTTAGTTTGAAAACTTACATGCTCAAAATTGTAAATTTAAAAGTTCTGCATTAAATTCTTTACAACTGAAAATCCCTAAAACTCATTTAAAACCAAACTTAGACGTCTACCATCGAAAAAATCCAAACTTTCATACTGAAAGTCCTATCTTTATGAAAATTATAAATTCCAAACTTTACAATTGAAATCCCAACGTTTTGGGGCTAAAAAAAAATCTAACTTTTTAATTAAATTTTCTTTTAAAATGTCAGAAAATTACCAGTTGGGGATCTCCATCGACATCAAGCTCAACCTTGAACCGATCCTCCATCTCAATCCTCCTCCTCCCCCTCCTACAATAAACAGAGCACCTCTCACTCTCCATATCCACCTCCTCTCGACCGTCCGGTCCCACCGGCGCGAATCTCAAAGCATCCGCCACCGGCACATCGATCCTCGCCGGCCGCTTCCGCTTCAAAGCCGAATCCGACGAACTATTCGCCGAACAATTCAAGCTCTCGCGGCTGAGTCGCGAGGATTTGATTGGGGACGCTGGGGTTAGGGTTTCGGGCGCGGCAGTCTTGAACTTGAGGGGGAGGCGGCGGCGGGAGGCGGAGAAGGAGGACGCCGCCGGAGGGCTCGCCGGCGAGATCGCCGCCATCGCGACGGAGCAGTACATTGAACTGGAGAACAAGAGGTTTGATTAGGGTTTCGAATATTTTATTTTGATTTGATTTTTTTTCGTTTTCTGCTCTCGTTTGTTGATTTTTGGGAACGCTTGATAGGGGCGGGTTTATATAGTGCGTGGTGGTTGTTCTGATACTAAATGAACTGGAAAAGTTGTTAGTGAAAAATATCAGCAGATCCCTGCATTTGATTCTCCTTAATTTTAAGCCCATTAGTTCCAGCCTAAAGTCAACTTTTGATTACATGCCAAGCGTTTTCTAAAATGTGGTCTATCTGGAGAAGTTTTGAACTGTTTAAAACCACAAATTAGTGAATTAAATGTAGTTAATCTTTCATTAGCTACACACTTGTATTTATTTATTTATTTATTTATTTTATTTTGAAGGAAGAGAGGCCTTAGGTTATTTTATTCATGTTATTCAATTATATTTATGATTAACAAGCAAATAGTATATAGCTGTAACTTCGATTGTACTTATGAGAAGACAATAAAGGAATATGTTAAATTTTGACGTGGAAACAGTAGAATAGATTTGACAACTTTTTCTTCCTTCCAAAACGATGATAATAAATATGATAAATTTCAGATAATAGGATAATCATATAATTTGGATTCTGTTGTGTGTAAATTCCATTATAAAGAAAACGATCATTCAGTTATAAAGTAGTTATTTTATGAACATTTAAGATTTAGATGCCATTAATTCAAACAGACGTAGTTCTCAGAAGGAACATTCAATACATCAACCTATAAATCTTTCAAATGGATGCCTTTATTTACGCAGATGATATTCACATTTTCATCCCAAATTAGTCCGAAAAGTACACAAATAATCTCATGCTAAATTTCAAGAATGGAGCCAATAATTTAGGACTAGACATTCAAGGACGTAGAGAGAAATTTCCCAAGAGAGCTTTTGTCGCTGTAACAGGATAACCAAAATAGTAGCCCAGGAACTGTATGAAAAAAAAAGGGAGTCAAAGCGCGCGTGTTGCATGATCGTGAAATGCCTTTGTTCGGCTGTCAACGCACCGACAAAAAGCGGATGCGCTCTCCTCCAAATAACACGAAACAGCAATGTAGTGCCACACATACAACCAATAAATAATACGTGGGCTTCAATAAATGGCTCTAATGCTGTTTGGTGTTTGAAGCCGAGTAGCTTGGCTGAGGTCAAACTGCCATTTTAGACATGATGAGCGGAAAGTTGAGGAGGCCAGCGGGCTGTAGCTCACATCGCCGCTGGATAAAAGTAGGCCATTGAAGAGTCGCTCTTTTGACCCTTCTCTTGCTTTCTAGAAATAATAAGATAGTAATAATTAATATTAGTAATTATACGTTTTTTCTTGAGTTTGTCAAAGTTTTTAATTAAAAATAAAATAAAAAGAGCGTTTAATAAAAAGAAGAAATACAATTCAAATAAACATGATATTCTCCCTATTTTAACCAGGAAATTTTAGATAAACAGAAAGTTCCCTCCATTTAAACTAGATTTTAACCTTGAGACCTTATTCAACATGCTAATAGAATTTAGGGGACCTGAGATCAATTTCACAAATTTAGCGGGCTAATATCGAAATATTGAAGATTAAGACAACAAAATATTGAAATGGAAAAGGCATATCTTCTATTTATTTAATTATAAACAATACCGTGATTGCTTTGACTTGTATTTGTGACGGATAATCATAGATCATGGTGAAGAGCTCAAGCGTTAAGAATATACTATTTGACCTCCTACCCTTGGTCAACAAACTTTAACGTGGGCAGGAGTGGATCAAGCCTTAAAACTTTACCTATAGCCTATTTGGCTATTTCAAAGGCCGTGCAAGTAGCTCAGATTTATCTTCTCATTAGGGTACATTTCGAAAAAAAAACCCCTAAAATTTGCCCCGTTTCTTATAAACCTCCCCTAATGACTGTTTTATTCCACTGAACCCCCCTAAACGTTTGGGATGCCTCACATAGTCCCCTAAAATCTTTCTACTTTTCCCAACGAAACTACTACTTATAAATGACAAATAACTAAAATATTCTTGAGAGAGATAATAATCCTCTCTATTTAGAAGACGAATGACTAAGAAGATGGGTGCAATTGAAACCTCTAAACCATCACCCCCTCTCTATCCGTGAATATAAAAAAAAAATCGATGTATCTACCATACTTTTGCAGTACATATGGGGTTGGGTTTATGCTGATAATATGTAAAGCTTAATACTCTTTGGTCATACTTTTGGAGTTGGGAGTATGGTCTAATATATACAACCGTCCTTTTATTAAATGCAGCAAAGGAATTTATTTCCCATGCTATAATCTCCAAATGATAATAATAATAATAATAAACATGAGCAAGCCCTTCAACCAATCAAAGTTTCCACAATCATAGACATTACTATGTTCTGTCTCGGACTAACAGCATTGTCCATGAAATTACAAAATCTAGTTACTAGGATACACAAGAAATATATCAACTACAACAGGAAAAACAAATGCAAAGACTAATCAAGCCATCTACTTCTTCTAAGTTTATTGCCAAAAACTCCCCAAATAGAAACATTACATAACAAAAAGGGTACCCAGTTTGGTATCACCTCGATGAGATTTGAGTGGAAAGTGACGAAGCTTGTGACCGTTGCCATTGCAGAACAACTTCGTTGTTCTATAACCGAACGATAAAGGATCTGTTTGCATTTAGGTCATTGTATCATCTTTGCGCCAGAAGTAGCCAAATTTCAACTCTTTGATGAGTCTTGTTGTATCAATGGCTAGTTGCCAAGGCTGTTACCAGGAGACCCAGTATAAGAAAAGGTTGGGCGCTCGCCTGCAAAAGTTGTATGAGGAAGCCATACGAATTGTTGGATGCTAAGAAAGTACGGGACTTGCAAGGAGAACTTGGTTGGTTTTTACCTGATATTTTACATCGTATTTCACTGGATCTTTCAAGAAGTACTCAAACTGCAACCAAGGCAATTGAATTTGTATGTGTCAAGAATACGAAATCAGCTTCCCTGGGTCTTTTTCATTTTAAATCGAGTTATTTGCATTTTAGTATCCTGAAGTTTCACCCTTTTCATAACTCTGATGCCCTAAAGTTCTATTTTGACTATTGACACCCAGAAGTTTTAAAATTGATGTTAATTTGACAATTTGACATCACAAAACCTTAACTTTGTTCCTCACTTTTCACACTCCAAAAACTGAAATTTGGTAGGACAATGTGTTTTTCATTAACTTTTCGATGATGATATTCTTGAACAAATTTAACATAAACCTTTTTGTACTTTGGGGTATCTGATTATCATATAGAATTTCAGGAAATCAAAGTTACGAAAAAGACCAAAACTTACGATAGTAAAGTGCAAATAAACCTTTTAAGCTTTGATTATTTAATTTTAAGAAATTGAATATAGAATAAGACTTCAAAAGGGAAGAAATACAAAGATTCACAAATTAAATAAAGAAGAAAAAACAGTAATAGTGAATGAAAATGGCTTACTTGGAAAAACACTTGTGGGAGTATCAAACCAAGAAGGGCCAATGCATACAATGGCTTGCCAGCACCCAAAAGATAACCTGCATTAATAATACAAAAGCATCAGACTACATATTGCATCAAAGTAGAACATGATAAGTTGATGAACTCAACAAAAAAAAAAAAAACCCAACTCCATATCAAAAAGCAAACTAAATATCGCATCAAAGTAGAACATGATATGTTGATGAACTCAATAAAAAAGAACCAACTCCATATCAAAAAGCAAACCTTTACAGCACAATACAACTTGCTGCATGCATGTTGCAGCAAGTGCTAGCAATACTTGCAGCTGTGGGACAAAGAAAAAGCTAATGCAGACATGTATCGTGTATATAATAAGGTAATCCATGCTTCAATTTGAAGGAAAAAGCCAAAAAGATGATGCACAACTTGAACACGACTACTGCACAAATGCAGTGCTTTAAACAAACTACCAGTACATAACACCAGAAGGATGCAGTTATACTCGTGTAGAAACCTTATGCTCTGAAGCGATATCCATCACTCCTCTTCAACAATTTAGAATCACCGAAAAGAGTATCACATCTAAAATTGACTGAAGTGCATTTATGTTTGTAATTAGCTTGCAAAGGGTTCTTTATCTTCCAAAACGTTTCTTCATGAAGTTACTTGCAAAGAAGTACAACATGGCCCATGGGAGTGTTTATTGAGGGCAAAGTTCCATTGGCTATTTAATTTAGTTGTTTCTAAAGAAATCAAGATAAACTTAAGACTAAAATAAAAATAAAAATCCATATCTAATGTAACAATCTTACGAACAAATGACAACCAGCAGTAACTACCAGCATAAGTAATAAATTAAGATGTGCGTTTGAGCTTTCACCTCTTTTAGCAAAATGATCTATCAAGAGATACACACACAGTTTAGGTTGTAGAACATCCGTAAATCATTGTTATATACTATAGCTCTAATCAACTTGTCGTGTGCCATATGACTATTATAGTGTGTTACACAATGAATATCCAAGACCACTGTTGCTTTTATATTACTTTTGAAATGCACAACAAGGTATGTTTGGCAAGATGTTAAAGGGTTTAAAAAAAAACAATTTACAAAGATATCATAAAATTTATGTTCCATTACCTGCAATAGATAACTGAGTTATGTCAATTGCACCTACACATATCCATTTAGCTGTTTCAGTCCCAAAAGCAACAGGAAGTGACTGTCAGATAAACCATGGAAATTAGTTTAGTTTTACTATCTACCGAGATAAGCAAAACACTGCTTAAATATATAAATAATGGGATGACGAATAGGACCTGCAACCCCAGAGCCCTGTCTCCTTCAACACTTTTAAAATCATTTACTATGGCAATACCCAACTGAAGAGCAAAAGTAGTAGTTATTTAGCATAGATTAAGCAACATGAAATCCAAACTATGCCTTGAGATCATATTGTGATGCTGAAAACAAGTACCCCAGCGATGCTGTACAAGAGTGTAAGGACAATTATGTCAGGAGTAAGAGTCCCAAATAAAGCTTGACCAGCCCACCTATGAGTTAAAAGTTTCATTGATATCATTGCACACGGTGAATATGGAAAGTCAATTAGCCTCTAAAGGCGGCCATAGCAATAATATGTTCTATGATTCAGATTTAGAAAACATCTAGTAACAAGCTTCATTGAACTTTGAAAATTTTATATGATGGAGAATCATACCATGGTAAACTGATGTAGCTGGCCCCCAGAGCAAAGTTTCCAATCCATCCATTTTGCTTGAGCTGCAGAAAAAGGAATGTCAAGAAACCAGCACATCTTATGCTTCAGCACTAAGAGATATTGTTTAGACACACTCCAAAAGAAATGTCTAGACATTAGCCGAACAGCTTACTTTTAAGGGTGGAGCAGAATATATATATGATACCAAGGATCCGCCAAGAGCTAGATAGAAGAGTATGGGGGAATCATGCCCTGCCTGATATGAAGAAGGTGGTGGTTAGATTTTAATTCAACAAAAACGCCTATAAAAGGGTTCATATAACAAGTATATATTACAATATGGATGCATACCCACACATCTAACAAACCCGCCAAGCCAAGGCCTCCTAGGAGCAGCACCCAGATCTGGGTTATGACCTGAAGAATACCAATTTTTAAGTGAAGATAGGAAATATAATCTAATTGCACTTTATGTGATAGCATTGCACCACTATATGAGCATAACTAACTGCCAGGGGCTATCCTGTTTCTAGGATATGCAAAAATAAGCAACAAAGGGATATTCGTTTGATAGTGCAAATATAAATAGAGAATATCCAAGGATTCACAAGTCAAAAAGGGTAAAGGCCTTGAAGGGAAGGCCTATTTTTTTAATCCAATTATAACTTTAAGAAGCGACTTTCAGTATATGACCTCCTCTTTAAAGCCATAAATAGTATTTATTGAATTCTCCAAACAGGGCTGCTTCGGACCCCCATGGTACTCTTACAAGGCAGAACCAGGACGGTAAAAGGCTCATGGTACATCAAAGTCGTGTATAAAAAGAAGTCCCATCATTGGATTAGCGACACTGCTAAGCAATATTGAAACCATGTTCAGATGATATTTATCAACGCCATATTATATGATCGAATAATAGTAAACACTATTGAGGACCTCATTCACAGGACAGGAAAGATCATAATGATCTCTCTTTCTATCTGATAATCAAAGGTTAGATTTATAAGTCTTTCCCATTCCACCAATGACCCAATAAACTTTCATCTTTTGTTGCCCAAGATATAACCCAAGTCAATTTAAATCTTTTGGAACATGTTCACTATTCAAGGGCCTCATTTCTAATTCTTGCACCAGCAATTAATCAATATCTCCTAATGAAGCAGCAATAGATTGTTAATGAAAAGCATGATGACTAGTTATGTGATAAACACCAGTGGCTGAACAGTCTTTAAGAAGGCGAAAGTGTGAGGCGAAGCAGTAAAACCCCTTATGAGGCAATGTATAACCCTCAAGGCATGAAGTACACACCTTACAAATTTATCATTGTTCTAATTCGAAAATATATAAAGATTACAAAAATATTCACGATAGGAAGATAAAATAAAATAAAACAGATGTTGCAATAGCACATATTCAACTCTTGTCAACAAAGATGGAAATATTCTATCTTTACTCCAGCAAAACTATATGCTACATTTGTGATGTTTCTGTTTCCGTATAAAGTTAACCCCTTAGATGTCTTTGAACCATATACTGACAACAGCTAGCAAAAGATAACTTTCTATCTGTTCATGAAAATCACATCTCATGTAAAAGGAGCAAAGGGGGATGTGAATTGCGCAATTCGTTTGGCTTTATATGCTGAAGTATGTGCCTCATAGTCATGGTCGTGGCTGTTTGCAAGGCATTTTTCTCCAGCAACACCTTGAGAAGTCAGAGTAATGAAGGGGAAAAAAACTACTTGTGCATTGTAAGGAGAGCTAAAATTTAAAAAATGCAATGGCACCTGGATGAAGGAAATGTACTCATATCTGATACTTATTGACTTTAATGGGTACTTCCTGACACCCCTAAGTCTATCTTAGAAAGTAATGTATCCTAAAATATAAAACATGTATAAGAGATGTATCTGATGTTGAAAGGTAAAAAAACATTAATCCATAAATGATTTGTTTGACTTGTAAAAATACATTTATATAGTCTGTCAAAATCCTATTTAACAACTTCTAGTACCACCATATTGTAGACATAATGCAATACATTGAGAGCGTATTTGTATTTTGTACAAAATGTTCATGATTGCTGTATGATGGTAAATCCTCACTGTTATGTACAGGGACACAGTTGGAATGTGTCACCATCTTTCAGGCATCTTGATACGTTGTTGTGCACGCATATGGGCTCATGTATATAGTCATAGTTTTTAGAACATGGATTTATTTATTGTGGGTAGCCACTGAAACATGAAGCTTCCTCTCCTTTTCTAGCACTTAAAATAACCTTATAATCAGAAGTGAGGGAAAAAGTGAACACTGAAAGATAATATTGAAATCCCTAACTAGTTGCAAAGCTGAAGAAATAATCTTGTTTGCAGATGATTATTCTCCTTACCTCAGTCTCAGATATAGCTCCTGAAGGAATAGGACGATAGGGCTCATTAATAGCATCAATTTCACGGTCATACCAATCATTAAGTGTCTACAAGAAAAGTGATAACCAGAATGGACCAGTTACACGTCATATACATATTAGTCATTGCAAAACCAAGTTCTATATGCAGAAACATCAGCTAACCTGTGTGTAGCCTGTTAGACATGGTCCTGACATCATCATGCAAACAATAGCTTTAGCTACATCTTCAAGATTCCAGTGAAAGTTTCCTGCAAGACAACCAAATCAACACGAGAACTAAAGGAGATACAGGGAATTATCTTCATTCTGAAGAACATGAGTCGAAGAAACTCAAAAGTGTGAGCTCCACAGGTGAGAGGAATCTACCCCAGTTATTAATCATCAAGAAATTCAATGCAGTGGGCAAACACTATCTTATACCTTAAGAATATGCTACTTCTAACTTTAGAAAATTGTACCCTTCTTCCAACATAGAAATTCCTATATACTAAAAGACTAGCAATAGCGAGTTGTATTCAAATGAGTTATATGACTTATAGACGACTAAAAGTGTAAATGTGAAAACCCTCAAGAGCGCTTATTAGCTCTCTTGAACGTTATTTATAGTGTTTAGGGATACAAAAGAGTTTGTCTCTAATCAATGTGGGACTAAACAACAAACGAGAAAAACAACTCTCTCAACACTCTCCCTCAAGCTAAGCATACATATCGTACATGCCCAGCTAGTTACAGATAAAATTCACTTGTGTTCTCCCAAGGGGTTTTGTGAAAATGTCTGCAAGTTGATGTTTTGATGGTATGTGTTTGGCTCTAATAATTCCCTTCTCCATATTCTCACAAATCAAGTGGCAATCAATCTCTATGCGTTTTATCTTCTCATGAAACACTGGATTCTCAGCTATGTGAATGGCGGCTTTGTTATCTCAATACAAGCTCATAGGACACTCCAGAGGATAACCAAGCTTTGTTAATATATCTCTAACCCAGATCAATTCGCAAGTCAAATTCGCCATGGCTTGATACTCAGACTCAGCTGTAGATCGAGAGTCTACACTTGTTTCTTACTCTTCTATGATATTAGATTTCCTCCAAGAAATACACAAAACCAATAGTTGACCGTCTGTCCTCCGGGGATCCTGCCCAAACTGCATCTGAGAATCATGCAACTCTCGTGTGATCGCAATCTGAATAGAGTCCTCCATTTCCTGAAGTCTTCTTAAGATACCTAAGAATCCTCTTCATATCTTCCATACGAGGTTTCCTAGATGCAGAGTGAAACTGACTAACTACACTAACAAAAAATGCAATATCTAGTCTTATGACTGTTAGTTAGTTCAGCTTCCCTACAAGTCGTCTTTATTCTTCAATATCCTCCAGTAACTCCTAATTTGGTAGTAGTTTGACATTGTCATCCATAGGTGAGTCAATGCCTTTGCATTCTGACATCCCAGCATTTAACAACATATCAAGTACATATCTTCTCCGAGATAAAAGAATTCCCTTCTTCAATCTAGCCACCTCGATACCCAAAAAATACTTCAATGGTCCAAGGTCCTTGGTTTGAAATTGTTGTAGATACTTCTTTAAATGACTAATGTCTAGTGCATCGTCGCTGGTGATCATAAAATCCACAACATATACAACAAAAAGAATCTGCTTCCCACCATGAAATCTCTAGAAAATCGAGTGATCTTTCTGAACTTGATGAAGACCAAAGGTCTGGACAACTGCTGCAAAACGCCCAAACCAAGCCCTCGGAGATTGCTTCAAACCGTAGAGGTATTTTTTTAATCTGCAAACCTTGCCACACTCCCCTTGAGCAACAAAACCTAGTAGTTGCTCCAATGTAAACGTACTTATCAAGAATACCATTAAGAAATTCATACATGTTGATTATCATTGTTATTCGGGAGGTTTCTCTTACCACATTATACCATTAGGAATATCTCACGTACATTCACTTCATGTGTCGGTTTGGTTAGCCAAAAGGCATGAGATGGGATCTAGTCCCATATTGGAAAATGAAGTAAATGGATATATGGTTAAATATACTTGGATTCATGAACTTTCAAGTCAATTAGGTCCACGTAGATTAGCCTAGTTCATTACCATTCACGGGACTTTGCAACCCCAGGAATATCGTTTTATTACCATTTCACTATAAAATGGGACAATGATAAAAATTGATCAGGAAAGAGAAATACGATGATTACAGTTTATCTCTAACAAATTTCTAACTCTAAGAATGCGGGTCTTTTCCTCAACTTCAATCCAGTATTTAGTACTTTAGTTAGTAGCTCATCAAGTCTTTCTCACAATATTGAAGATAAATAATACATAACAAGAAGATAACACTTACCAGAAGCAGCTGCTCCGCACACCACTCCCCATACCAATGGAGGCCATGTAACAGGTTTTGTAAGTTGAAGACGGATTTTCCATATATCCTGTACACAATTACCTAAAAAGTTATGAACCAATGACATGGCATTTAAGGACATCAAATCTCATGTAACAAAAATACTTTTTAACTGTCACACAAGGAAAACAAAAGTACTGATTTACATAGCTAAAATTATCGTTATGGCACTAAAAGACATGAATGTGATTCCAATATTGTATAAGATAAGACTTCGAATTAAAGGTTTCGTTACAAATGAGAATGATTTTTCAACTACGTCCATTATATCACAATTCCAACTTAGAATTTTATCTATCTACTTCAAATGACATTTTACCAAGAGGGTTTTTCATATTCGGCTATAATATGCTACATTTGGTGTATCGTTACCTACATTTTTTGTTCAAGATGCTATAGTTTGTAGTAGGGTTTTCAAATAACTCGTATGGCTATTTTGGGTTTAAAAATGATTCCGGAAATGGGCGGGTTAAAAATACAAGGTGCAACTTTGGGTTTATAAACAAAAAAAAAAATGGAGCTCACCGTCTCTTGTTTAGCCCCCTTAATCCCAAGAAGCTGATTGAAGCTCGAACCACCGCCAGCAGCCGGAACCTTATGCGGCATCGCAGGCTTAACTGCACCCAAAAAAAAAATCAAAACCCTAGGCAAAAAAATCCAACTTTTTTACCAAGATTTGAGCTGAAATTTTGGGGGAAAGAGAACTAAACCTTCGTTAGCATCAGTTTCCGTCGCTCTCACCGTAAATCTCCGCCCTGATATTTCATTAAAATCCTCGAAGTTTTCACAAATTGCAGGATCAGGACAAAGGGAGGAGAATGTAATGAAATTGAGAGGTCAGGGGCTTACGGGAAACAGAGACGAGGTGAGGACAGCGGAGGGAGGGCAGACGGCGCTGACGTGGCGCTCTGCTATTGGCTACGGCGATTGAGGATGCATTGTAAGTGAGAGAAGCCATTGCCGGCGAGTAGAGAGTGACGATGTGAGAGAGAGAGAGTTTTTTGGAGATGAGATGGCGGAATAATCCGTGAAGTTTGCATTATCCCGCCGGTTTTTATTCTCGTTATCGTGTTCTCGTTCTTAACCGGGCTAATTTCCATTTTTATTTCTTTGTTTATTTAATAGGTTTATATTTTTAAAATGAAAAGTTTGTCATATTTCATTTTGTTAACTTAGTCCATTATTTGTTCTAC
>JBAKGM010000233.1:5659484-5673199 GCA_037177215.1 Asparagus racemosus
GCATTAAATCTCTTACCTCCCTTTCTCTCTCTTGTTCTGATTTCAAGCCACGTGCTTGCGAGCCATTGGCGCGATCTAAGCTGCATAATTCACTAAGTGTTGCGTATTGTTTGGTTCAAACCACCATTAAAATCGACTAGCCGATGCTACAGTTGAGCCTTAAGCTTATTATTTTAAACCATTCAAACTCTTTATAGTTTCCCGATGCGGGACTATAATATTTGGAGAGTCACATCCTCATTGCGGAATGACAATTGGTACATCTCAGCATCATCGCTAGAGGTCGCTCTCACCATGTGAGCTTGGTGTAGCATTTAATCCCGCATAGCACTTAGCTCCACAAGCCCATTAGCGCGATATAAACCATGCTACCCACTGAGTGTAGCAAGTAGTTAGGCCCAAACCACTGCCAAAATCGACTAGTCGATACTATACTTGAGCTTTAAGCTTATCATTTTAAATAATTCACCCTTTATAGTTCCCGATGTGGGATTATAATATTTGGGGCATCACATCTGATTTAAAGCCCAATCATCTCGAACCCACCAACCCCAAGTTTCATTACATTGCTTGCAAAGAAGAAGAAATATTATCTGATATTTGCTTTTTATCTAAAAAATGAAGAGAAAATCTTAATTACATACATATATATATATATGAATAGAGCACCATGCTCTATTTCTTCTGTCAAAAAAAAAATGAAGAGAAAAGTCTCAGATTTCACCCTTCCGTGAAGAGGGATGCTGCTGCTGCTTCTTCTTCTTCTAGCAATGGCAAGTCGATGATAACGACGTGAGGAGGAAACTCCAACAAAGATTAATTGCTAATTGAATAAGAAAAAGATGGAGGGGAGAGGATTTCGGGGGGTGGGGATTGGGACGAGGGGTGGAAATGAATCGAATCGAATCGCATCGAATACCATGGTGTTCAGATTCGTATTCGATCAGTTTTCACGAATTCAAATGCAAACTCGAATTCGTGCCAGATAAGAAAGAGTATTCAAATTTGATTCATTAATTAAATGAATATTTGTTAAATATTGACGAATATCTCACTAGCATACTTAGTATGTTACAATATTATTGAGCATGAGGTGTTGAGTTTAAAGCCAATGTTTGAAGTCTTTTCTTATTTATTTTTTTATAACGTTTTACTTAATTGTTATTATGATATTTCGCTGCAAGAATTATTATATTGTATGTTTATAAGTCATTAATAAAATACTTATAAATAGCAATTTTTATAATATTGTGCACACAAAAAAGCTAATACGATGTAGTAATATAGAAGTTGAAAAATATAAACGAATGTTTAATAATCAAATGAATCGAATATACTTCAGATCAAATTCTATTCATTTATGAGCTGGATACTAAAAAATATTTATTTTCTATTGAATTAACTACCGAATCGAATATGACTAAATATTTGAGTAAATAATTACCAAACTGTTTATTAATTATTTAGTTTATTTCCACCCCTAATTGGGACCACAACATCGTCTTCAAAAATCCCTTATGTGAATCTCTATGATTGTTTTTGTAGGGTTAAGTTACATGGATGGGATAAGATAGAGTTTAGGATTGGTTTAAGGCTAGTTAGGATTAGAATCACGTGTAAAACACGTGAGACACGTGAGTTAAGTGAGGGTATAACTGAGTTTAAGTTAAATATATGGGTCCACGTGGTTGTCTAGAAGAAAAACACTCTTTTAAGATGGTTTATATACAAATTAGAAATGAAAGGTGTTTTGAGTAGAATTACCTTAAATTAAAGATGGTTTCTAGGAAAAAAATTAAAATAAAAAAAACATTACTTTCAAATGTGTTTATTCCCATATCATTCTTTAATTGCACCGACAAGTGAGAATGGAAATGAGCCCATTCTATAGTAAAATTAATTATATTTCATTTTTTATTTTATTTCATTTTGACTTCACATGATTCGTATATCAAATGTGGGAGAGAGATTTGGGTAATGCTAGATTAGGATAAATTTCACTAATCCACCCATAAATTTGGATGTTATTCACTTAATTAACCCCCAAAAACTTTGAAAATGTCACATAAGCCCCAATAAGTATTGCCATTTCACTTAAAACCCAAAAGCTTTGAAAATGTCATTTAATCCCATAATGTAATATGTTTTTCACTTAATTAACCCTACAACGGTGTTATACAAACTGACGAAAAGACCAAAATACTATGATTGCCTACCACTAGTCTAAGTTGTCACATCCTCACGTGGAGAATTTCGTCCCTTCTTACTCAATATTTTTGCTATGTTAACATGCTGGATTTGGATTAGTAGAAAGACTACTACTTTTATCACAAATATTAATTAATTTAATGGGTGATTTGTGATTTATCTTTGAGTGCAATTGAACGGGTGCAATTCAAGAGGCATAGCGTGGAGCGATAGATTTAGAGTGAATCATAACTACTCACTGTACAAATAAGCGGTTATATGAAAAAAATGATCATTCTGCATGCTATTTTTTATGGTGGAAAGGACCGAAGTCCTACCTTTCTTTAGGTCGGGTTAGATTGAAATTAACAAGGATGGTTCTAGCATTTTACTCATCACCTTAATTCAATCTCTGTTACAACCCCCTCCTCCTTCTTTGCATCAGTCGGCTGCGGCTAGTGCTATCGGGACCGACTTAGAGTTGATAGGTAGCGGTTCTTGTGCCGAAGTTAGTAAGGAGGAGGAAGATCAGATTCCTCCCAATTCTGATGAAAGCACCTCCCAATCTTCAGGTCCTCCAGAGTTTAGTAATAAAAAAAACCAAGTTAAAGGAGGCAAGTCCATGCAAAAAAAATAGCACTTCTCAATCTTCTGGTCCTCCAAGATTTAGTACCAAAATATCCAAGACAAAGAATAAACATCCAAGCAGGGGGGGGGGGGGTCTGTTTTCAATCATAGGACTCATTTAAAGCATTTTGTTGCTTCTAGGTGATCTTCTTCCACCTCCAAGAGGGGTAACTCTAACTCATCTACTTCTTTACCTATCAATAGCCTCAGCTTAGTGGATTTGACTACTATTGCTTCTAATTACGGTATCAAGCATCATTTGTTCTTTGCTGGTGTTGCTAGATTGAAGGCGCTCGAGAAAGAAAGATCTATAACTGTTTCTTAATCCCACTGGTTGGTGATTTTCTTTGGTTTTGTGGTGTTAAGGCTACCCTACAATGTTTAGTTGTTTTGTGACTTGTAGTGTTGCTAATGTTATTATTATTTATTACCTTCCTTCGAATTGAGCTTCCTGTTCTACTTTTAAACTACAATGATTGTTTAACAGTTCACAAAATTTGGTGGGGTGTCCTCAGAAAAGAAAATGTGAAAACATCATTCAAATTATTGAGACTAGCAATATCCTAAAATTTGCATAGAAGAAAATTTTCAAGAACTACTCATTTTAAATCTTTGGCGATGGCAGCCTCCTCCATGCGTGGCCGCAGCCTCCTCCATGCATGGCTGCGATCATGTTGACTGCCTTCTCCATTTGCATTCTTGTGATCATATAGTTGGCCGCCTCCTCTATTTTCATATTGTCGCGACTGTGTTGGTTGCGTACTCCATTTCCATGATGTATTTGTTGGAAATTTTAGTTATGAAAGATTGAAATTTCATTAATCAAGTAATTAGTATTATTACTCTCTAAACCCGTTTGTTAATCCTAATTTAGAGGCTTAACGGCTAATCACTTTAGTAACCTGTTTTTAACCTCCAATCAACTTATTAACCTAACCGATTACCTTTTTAATTGGATGTGATAATGTCATTCTCGATATAAAAGTGCAAATTTAATCCTCATATGAAAAATTGTGGATGAGAAAAATATGAAGGAAAAATAATTTGATAAAGATAAGAAGAAAATTAACATTCCCAACTTATTTGTCCTCTCATACATTATACTCAAATTATTCTTCTATGTCATTTAGGCACATCTGCACACATTTCGATCATGATCATCAGATAACCTTGATATTTCTGTATTAAACGATTGCTGTAGAGAAGTGTTCGTACCGATGTTCAGTATACTATCTTGGGTGATTATACGATATTCAGTATACTACCTTGGGCGACTGCACGAATTTGACGTATATCATATAGCATAATGACAACATACCTATTCCTAATGTATATTGGAAAAAGTCTGTGTAGTGAGGAGGGAAGAATTTGTCGAGCATCATTAATGTTGTTGGTTTCCTCTAATATTTCAACCAATCTAATAACAAGAGACTTTTTCAACCCAAAAGATTGCACTTCAAAACAGAACATTATTGATAAAGAAAGATACATCACACTTCAGAAAAGAACATTATTGATAAAGAAAGATACATCACACTTCAGAAAAAGAACATTATTGATAAAGAAAGATTGTGCTTTATAAAGTGTTTTTTTTCTCATGTTAATCACATTTTACTTTGTGTAAGACAACTTATGTGTGATTCAGAAGCTCTTATGTTGTGTCCTGCAAATATTTGTGGTGAAAAGTGTAACATGGACATTAAATAGGAATTTCTGAATAAAATATTACATCTTTCATCAAACTTTTCACCGATAATACAGTACATGAGTTTCTAAATCATATTTGAGGATTCTCTCTCGTGATTATACATAGCTTTGGTAATTAAGTACCTTATGTCAATTGGCTCATAATGCAAGGAGCAAATAAAAATTTATTAATCTCATGTCATTTGGCTAATAGTGTGAAGAGTAAATAAAAATTGAATAATTGTAACTCCTTTCACTTTGTCTAGGAAGACATTAGGCCTTTAATAACTCAGTTCATAATGCGTGGAAAACAATTTTAAAAAATCATTGTCATACCTCATTTACTTAAATATGCACAAAACAAAACTTATATATAATCTAACTATTTTTGCCACAATATCTTATTCGTTTTTATAGTACCTAATACATATTATAGTGTTCTTGACCAATAAAATTGAAAGATTCAATGTAACATATACCAATAAAATTGCAAGATTCATTTTAACATATTACGTAAATAATCAGTATTAACTTTGGTAAATAATCAATAAAAAACATGGAAACACATATAAAAAAAGTGGAAACAATAAGAAAATACACGTACTTCTTTGCGAAAAATCCAGAACTCGTTTGTGGTCTACAGGTTCATAGTCCATACACATGAACTTACTCGGACAACTGAATTTTCTTAAATTTCACAAAATTATCCCTAAACTTTGGGATGTTTTGAACAAAACTCTCTTAAATTATAAATTAGAGAAAACCCGCTCAGCTCATTTCATTAAAATACTATGATTGATGACCATTAATTTAAGTTGTTAGTGCATCACGTGTGTCATATCAACAATTTTGTGTTTATATACTTAACATATTTGTTATATTGCATTTTTTTGGGGTTAGGATAGATAGAGAATAACAAGGATGATTTTAGCATTTTAAAATTTCGTAAAAAGTCAATTTTTAGTAATTCATGAGGGTTTTTTCTATATTTTTATAACACAAAAGATTATTTTTCCTAATCTATAAAGTTTAAGATATTTTGCAAAATATATCCTAAAGTTTAGGGGGTTTTGTGAAATTTACTCTCTTTGTTAATGCAAGGGATTTGACAATGGTGATGGATGACTAGATATTCTCTTTCATTTGCCCAACCTTTTTTGTGATCAGTCTCAATCTACACGTCTCTAATCTCCACGATGAAAAAAACAGGGACAGCTCAAAAGCAACAATAAAAAGATAATTAGTGTCGCCATTATAAAAAGATTATCGCCTAAATCTTAAACCATGTGGTTTTGTTTGGACTCAACTAAACCAAGAACTTTTTGAACAACACAAAAGGTTTTGTCTCCTCCACAAGAAATTAGCTGCAACACGTCTGCATTCAGTATAATATCACATCACATGATGATTTGGCATAGGGGGAAAAACATATTGAGAGCAGTAAATAAATTATAGAGATCTGAGGAAAATTGTCACACACCCTTCATTATTAATTTTAAATCAATAAGGGCGATACGCAGAAGTAATGTAATTCGTGTTGCGAATGGTACGTAACTGTGCATAAAATCAATAAAACAATATACTGAAAACAAAAACTAAATTTCAAAATTACATAAATGAGAGCAATGGGCAATCTTAAAGTAAAGTGTTAGGTCACAAATGCTTGACTTTTTTTTTTCGTTCTTTATTAGATAAATGTGTGCGTGTTAACTTCTCCGATCCAGGACTATGTACGGGTGGATCTTCACCAACTTGTCCTTATCCTTTCGAATTTCAAATTTGCTATTGTTTTAAATATAGGGTTGAACGATGTTTCTTCAAAATTTTTAAAGATAAACCATGCAACTACCATTAGTTTATATGGTTTTTAAAAAACGATCACAAAGTTTTTATTGTTAAGGACTATCATAAACATCCAAATTTTGCGAAAATATCACAAAATATTGAAAATAATTGCCAATGATGTTAACTTTTTGGATTAAAAAAATAAAATAAAATCCAAACTGTACTTAAAATATCTATCAACCCACAAAATTCATCGGAATAGTATCTTAGACATACATATGATACATGTGTAAATGTTCGGGGTTCCTTTCGACATTAGTCTCTTAATTTTTTAATATCTTGAAAATTTTTAGAAAATTTTAATATCGCTCCATCTGTATTGAGCTTTTATCTTGAAAATTTTCATGGAGCTTGGTTTGCTTTTTTTGCTTTGTAAGTTTCTCTATGTTGTGTTACCAAAAAAAATAAAAATAAAAAGGTCAATATTAGTGTATCGGTATCTTATCGGACCCGTATCGGGATATATGCCCTCAGTAACCGCTCCCTTCCGCACCCCTACCGTGAACGTCAGTGTCAATCCCGTAATTAAACTCAACGCTAGTGTCACATATTAACCCTCGCCTCCGCCACGTCACCTCAACCCAATCCCCTGCTGCTCGCTGCCATTTACTGCTCCCTCCACCTCCGCCTCGATATAAGTACTGTCTCTCCCCTTACGAAACGGACTCTTTCTCTCTCTAGGGTTAAAAAAAAAAAAAAATCTCCGAAATTTCTCGACGAAATGGACGCTTACGCTCTGCATCTCGCCATGGCGGCGCTCGTCGGCGCCTCCTTCGTCGCCGTCTCCGCCTACTACATTCACCGCAAAACCCTAACCGAACTCCTCGAGTTCGCCCGCGCCGTCGAGCGCGAGCGCGAGCGGGATCGACCCGAGGACGGCGATCGCACGAAGAAGGCGAACAGGAAGGCTCTGTATCGGAAGAAGGGGACCGGATCGCTGCCCAACGTGACGGCGGCGGAGGTCGACGGGGAGGTGGAGGCGGCGGAGAGGTTTTCGTCGAATGGGCAGTTTGTGGATTTGGGGATCCCGCCGGGGTTGCCGAGGCTGCATACGGGGATCGAAGGTGAGTATTTGCTGGATCGATTCTTGTCATAGTTGAATGTTTAGTGAGATGGAGAGGCTAATGTTTTAGTAAGTTGTGATGCATAAGATTGACATAGGATAAGTAATTAAAATCATGTTTATGATGTAAAGTTATGGTTTTCCTTCGTAAGATTGGGCAAGTTATATATTCATTTCTTTCTGTAGTCACAAAATTTGGTCTTGATAGGGAAAAGACTAGTCTCGATGGAAGAATTGGTTGAGGTTAATAACTACATCATGTTTTCGTAGAGGGTACAGTGTGGGGGAAATTGATGAGCTAATGGAACTGATAGAAATTAATGGACAATATATATATGAGAAATTTTCAAAATAGACCCATTTGAAACTTTATTATCCAATTTTGACCCTGTCCACAAATACTTACAAAAATCAATCCAATTTGGGCCACATCAGCAGCTCAGCCAGAACCTGGGTCGATTTTTGTAAATATTTGTGGACTGGGTCGAAATTGGGGAATAAAGTTTCAAATGGGTCTATTTTGAAAATTTCTCATACGTGTGTGTATGCGTGCGTGCGTGTGTGTTCAATATGGAATTGTGTCTTGACTAATCTTTTTGTTTGATGTACTGATTTGGAAGTGATTTCTGATAACAAGTAAGTAGATTTGTAATTGCGATAAGATAGTATGCTAGGTACTTAAAAAAGCAAGGCAATGCATGTTGTAGTGATTGTAAAGATTTGTATGAAGTTTATGAAACATTAGTCTATATTCGTGCCATCATATTACATACTTTTGTTTTAACTGAAAGTCTGAGACATAAAGACTTTTTAAAAGCATTTAACTGCTAATGAGTTGGTGGGGTGCACCATTAGAACAGTATGCAAATAGAAATAAGATAACGACGAATAATACATGCAGAAGATACTTTTCTTTTTTACTTAGGTTGAATGACACTCGAAATTTATCCCTTACAATAAAAAGAAGTTTCTTTAGAGAGTCTTTATTTATTCTGTTCTTACAAACTATTGACTGTTAAAAAATAAGACTGGATTTTCGCACCCTTTTCTTTTTGCTGTAAAACCTCTCAAAATCGGTTGTTAATATAGATGGACCAACTACTTTTCAGATATTTCCCCTTATTGAGATTGAAATGGCTAACTCTATGTTTGTTTTGCTCAAATAGTGTTTAAGGTATACTATGAACAATTAGATGTTAGGTTATCTGGTCTGTTTATTGTGAACCTTAAGATGTTGGAGATGTATCAGAACATAATTGAGCCAACTAGGATATGCCTACATAGCTGTACTTGTTTATGAGGAACTAATAGGATATGTTATACATGAAGGTGATGCTTAACAGGACTGCAGCAGCTTCCTAAAAAAACTTTTTGTTTCAAAATTGCTTTATAAAATGAGATCATCATAGGCGTGAATATCATGCTCCTTGCCTTACTGACTGTAGCACAGTAGTGTGATCTTCTGTCAGCCAAAAGTTGCTTTAAATGAATGAAATAGGAGTAACAATTAAATCAGTGTTCAAAGTGAAATGTACAGCAAACTTGTCGAGGAAGATCAAATGTAAACGAACGTATATTAATGTACCATGAGTAAAATAATGCAGGATAAGTTCTTAAAGAATCACAGTCCAAATACTCGTGTTATATGTAATATCTTTTGCAAATGATCTCAAGCATCTGTTTTTATTTATTTATTCAATCTTTCAAAATTTGTTCAAGTATACACAAGACATCAAGGAGTAGGATCACAAATATGTTTTTTTGTGCTACAGGCAATAAAGAATCTGTATGTGCAAATTCAACCGAAAGAGCTGGACATCTAATTAGACCAATTTCACCTAGGTCACCTGGGGCTAGTGCCTTTGAGAGCTTGGAGGGATCAGATGATGATGAACTGCCAAATGATGTTAACCTTGATAATTCCTATTTGCATGCTAATGGCAATCATGTAAGTCTGTATCCTTCTCGCTTTAATCCTACTCTGACAACATGGCCTTCTTTTAGTATGATCTGAGGCTCTGAGCTTGATACTTCATGACCTTTTTCTTTCATATTGGCCAAAAACCAACATTTTCTTCAGTTGAATTTAGTGTTTTTCCTTGATATCTGAGACATAATCAGTAAATTGAATTATTTTATTGTCCTGTCTAGTGCTATTTAAATATTTTTTTGGTAATCTTGGTCAAAAAATCATACTATTTTGAATGTTTTTGACTTTTTATGCTTTGTTCATTATTATTTTCTTATGGCCACGATATTGTGTCTACGGATCTCTGTTCATAAACGTTATGTTCCTACAGTTGTAGGACTTTAGTAATATGGAACATGCATGTTGTGAAAGGATGCAGTATCCTTCGCTCTTTAGCTTGTTCTATGGTCATAGATGAATGCAATTTTCTATACCAATGTTGAAAATAACAATGACACATAATGTAAACCTATCCCTTTTGTTAAGGGTTAAAGAAAAAAGGCAAAAAAAAAGTAACAAATAACATAGGTTTTTTAATTAATTATTTACATTTTTTATAAATAAAAACTTTTCATAATGGCTTTAATAATTAGAATCATCAAAATTTTCAAACATAACATCTCAAAGGATCAAATATTTTCTTACTATTTAATTTTAATAAATATAAAAGATGTTCATAATAATATTACGGAACGAAATACCATGATACATAAATATTTTGTTAAAAATTCTCTTATTTAATACAAGCTATATAGATTTAACGGGAAGCATCACAATCGAATGCTCAAACATATAATCTTAAATTTATAGCTCGTTCATAATTATGTTTGTTTTATCAGTAATATTCATAATTTCGCAATCACATAATGATGTTACCATAACAAGACATACATGTTTAACAAACAATTCAGAAGTAATTGCTTAACTATTTCAAATTTAAGAAAGGAATACCCTCAAGTATCTAGAAGTTATATTGGAATAACGTAAGTTATATTGAAGTAAACAAGGTTATATTGAAATAGTACATATTATATTGTAATAACGTAGAGTTATAGTGTGTGTGAGTTATTTCACAAGGCTACCTAACATTTAAGGTCTGCTAGGTTACATAGCAGAACATAACGAGTTACATAATGATTTTTTTAAACAATGTTGTATATGACTCATATCATCGGAGCTATTTGTCCATACTCTGGCGGCAAGGGAAACTCAAGGATTTATTTCTTGGTTACATTAATTTAAACTGCATCGATTAAAAAGGTAGGTCTATGGTCCACTTTCCTTCTAAGTGGCCAATAAGGAGATATGCATGTCACTCTAGCTCATTTTATCATATGAATTTGGTTCCAACTTTAAGTGACAAAAGGTTATTAGAATGTTGTTAGAACTTGGTAGAATTGGTCAATTCTTTTGTGGAACTTTCTCAACTTTTAAGAATGCACCTTAGATGACACCATTTATAAGGGAGAATGGCATAGATAATGATGATGATGCTAGTTCACCTTCCTATCATTGAATTTTGTATGAAAGGACAATAGGTAGACAAGCGGTGTAAAAACTTACTCACATTTTGTACAGCTTTCTCAACTCTTAACATAGCAAGGTTTTAAATGGTGGGTTGACATATCAGTCATGACAGCTGACATGTCGGCTTGGGAGCTCTAATGCCATCATATCATGCTTTCGATGTCATATGGCTTTTTGAGGAAAAATATGGGGACATGTCGGACATATCAACCAATATGTCAGCCTCCAAATATTAGCCGCTATGCTAATTTTTAAGACCTTGCTCTTTTGAGCTTAGGTTTAGAACTCAAAACCCAAACTTGATTATTTAATTGTTACGTTCTCAGTTAAAACCCCTGATAGCCAAGTCTAGGGCAAAATCGTGCCCTAACAATAAATTGCTTAATCTTTCTCAATCACTTCCACTCTGGGGAGAAATTGACTGAATGTTCGTTACCAAATTTCGACATCAGATTGAGGTTTCGACGATGAAGGATTTTGGGGCCTCCCTCCCTCGTTTAATCTCTCTTTGTCTGTCTTCTCTCTCTCATTCTATCTTCTTATTGCTCACGTTCTCTTGCAATCGAGAAGCAAGTCTCTAGAATTGGTTAGTGATCCTAAAGATCATATGTTATTTGCATTTTGTATGTTTAGACTATATATTTTATTAAGTACGTCTAGATTGCATTTATGATATTATATTATATATGCACATTGTTCGATATGACAATCCGATATTTACTTCATATCCCCGATATTTCTCAATTTTTGTAATCTGACATGGATTTTAGCCGTCTTAACAAGTCTCCGACATCCGAGATTTAAAATCTTGCTCCATAGACTGACCCTATCTTTATGGAGAAGGGCATATTTGACCTTGATTTCATTCCTTTCTATTACACTGACAAAAGTAGAATAAAGTATTTTGGGAACATATTAGAGATATTAGAAATTTCATCGGAGGCGAGCTATGGAAATGATACACACATATGTATGTACTATGAATGTATATTTATATGCATACATTTACATACCAAATGACATTGTATTAAATATATGATATCGCGTAAATATCGAACTATCAAAATTCATATCTGATTGCAGAAATCGGGGATATTTAGTAAACATCAGAGTGACATATCGAATGATGTTCATGCATAATATACTATTCTAATATGTAATCTAAACATATTTAATAATCTCTAAACGAAAGAAGTTGCATCATAATATATCTTTAGGATGACTAACAGATTGTAGAAATTTTCTTTTTAATTGCATCATGAAACCTTTCAAGTGCATAATATTAAAAGAGACATAGAGAGAGATAGAGAAAGGGGTGGAGGGAGAGAAGATAAAAAAGAGAGCAGAGAGAGAGATAGCTTGGAAAGAGAGGAGAGAGACAAAGAGAGGCCAGAGAGTGAGGATGGGAGGAGAGAGAGCATGGAGAGAGAGAGGGCATAAAGAGAAAGGGGGAGAGGGATAGAGGGGGAGAGAGGGGGCGGAAAGAGAGAGGAAGCTTACCGGCGGAGAGCGAGAGATAGAGGTGAACGCCGAAATTATCAGGATTAGGATTTTTTAATTTTGATTGTGATTTCTAAAGCAAATGGAGCGTTTTATTTGGTATTTGGGTCAGGTTAGAAACCCAAAACCAAATCCAAACTTAAAAACAACCTACACAAGAAAAACCCAATATCGGTCGATATTGTGGATATCAGGATATATCTGATATCGGCTGATATATCAGATTTTTTTTAAAAAATTGAAAAATGCTGTGAACCTGTAAATATTGAGACACTATATATGTATTTACTTGCCTCTAAGGAAGAGGTTTACTTTGTAATGCTCAGAGGTCATATAGATTGGAACCCAGAGCAAACTCAAAGAGATTTCAAATAAAAAATGCTTGATTCATTTATGTGTAGCGAGGTTTACCTGCTTCTCAATGTCCTCCAACGGGAAAAGAAAGATGGGTCTCCCCCAACTCTTATAAGCTGCTACCAGCCTCTATGGAAGAGGTTTACTTTTTGTTGCCCAGATATCATATAGTTTGGAACACAAAGCAAACTCAAAGGGATTTCAAATAAAAAACGCTCGATTCATTTATGTGTGAGGTTGTGAGAGAAATTCTTATTCTTTGCAACTGGTTAGCCTATTTTTTAGTAGCTCATTTGAGCACATGAGCTGTCAATCTCCATTTTTTCCCACACAGAGAGATTTTGTAAATATATATCAGATAAAGCCCACAGGAACCCTCTTTTAGATTGTTGCGAGGAATCTGTCGTTGCACTACATATGCACATCATTCAATAATCTCATATGGTTAGTAGATGGCTATATTACTTGGGTACTTATACTTGAAGCCGTACCTGTACCCGGTATTGTACCCATACCCACACTGGCACTTCCCCTTTTGTATATGCATACATTTATCCAGGTGCATGCTCAAATATACAATACCTGTTTTAAATTAAACCATTTACCATACACTTATTGGACGAAATATTCACATATACTTTATGACACTCATTGGACATGGGTCAGGTTTGTTCCAGCTTATACTTAGTTAATAACTATTATTTTAAGAGGGTCTTTTCGGTATCTAGATCAAACATGAGTGCTTTTCAATTAATAATCTACATAATAAAAGAAACATTAAAATATTATAGAAATTTTAGTTCTCATAACAAGTAAATGAAAAGGCAATATTGTTCATGTAAAATTATCAGTTCCACATATTCTCTCTCTCTCTCTCTCTCTCTATATATATATATATATATATGTATATATATATATATATATAGATATATATGTATATATATAGTTATATATATA
>JBAKGM010000233.1:5673299-5684811 GCA_037177215.1 Asparagus racemosus
CTATATATATATATATATATATGTATATATATATATATATATATAGATATATATGTATATATATAGTTATATATATATAGTTATATATATATATATTCGTGTCCCCGTATCTTACCTTTTATAAAGTTGCAGACACCACTACCTGTACACACACACACACATATAGTCGTGTCCCCGTATCTTACCTTTTATAAAGTTGCAGACACCACTACCTGTATACACACACACATATACATATAGTCGTGTCCCCGTAGCTTTCCTTTTACAAAGTTGCAGACACCACTACCTGTATCTGTACCCAACTCCATGCAACATAGGCATACGGTCTTAGGTAGAATATTTTTTCGCAATAAGGACAGACAAGGGTGGAAGTGCTAGCTGCTGTCAACGTTGGCTGCATAAACACCAAATTCTTTATTTGGGTTACCTGAGTAACAAAGAGGTAAATTGGTGTCAGCCTCAAGATCAGTGATTATAACACAGACGGAAGACATTTGTATGAAGGTCCTAATTCCCATTTTACTTTTGATGTCGTGATACATAATATAGTAACATAACATTCGCTGATGTCTATTTTAATCATTTGAGACCCTTTAAAGCATTAACAGTATCATCATGCTCAGTTGGTTGCTGCTGGTTTATCTTTCCCTCCCATTTTGTTTCCTTATCCATTAACTTTATTATTGTGGATGCTTTGTGCCTTTGGTTTTATCCAGATCGGCAAAAATATATTTCTTAGTCTACAATTATCTTGAGAATCTTCAACAGTACGTACCTTTTGTTATATAAAATTTTTGCAGCTTATCCTGTTTTGTCATCTATCCATCTTTTGTTTTTTAGTTTTAGTTGGTCGTTGTTATGAATATAATGTTACTGGTTGCTGGTCATGAATTAGACCTTATGATGTTGCTCATGAGTTTTCGATATCTTTGAATTAATCCATCACATGTGCTAGTATGTACCTAAATGGTCTATGCCGCTCTTTTTTTATTTAGTTGAATCTTTGCAGAGTTTGTTATTGACCTAATGCTGTCAGTAGAGTGGACTTTTTGTGTTAGCTTTGTTTGTGATGACTAATGTAAATGGATTATATCTGAAAATATCATGAATTTACTGTGAGCAGTGACATAAAATTAAGAGCTCTATTTCAGGACTTGCCAGATGATATCAGAGCAAATGGTGATAATAATCCATTACCTTCAACTAGTATGATCAGATCGCATAGTGCATCTGGTGATCTCCATGGTGTCCAACCCGATCCTGTAACTGCTGATATTCTCCGAAGAGAGCCTGAGCAAGAAACTTTTGTCAGGATGAAAATTTCACCTCGTGGTATGACTTTTTATCCATTTCTTAGTTATTTTAGTGTAGATAGCAATAATACAATCCGATCCTGGTATACCGGACCTGGTTGATATTTGGAATTGGATGCATCACTTCATTGTGTGGACCAAATATAGTCTCTCGCTTACTATATTCCTTCCATGAAGACTCCCGGGATATGAATAGAGATCAAAATGAATATTTAGCCTATAAATATAACATTATATTATTATCTTCATACTAATAACTAGTGTTTTAAGGATGCAGCCCTAGCAAGTATCTCAATATGGTATTAGTTCCCTGTAAACTTTATAGGTAAAATAACTTCCTATAATGTGGAGCACACCTAATGCTTGTTCTTTGCGGGACCAATGTGTTAGGTATAAACATGCTCCATTAAGTCCACAGCAGGTGATCCTCACATCATTTTTGTGGGCGACCAGTACCAAATTAGACTAATTGTCGGGAGACCTAATCCTCAAAAACATATTCAATGTACATATTTAGTAAATTACTAAGTTAGTGCATGATATATCATCTAATGTAATTAAACATTGGTTAATTGCTTAATTGTAAATCACGGTAAATTCTGCTATGGTTTGGAGGAATCATGAAATCCCCATATGACACACAAACTACACAACAAAATTCTAAGAAGTATGCAGTATGTCCAATATGATATCTAACTCAATATGGATTCACAGTAGTAAGTGCTGGTGCTTGGCTTGCATGATGCTTTCACTTACTAGTTACTACTGGTTCTGCATCAACTAAGCAACGAATATAATCATGTTCAAAGTAATTCAACTACACTATTGCAGTGTTGTTACGCTCCCACCTGTAGTTATTTTGGTGTAAAAGTAAGTATTGATACACTTGAATTGCAGTGTTGTTACACCCCCACCTGTAGTTATTTTGGTGTAAAAGTAAGCACTAATACACTTGAGGGTTTATTCTCCAAACATGTCTGTCATCAATGGCTGTTAACTTTATGCCTAGTTACTCTATGAATTTAATTTAATTGATATAATCTTCTTTTGTTCATTCTTAGAGACCCCCTCTTCCGATGAAGCTGAGGTCTACAAAGTTATTCAAGAATGCCTTGAATTGAGAAAGAGTTATGTGTTCAAAGAAGAGATTGCTCCTTGGGAAAAGGAAGTCATAACGGACCCCGGTACACCAAAGCCAAATCCAAACCCTTTTGCATATACTACTCAACAGAAATCAGATGTGCGTTCATTTCTACTTTTGTCACACCTTCAATCATTTAACATAAAATGCTTTCTTTCGTGATAGTTTATTAACAAATTTCTGTCCTACTTTTTAGCATTTCTTTCAAATGGTGGATGGAGTTGTGCATGTATATACAAGTCAACATTGTAAGTACATTGATGGCGTGTGTATCATTATGTAGTACTTGTTGCTTCCTTAATTTGCCTCCTATTTTTTCTGACGTAAAATCATTCTTGATATTTTTTTCCTGCCTACAGCAATGGAAAGAATTTTCCCTGTGGCCGATGCTACAACCTTTTTCACAGATTTTCATCATATTCTTCGAGTAATTTCTGCAGGAAATATCCGAACTTTATGTCACCATCGGTTAAATCTTCTGGAGCAAGTAATGACCTTACTTTGTCAATGCCAGAATATTACACTGGATGAGATTTTGATTCTTTTTAAATTCAATATCCTATAAATAATAATGACAATTTTGTAGAAAGTCTTTTAATTTTGAAGTTGCACTAACTTGGATAAACCTTCTGGCTGTCTCCTTACAGAAATTCAGTCTCCACTTAATGCTCAATGCGGATAGAGAATTCCTTGCTCAGAAAACTGCACCACATCGTGATTTTTATAACGTCAGGAAGGTTGATACTCATGTACATCACTCAGCATGCATGAACCAGAAACATCTTTTACGATTCATAAAATCAAAATTGAAAAAGGAACCCGATGAGGTAAGACGTTCTCTTGCTGCTAAGTTATGCTAGGGTTTATGCTTCATGTAGCAAAGAGGATCTTTTCCTGGAAGTTTGCATTTACTTGTAGAAACGAACTGTGTGTATGACAATGTGTTTTTGTTTCCTGAATAGGTTGTCATATTTAGAGATGGAACCTATTTGACTTTGAAAGAGGTCTTTGAGAGCTTAGATCTGACTGGGTAATAAATTCTTCTTTAATTATTGCCATCGAATTTCATTTCTATGTTTTATTCTTCGATTCATGTGATTATATTAACCCAAATGTTGTTTTTTTACAGATACGACCTTAATGTTGATCTCTTGGATGTTCATGCTGACAAGAGCACATTTCATCGATTTGACAAGTTCAATCTCAAGTATAACCCTTGTGGTCAGAGTAGGCTAAGGGAGATTTTTCTAAAGCAAGACAATCTTATTCAAGGTACCATTTTGCTTATAACCTTTTCTCCCCCATATTGTGATCATAGAGATGAAGTTATATATGCATGTTTGGGACTTAGAACCAGACACTCATCTGTTCTTTTTAACTTTTTGAGTGGCGAGTGGCCTTTTAGACTCCATGACCTTGAAGTCATGTCCAATTCCCACCACGAGCACTCCTCACCAACACATGCAGTCATTGTTTGGTGTATTACAAGTCGGAGTGGTATGTTACGAGTAGGAGTGGATCCATTCTCAATGATGTGCTAACACCATTCTTATCTACTATCTATGTCTTGCAAGTTGCAGCTGCCATTGAACAAAAATACTTATGAAAGATATTAACCGAGTCACACTTTAATGCTTCTCTTTCTATTCAACCATATACATAATGAGTTATGGTTTGCAGTATGACTTCTATTTAATGTTGCAAAATTTGAATTTGCAATTTGCCAAGTATCTTTATTACTTTTATTTGCTACAACTCTAAGAATGTACTATTAGGGATAATTTGCATCGCAGTCTTGGACTTTCAATTTCCAACGCTCACTATCAGTTCCCGGTCCTCTAGCTGTTACCTGTTCATAGTTTTTCTTCCTTTCTTTTGCTTCTTCCTTATGTTTTCTTTTTCTTTCTTTTCCTTTTATAATTTTTTTCTTTGGACAACTGAAGTTCAAACAATGTTGATGATTCATGACAATAAATGGCATCCTTTGGATCAGATGAATAAAATGCCAACCTAGACTTGGCCTCCTTTCCATAATCTGCAATGTACGCTTTAGACATCTGATCAGATTCTAATTCTTGTAATCATTGTTTGTCAAAGCTTTGTTGTTTATGAATGAAAATGTATAAAATCCACTTGGCTTTAAACTCTCTAAAGGACATAAACCTGGCAGAGTGATAGGTTGATTATATTCCAGTGGTTTTTCAATTTCTGGTCTGCCTGAGAAGCCTTGTAAATGCAGCAGTCAATTGCATTGTTCCATTATGGCACTCCGATAACGCCTTGTAAATGCATCATTCAACTGCATTGTTCCATTATGGCACTCCAATAACAATAGTAAGGAGGCTCTAAACTCTTTAAAGAGAAAGGAAATAAACCTGCTCCCCTTCATGTTTTATATTTGCCAACCATTACTCTTTTTCTTTTCCTATTCATCTTCTTCTTTCTTTGATGAAAATTAATTTGAATATAAGGGCTCAGCCATGGAAATGACTGTCAATTGACCCTCCAAGACTTGGGATATCTCAGAAGCATGCTATGCCAGCAAGTTTTAAGATTTTCAGTAAGAAATATTCTCAGAAAATGTGGCTCTATTTAATTTTTCACAACTAATTTCATTTGTAAACTTATTTGACCAAATATGATAAGGATTGTCATCTAGTTTTTGTATTATTGCTATGGCATCTGCAGTATTAGATATTTCAAGTTACTCATAAATGAGACCCTATTTATTTTGTCCCATCTGATTTCATGTATAAACATACTTTAGTCCACCACATTTGATATGAATCGTATCTAGGTTTTAATTGCTGCCATAGCATCTGTAATGTGAGATTTGAAGTTACTCATGCTCATAGGAAAGATTTTGGTTCAATTTTGGCTTATTTCATTTTCTTGTTGTGTCTGGCTCTACGCTTGGTGTTTTTCCCTTATAGCAACCCATTTAGAATGGACCACTGCTGAACTGTATATTGACTTCTTTCCTATGGTTTATCTCCACCAGGTCGTTTCCTTGCTGAACTAACAAAAGAAGTATTTTCTGACCTTGCTGCAAGTAAATATCAGGTGAAATTCTTCACATCTGTTTCATTCTTTCATCTTTTCTTGAAAATTTCTGGCAAATGACCAATTCGTTCTATTGGCTTTTCTCATTAGCATATAATTGAAACATTTTACTAGGCACATTTGCTGCTGTATCTTTAAAAAGCTGGGTCTATCTATTTTGGGTACATTTACTTAATTGCCCATGGTTTTCACATTATTGACTCGTAATCCTCATCGTCTCTTCCAAACCCATGATATAGTTAACAATGTCAAGAAGAGCTATAAAATCTATATTGGGCCATTCAATTTTTAGTCTCCAGATCAACTCACAAACCTTCTGAAGTATAAAGTAGCTTCAATGATCCATGCAACAGTTCAGAGTTTGAGACACGTGTATTTTATCTTAGTGTCACTCATCCCCTATTTATAATAATAAAAGTAAATGAGCCTACAAGAGGTTATAAAAAAAAGTACTAGTTGATTTTACTTGCTGTCTCATGGAAGTGATAGCAGATTAGTGTTCTGATATTTGTCAGTATCTTCTTTGGATGTTTTTAAGAGGAAACTAATTCCAACTGAACCCAAGAATCTGAAGCTTGAAACAGAAGTCCAGAATCAAATTAACTGAAAAGCTTCGCATACTTTTTTGCTGGAGAAATTGAGCCCCTCTGGGACTTATGAGCCTTAAAACAAAGGTACAGAACCAAATTAACCCAAAAGCTAGGCATTAACCCTAACTTTCTATTTAATTTCAACGATCTTTATTCCAATGTGAAACTATGTGTATAGCTTAATCATCCATAGGAAATGGTGGTCCCTGACTGACTTGGTCTAAACCGACAATTATGGAGCAACAGTATGATTACTAAATATTCATATGATCTTTCACTATTTGTTGGCTAAGAAGATGCTAATCATTCTTCACTTGGTTTAAAGCAACTATAGATCAGAAAATAACTACCAACATGCATAGGATCTTCCACTATTTGCAGCCTAAATAGACCTTTACGTGCTATATCGACACCTTCATATTTGACTTACCAGTATGTCCTTAGCAGCATGCTTATCAGCTTTTTTTTATCCGCATCTCTCTGCCAGCTGCCGTAACTCCTTATTTTATTTTATCCTCCAAGTTATGAAATACTTTCTGTAGTTTTTCTATTTACGGATTCACAGTTGTTTTATTTAGCAATGCATACAACAAATGTTCATAATAGAAGTTTAAGTTGATTTGGAATAAGATTTTTAACATTACAGGTATTAATGAAATTCCAATTATAGAAGAACTTTAAGCTGAATCAGTTGTTGAGAGCTTTCTATACGCAAGATTAGACTCTTGGATAAAATTTTCCAAATCTTTTCTTGAAATGCTTTCTTCCCTTTGTAGTTTCTCTGGAGGTCAATTGTCCCAGTCTCCTAGTGTTTTATGTTAACCTTGTGCCATGTTTTATTTAAAAAATTTCACATAATCCTTTGGCATTTAGTTACAGTATATTTCATTGTTTGATGTCCTGCTTATATTTCTTCTTGCAGATGGCAGAGTATAGGATATCAATTTATGGTAGGAAACAGAGCGAATGGGATCAGTTAGCTAGTTGGATTGTGAATAATGAGTTATACAGTGACAATGTTGTTTGGTTGATTCAGGTAACAGTTATAATCCTTTGGGTTTTGTTATATAGTGGTTCCAGGATGTTTAGCTTTAATTCAGAAACTTATTGTGTAGTAAGAAACATTCAGGTGACATATTAGTGAAATATGAAGCTCTTCATGTTGATCCCTTTGATACCTGTGGTTATGCAATAAGTGTATCATTTACGTTTTAACTTAACAAAAGCTACATAACACTGCCATCTTTTTTTTTCTTTTTGCAGATTCCACGACTGTATAATATATACAGGGAAATGGGGATAGTCACGTCGTTTCAAAACATTCTTGATAATATTTTTCTTCCCCTATTTGAGGTCACTGTTGACCCAGATTCACATCCGCAATTGCACGTCTTCTTAAAACAGGTCCGTTTGGTTCCTATTTTATTCAACAACTTCTGTATACACTTGTACAATTTATGCAAGCATCTTAGATATTCACCCTTAATTTTGCTAATGTAGAATACTGTTGAGTTATTTTTATACTTGGTACAATATTTTGTATTTTATGAGGAACTTGTTATTTTAAATATTGAGTGAAAGGAATTAATAAGTGATGATTTTAAAGATCTTCGTAGTGGCGAATTTTCTTTTATTTCCATTACTGATGCGGAACCTGATCATTTTCAACTCTTTACTTCAAGTTTGAATGAGAAAGGTTCCATATACTTTGCTGAGAAGTATTTTTTCCTCACATGCATAAAAAATTTAAGAGCAGTTCCTTACTAGTGTGCAATAAATAATGGTATGATCTCCAGTACCTGGAGTTGTATGCTATACCATTTGATATAATGGTGTAATCTTTTTGGCGGTGACTAATGCTTGTGCTTCTTTTGCTTTAGGTAGTTGGTTTGGATTTGGTGGATGATGAAAGCAAACCTGAAAGGCGTCCAACAAAGCACATGCCTACGCCGGCTCAGTGGACCAACATGTTTAATCCTGCATTTTCATATTATACATACTATTGCTATGCAAACCTCTACACACTCAACAAGGTTCTCTCTTTTATCTCTGACATGTATGAGTTTATGAGTACTTTTTTGAACACCCAGAGGTATTTGGTCTCAGATTACCTGCACTTTAAGCATTTAATGCATGATTTGTCATGGTTTAAAAGTGTTTGACACTAAGATGGTAATTAATCCATTGTCTATTGAAAATGTTTTAGCTCCGGGAATCGAAGGGAATGAGAACTATCAAACTCCGCCCTCATTGTGGGGAGGTACTAAATGAATCATCATTTTCTTTTTCTTTTTTCTAATCCAATAAGCAGTGTTTTTCTTATGGTCATTTTACTGGCAGGCTGGTGATATAGATCACCTTGCTGCAGCATTTCTTCTTAGTCACAACATCGCTCATGGAATCAACCTGAGAAAATCCCCTGTATTGCAGTACCTGTACTATTTGTCTCAGGTATTTGTTGTGTCACTAGCTAGTATTCTATCTTAATTGGTCTTGCAATAGTTTTTCTTCCTCTGCTCTCACTAAATTTTTTTCTGATGTTTTGTGTTTTGATTTCTGGGTATTGGAGGAAGAAGAGGGGGGTGTTGGGTGGCTTATCATTGTAGTTCAACATGCTTTACTTCTATTTTTCTTTTAGGATGGTGACTTACATTGTTGCCTATTCTGCTACCCAGATTGGTCTTGCAATGTCTCCTTTGAGCAATAATTCCTTATTTCTGGATTACCATCGAAACCCTCTTCCAATGTTTTTCTCACGAGGCCTTAATGTTTCTCTGTCATCTGATGACCCATTGCAAATCCATTTAACAAAAGAACCATTGGTGGAGGAATACAGCATTGCAGCTTCAGTAAGCTCCTTCTCACCCTCCTTTCTACTGTTTGACTTCTTATCTGATGCTAAAGCAATTCTTTTTTTTTAACAGGTGTGGAAGCTCAGTGCATGCGATTTATGTGAAATTGCTAGGAATTCAGTTTACCAATCTGGCTTTTCACATGCTCTCAAGGTGTGCAAAAGTTTCAATGCTTTAGATTTAGGCTCGTAACATTTGTTTGATAGATATTGCCTGAAGAGGGAGTAATTAACTAGAAAATGTTAGATAACTGACAATTTGGATCTTACCTCTCAGCCGTCTTTGTATTCAAATCATCAGTGGTAGTTGGCATTATGCTGATTGTAGTGTTTATAATATACATGGCCTTTCAACAATATTAGTGCCTGTTGAATCCGGGTTTTTTAAAATTTCATAACTCTTTTATGAAGCAAAGCAGGGAAAAAAGTTCTAATTAACGAGATGATAGATTAAACCATTTAGCTTCTACATTTTGATGCCATAAAAACCCACTTTTAATACGACAGCAATAATCAGGCCTTATCCCAAAGTTTTGGGGATGCTACACATCCTACCTATTCTTCGATCTTGCTCTGTTATGGGTCATCTTCTCCATCTAACTATTGTTTCCAGCCAAGTTTTTTATTTAAGGTCTCACTTCTATTCCTTTTTGCTCTATTTGCTGTAATCTTATCATCTTTCCTAACTGGCGCATTTAGTGGCCTACATTAACCAAATCAAACAACAGACATCTAACAATTTACTGTCGGAGAGAGCATGCCCAAATGTATAGCGCTATTCTGTAACTTTGACACCATTCAATAAACATATATATCTTCCCCTTTCATTTTTTGGTATGAAGTATTTATCTTTGGCTGCTTTTCCCATTTCTTAACCTGATTGGAGTTTTTTTTTATGTAGTCTCATTGGGTTGGGAAAATGTACTACATAAGAGGACCCGAGGGAAATGATATTCACAAAACGAATGTGCCTCATATTCGACTTGAGTTCCGTGATACGGTGCGTTTTGTTTTCCTTCTTTTCTTTCTTTTATTTCTAGTATGTAAAACTAAAGGATTATGGATATTTCTCTGTATTTTATACCTGCAGATTTGGAGAGAGGAAATGGAACTTGTTTATTTAGGGAAGGCTAAAATACCTGAAGAAATTAACGCATAAGGTGGTTGCCCGTGTTCAAGTACTCTACATTATTATAGCCAACCTTATAGTAAGTTCAGCGCTAATATCTACATCCATTTGATCTCAAAGAAATTTTGTTTTCTAATTATGTGCGTTTATTTTTTGTTCAGTCCAGAAACAGTAACAAGCACGAAGTTGCTTTATAATTCTCCGCAACTTGGCTAACTAATGACCATCGACCATTTTTGAAGAGGGATGAGAAGTTTGCGACAAGTCTGCACGAGAGCTCTAAATAGAATAATCAACCTGTAGTTGTGGATTAGTTACAGGCCTACAGGCCAAGACGTTCCTTACGATGATTATGTTAAGCTCAACAGTAATATCAGTATCAAGTTTCTATTTATTTATCTAATAATGTTAATTTGGTTGAAGTGTGTTACTCTGCGTTTTATCATGATTTAGCTGCTGATTTCTGCGGACTCGGATGGTTCATGAACTCCTGCCTATTTTTGCGTGAACGTTGTGTTCACAGGCCAATTGGTCAGGTTTCGATTGAAGCGAATAGCAAGATTTGGTTCTATTTTGTGGGTGTTATTTCGTTCGCTAGGAATCATGAAATTTGTTTGAATCCATGTTCAAATATTGGAGACGCGTAGAATCTGAGCAGTTTTAGTTGATGACATACATTTTGGATATGCTTGCTCGTCTATCCTCTCACCACTTGATGAAAACCTTGCAGTTTATTAAATGAGAAGATCTAAACAAAATAAACAAAACTAATGCGAGATTCCTAAAGTGCACGAGGAAAGCCCCAAAAAAACTGGCGCGTGCAATTTTCAGCAACAACAATCTAATATAGTTTTTTAAACAGGGGAATAATAATCTTTCAGAAACAACGTCTTAACTGATAAATGCAATTAACAACTTATCCTTAAGTATTAGTGAACTCTAAATTTCCTCCCTTATATATCAATTTACTTATGTTCCCTCTTAAACTATGTGTATGCGCTCAATTTGATCCTTTTTGAGAGTTCATAGTCAAATATTTAACATATCAATAACACTGTAGTATATTATTACTTTTCTTCATGAATTTTTATCAACTTATCTCCTTTACCGTAACCTTAAAAAAATTCCCAACAACTCCTTCTAAACTGTTTATCCTTTATCCTTTTTTTATAAATTAAAAAATTATACTTTTAAGCTGCAGAAAATCCCAAAAAAAAAAAAAGGCATAAAAACTGTGACATCATCATTCTGTAAATATTTAATTGTGAGCTAAGAAAATGACCACATTGGACGCATACACATAACTTAAGGATGAAAATAGGTAAATCAATACTTAAGGAAAATTGAGGGTTCACCAATATTTTAAAAGGGATTTTGATCATTTTGTCCCATAGAGAATATCAAGGCTCAAACGTACATACAAAT
>JBAKGM010000233.1:5693616-5705436 GCA_037177215.1 Asparagus racemosus
GCTTGGGGCCTCCCTTCCAATGGCGCGAGAAGAGGCCCGTCATCGCCAACGAACTTCAAACTGGGCTCTCCTCCTCATGCGCTGTGTTCTTCGTCTTTATCTTCGCCTTTATTGTCGAAAAATATGGCCGATGTGTGCACTCAAGATCGGCAGTGGCAGAGGGAGGATGTCGGTGTCTTAGAGAAAAAAAAGAAAGATGGGGAGAGGAGGAAGAAGGAGTCATGGCCAGTAGATCTTGAGAAAAATGAATGAAAGAGATAAGAGTATTTTGAGATTTTTTTTATTTCTCTCTTTTTCCATGCTTAGTTGGTATGTAATCATGAAAAAAGGGCTGCAATACATTTTGGGATGCTTTTAGGGGCTGAACCACATGAGAAAAAAGTGGAGGAGTTGCAGCACATGAAGTTTCAACTTTTGAGGCCCGTACACAATTTTCCCTAAACAAAAACCCTATTTGTAAATTTGTTAAGAAATAATTTTCTTGAAAAGGGTCAATTCATGTACTTTTGGGATACCTATTTTCTAAATATACATCGAAATAAATAAAAAGTAACTATTTTCTGAAAAAGTTGTTTCTATAAATGCTTTCAATTCTTTTTCTTCCCAACCAAACATGTTAAATCTCAATAGTTCGGTGCTCCCTTTATCAGCAATATAGCCCTTTGATCTCCCTTATCTTTTTTATTAGCACTTCGTTTTTATATTAACATGTTGAGCATATTAAATAGTCGATAAACCTCTGAACCTCACAAATTAAAGATGATAACTGTTAATAAACAAGTACATTTGCATAAACTTGATATGATTATGCTATTAAAAATTGACAATTTCATAGAAAAATCATTTGATTAGAAGAGGAATTAGTCTAGGATTAAGAGTCATTTTGTTGTTGTTTTATTAAGGATGCTTCTATTTATTTTTTAAGAAGTAGTCAATAATGATGTTTGATAAATTTTTTTAGAATACTTATTGAAACTGATTCTGCTTATAAGAGAGTGCTTTTCGAAGCAGTATAAGAATTCTTGTAAAAGAAGCTTCTGCTTCCTTTTTTTAATTTATATATCGTATATATCTTTTATCTTTTAACAATAATCATTAAATGGAGTTCTACCCAATATATTAACTGCTTTTTAAAAAGCTTCTATATTTAATTACTAAGTAGCTATTTTTAGCACCTTATATAAGTTACTTTTATAAGTTATTTTTATAAACAACTTACTATAAGCTCCAACAATAATAAACTTTCCCTAAATCTAATTTGATTTTGATCGGATTTGTATGATGGGGAAGGTGTCAATCAGTCTTCGTGTCAGCTCTCCAGTGGCTGAAACTGCTGTCCGCTGTTATAGTTTATCCAAACAGTTGAGAAGACTAAACGAGGTTTAGCCCACCAATGCCAGCGCTGCTGCCGACAGCGATGTTCTCAAATTGCGTGCCCCATCTCTCACCTTCACGATACTTATTACTCAGTTCATTTGATCTCTCTCTCTCTCTCTCTCTCAAATTCTCTCAGCTATGTCTCCTGCATCAAAAAATCAAGGTAACAATTTAATTTTCTCCCAATGTTTAGTTGGTAATACTATAAACGGATCGACTTTGATCTCAGTCAGTCGGTTTCATTCAATCTCATGGCGATGGTTGACTAGCCCTAGAAATTATCCTCCTTTGTTTTTTTTATTTTTTATTTTTTGGGATTAAATGATTAACAGGCGAGCAATCAAAGGAGAGTATGGGTTCGCGTGTCGGATTGCCGGCGTTGGATCTCTCTGCTGCTTTTCCACAGGCAACGCCAGCTTCAGTTTTCCCTCCGCTGGGTATGATTCATTAACCGTTTCACTTTAAAAAAAAAGTAAAATTTTGATAAATTGATTTAGGACAATCATTGGTTTATATTGAGATTACAATATAAAGATAAGTTTAACCAAATGAAGCACCTTTGTTTTGCGGGGAGCGCCTTGCGCGTGCGTTAATTCTTGAAATGTTAAAATGGGGTTGTTTTGGTTCACGGTCTCTTAACCGGAAATTGAACGGGGCAAAAATGGTTAATTGGATCCCTCATCACTGTATTTATCTCGTACCTATGTTTTAATTGCTTGGATGACTGGTCATGGAATTAAGTACTAATTGATTGTTAGTTACTTCTAATGTTATCTGCCAATTAACATAATGAATTTTCACTGACATGACATAAAAAGTCTTGATCATTTAAGGTAACAGAGATTTTTCCTATATGAAATATCTTATTCACTTGTGGAAATGAAATTTCAGACATATCGGGCAATTTGTATTAGGTATTTGTATTGCATTTGGCATTTTTTTTCTTGAAAATATAAACTCGTGAGATATTGAGTAAGCTGTATTGCTTAAACATAAATGAAAATATACAACTCAAATTGATGAAAAACATTAGAAGTGACTAGTGATCCAATTAGTATTTAGTTACATGGCCGGCCATCCAAGCAAATAAAACATTTGCAGGAACGTCTAATTATGATATAAGTACAGTGACCCAATTAACTCTCCAAACTCTCCAAACTTGCTCGAAGGGGAATTATCAATTTGGTATCACGAAGTGAAAATCCCATGGAGTTTGCTTTATTAATGGATGCTGGTACAACAACTTGAGATTTTTCTCTTTCCGTTGATCATAATAGTAGATCTAACACTTGTCTAGGAGTATATTTGCTATGGGTTGTCAAAATTGCTATTAGAAAATAGTGCGTATGGAGTAGCAAAATGCTCCATCTTTGGTGTGACGTGGTGGATAATTTGTTAAATGTATAATAGTTTTGATAGAAAGTGTTACCTGGTGCAGTGAAATGTAGCCTATGCGTCACTTTGGTTCCCTTTACCTTAGGATTTGGTCTTGTATATCTATATGCTCTCAACTCAAACAACTGATCTTTCATTCTTCCTTGCATCTTTCAGCAGTAATACATTGGTATTGCTTTCATCCTCGTTTCCTTTTTTATCTGTGAATGTTTTGTTTTTGAATCAGTGAGATAATGGACATTCTTTAGTAAGTTATGTTCTTCAGGCGTTGGCAATAGGTTGTGACATGCTGAATCTAATGGGGTTGGAATTGAGTTGGTTTAATTTGAGATTAGTTCAATTTTGCCTGATTTTGAAAAATAGGAAATGTTAGATAAAATATATTGCAATTCTGTTACTATTAATAAGGTACAACAGAAGCAGTTCATTCTCTTCTCTTCTATTATGGTACCAGAGCCACCAATTTCTAATTCCTAATGCCAAATAGATAAAACTCTCAAGCAAAAGAATTGAAATTCTAGCCACAGTCCTATCCTCTATCTCATCCTAACTCTTCCACCTCTGCGACTTTGCGGCATCTTGACCCTCATCTAACCTTGATTGCGCTGTTACCACAAATTCACTGTCATTCTGATCACTGCATACCCACGTCATCACTGCAATCCTGACCCTAGTGCCGATCTAATCTCACTGCACAGCTTCTTGAGGCCATTTTCTTTCTGCCAACACTGTTGGCTCAACTTTGAATAAGTACATAATGTAGGAAACTCTAATTGTTTTTTAGATCGTGAAGTATACGCATGTTCAGAGTTTTTCATGCATCCGTTACAGATCTATTCAGCAGTGAGGTCTAATGGCAATGACGAATATGTAGGCTCATTTTACTGGTTTTAAACCAAAAGAAATGCACATTGACAATAATGTCCTGAATGTTCCTTTTGCAGTGTCAGACTACTATCACTTTGATGATCTTTTAAGTTCTGAGGAAAAGGCTTTGCGGAAAAGAATTCGGGAGGTCATGGAGAAAGAAATTGCTCCTATCATGACAGAGGTTTTTCCTTGCCTGCATTGTTAGTTCCAATTTATTGACACAATGAATATTATGTAATATATGGATTCTGTTGAGTTGCCTTTATGGGTACACTCTTTTTTACTGAATTTCAAGCGTTCATATAATTGTTTTCGAGAATAAGTGTTGTAGTAATTTGGAAAGAGAAGGTCATTTAACCTATTTATATTGCTCTCACCTAAGCTGCATCTGTTATCTTTTATTTTCACAATTGCCAGTAAGTCATTCACGTCTTGTACAAGAAAAGTACTGGAAAACGCAGAAAGGTTGGGGGGGGGGGGGGTTAATTAATGCTGTATTTAACTTTATAGAATTATATTGTTCTGGAAATAGTTAATATGCCAAAGTTGCTGCCCTGTGCACTATTAACTATTGGTGAATATATAGTAGTTATGGATGCAGAAGGAGGGAGAGAGAGGAAGAAATAGTGTAAAAAGAATTCAAGTTGGTTAAAATGGAATATGCTCAACCTTAAGTAAAGGAGTACCTACAAAACTGTGTCCTTGATATGTACTTGTAATTCAATTTATTGTAATGGTATGATGCTCGAATCTGAAGTTCAAATTAGAAGGATACTCAAATGCTGAATAAGTGCGATGAAAAGTGATTATGTTTAAGCTTAAGCTTCCTTGCAAAAATTAGAGACATGTTTGGTCAGTAATTAGCCTTCTTATTCTAATTTATTGATTAATGTCTTAAGGATTTTATGTTTGAATTAAATAATAAATTTTTTTGGTTTGCAATTTCTGATCTTGAATTCAGCTTAAAGTTTGAGATTTTAATTTTTTTGATCTATCATGTTTGGTGAGATTATGTATATTTTTAAAAATAACACCAATAATATCTTAATAGGTTCAGAAAAGGGCTGGAAATTATTTCCTCATAGTTCAAAATCATGGGGCGGGATGTGTTTGGGGGCAGGGGGTTGATAGAGGGGGCATTAAGTGTAATTTACCTTAGCAACATATAACATTTACAGGCAAACAATATTTGACATTGTCCATCAAGTGTGCGAGGTTGCTAAATTTGTATCCTCCATCTTGAATGGTAAATTATTTTTATTGTTGCGTTTAGTGCATTAATTAGTATTTTGTCTGTGTAAGAGGAGGGATGGTTTCCTTCTCATGTCATTCCTGATTTGTTAACATCACCTGTCCCTATTAGTTAAATTTGGTTTCTGATGCTTTTATTTCCTCAGTGCTGGGAGAAGGCAGAGTTCCCTTTTCATGCCATTCCTAAGCTTGCTAGCCTTCGTGTTGCTGGTGGGACAATAAAGGTACAACCATTGCATGATCTTCGTGGCTTCAGGCTTAAAGATGCGGACACTATGCACTAACAGCTGTTGCTTGCAGGGTTATGGGTGTCCAGGACTCTCTATTACTGGAAGTGCTATTGCTGTTGCTGAAATGGCCAGGGTTGATGCAAGCTGCTCTACTTTTATTTTGGTGCACTCTTCTTTGGCAATGCTTACAATTGGTACAGTTTCCAGTTGAATTTCTCAAAACTCCATGGCAGTGTGCTAATTACTGACAGTTGTTTGATAAATTTTTTTTTGACATCTTACTTATGTCACTGCATTGCCCTTTTTTTGTCAAAATAGCATTATGTGGATCTGAGGAACAAAAACAGAAATACTTGCCGTCATTAGCTGAGCTAAATACAGTTGCTTGTTGGGTAGGTAATCGGTGTACATATCACATAGAAGTCTATAACCATACATTGGATCTTATTGATCAGTTATATATTCCTTAGGCTTTAACTGAACCGGATTATGGAAGTGATGCCAGTTCTTTGAGGACCACTGCAACAAAGGTTCTATTCTTTTGTCTTAATTACCTATGCAGATAACTTACATAACACACTCTTCTTAACAATTATTTGCAGTTTTCCTTTTCTTATGTTTTTCTTACCTGTTAAAGGATTGAAGTTATTCATTATGTTAATTCTGCTGGTGTATCAGGTAGCTGGAGGTTGGTTGTTAGACGGCCAAAAACGTTGGATAGGAAACAGCACTTTTGCTGATGTACTGATAATTTTTGCTCGCAACACAAGTACAAACCAGATAAATGGGTAATCAAATGAAAGCTTAATCGCTCTGTACTTACAATGTTTTTGCTTAGTTTTGTTTCTTCATGTCAATGAAACTGCTGGTAAACATTTAAACTAAATAACCTTCTGTATTGATTACAGTGTGCAAATATCTTTTGTCCAGTGTAAATCCTTTAACTTAATATTGGTGCAGTCATAAGAAAAAATGCTCGTAGTAAAATAAATAGCCTCTTAGGATTCTCTTGCAATGAATCAATAATAAATAATCCTTCTCTGACTTTCAACTCATGATGTGTGATATCTGCCAAATTGATGGCATTCTTTTTAGATTCATTTTCTGTTTCTTTCAGATTCATTGTAAAGAAGGGTACCCCTGGTTTGAAGGCAACAAAGATTGAGAACAAAATTGGTTTGAGGATTGTTCAGAATGGGGATATTCTCATAAACAAGGTGTTTGTCCCTGATGAGGACAGGCTTCCTGGTGTCAATTCGTTCCAAGATACGAACAAGGTATCATGGCACGTATATTGGTATGCTTTTATGACTGATATCGGTATTTGTTTAATTTATAATTTTTCCCATTGGATTTAATGCTCATTTATGATTTTTGTTGTACAAAGGAATTAATTTATAGAAATGCTAATCTTATAGCATCTAGTTATTCTGTTAAAACGGAGAGGGCAAATGTTGTATTTTTCCGAAAAAATTGCATTATTGGCCATGTCTCTATCCTTCGTTTCCTATCAAAATAAATGGCAGTGATTATGATTTGTTCTTATCCTCTCATTTCTCCCTTGAGGTCCATTAGTGGATATGTAAAAAAAGTGATTTCCTGATTCAAAACTGGCATGCCAAAGTCTGATATATTTCAAATATCTAATCTTCATCATTGTTTAATGAAGCTAATGACTATACAGTATAGAAGAGAAAAAAAGCATCAGTAGGACACAAGAAAGTGGATGTCTCTTTACGGAATAGTTAAGACAACAACAATGTCTTCACTAATCTTTTAGGATTACCTGATGAAAGAAGAATGACAGAAGAATAGAATTAAACATCTTAATATGGGAATCAAAATATAGGACACTGCCAAGCCTTGTTTGGATCTTGCTTCCACTCGAACTCTGAAGCTGTATTCCCTGCTGGCAACTTTCAATGCATGTGATATTGACAATAATTCCCTACTCATATATCTTGAGCCACGTACAAGGAGTTGTGTGTTAGATGTTGCTATATCCACAAGTTACTGCCTAGTATTAAATAAATAGCCATATCGCTGACAATTTCTTAAATGACTTGATAGTTGGTATTCTTAATTGCTTCACTTTTTCCTTACATTCAGTCACTTGTGCAATTAATAATGATCACGACTCTGCTTAAAATACACAATATCTGACTTATTATTTACCTGGAATGTGTGTCCTTACTGTGTTCCTTCAGCACAGTTACTTATTCCACATGATCCCTTTATGATTTCGAATATTTGAAGTATATTGTTAGAAATATCTTATTGATGGTTGCCTAAATCAGGTGCTTGCTGTCTCTCGTGTTATGGTTGCGTGGCAACCCATTGGTATTGTAATGGGGGTATTTGACATTTGCCACCGGTAACTTGATTTTCTTTTATCTTTCAGTATCATTTTTTGTTTTAAGTTTTTCGCCCTGTAATTAAACCATGGTCATACATCGTCCAAATTCATAAGGTATTTAAAAGAGAGAAAGCAATTTGGTGCTCCATTAGCTTCATTCCAGATTAACCAAGAAAAACTTGTTCGTATGCTTGGCAATGTTCAAGCAATGTTTCTTGTTGGTTGGCGCTTGTGCAAGTTGTATGAATCCGGAAAAATGACTCCTGGTCATGCTAGCTTGGGAAAGGTAAGTATGTAACTTTTCATTACTGAACTGCTGCAAATATTCTTGTTTAAAACACAAATGAGTTTTAACTTTCCAGGCCTGGATATCATTACGAGCAAGGGAAACAGTTGCTCTTGGTAGAGAATTAATGGGTGGAAATGGGATCTTGTCAGACTTTTTAGTGGCAAAGGTCTGAGTTCTTGTCTTCTGTCTTCTGTCATAAGTATTCATTGACTCATGTTCTACTTTCCCCCCTTTTTAAATAAAGGCCATACCAGGATTTGACCCTGGACTTCCATAGTCAAACCCAACTTCTTTATTGTTAAGGGTTCAGTTATTCTGTTTTCCTATTTACATTTACGAGTTTAATTTATCTCCTTAGTAAATGCATATAATCGTTCAGGCAAAGAGCTAACACAGTTTTTTAATTTTATAAGTACAATGAATTAAGGTCCAGTATGCCTTATTGTTTTCAGTTGACGCCAAGCTGTGTAGCGTTGTAAAAAAGCTCGAAGACATAGAATAGCATGTATAATATAAAACTGCATACTGCAAATATGTGGTATCCATGTGCCTTCTCCAACAACATTTGGACTGAATTAATGAGCCATTTTCAACGCGTGTGTGCCCATGTCTCTTTGTTTCCCTCCATCAGGCTTAACATAGTATAATCTGTATGCAATTAGATGTTCCCTCAATATGCTTAATGCAGTACATCTGTATACAATCAGGCGCTTTAGGAAGAATCTAAATTTGGCAATTCTATTCTCCTGAAACTCTAGTGTACTATTACAACCAGATAATACTTCAGAATGGTCATGTTACTTTTATTTTTGGTCATATTTCCAGTGGGTGATATTTTCTGCATCCATGTAGAGGCATATCACCTTTGTTTGATGATGGACCTACTTTTTGGTAAGAGAAGATGACAAACTGTGGGTTTTTTTAATATGTCATCATCATATCATTAACCGTCATGTTAGGTTTTGAGACCACCATTATATTCAAAATTTCCTGCCTTAGCTATTAAATTGGGTTATTTTTCTGTTCTTTTATTTAGAACCTAAGCTAACTCCCATAAACCATTAGGAAGCTCTTCTTCTAGAATCTCACTATTACCATACCATTTACGGGGGACTCCCTTCTGCAACAAACTGATCCTATTCCTTGAACTTGTATTAAATGAAACTTGTCGGACCTACACGTTCAATTTTCCAAATAGCTAGAATTTTGTCCCACTGCCCAAATAGTAAATCAGATTTACATCTCGCTGCTTATTACACTAAACCTTTTTAACATAAAAGATGCCTGATTTTTTTGCCAATATATTTCATGAATGATGACCTTAATTTGATATAGTGAGGTTTAGTTAACATTTAAACATGAGTTGTTTTTGTCCAAAACAGCTTACTACAGCATATGTATTGTAATTCTAGTTTGTAGAAAACTACCTAGGCATTAAGTCCCTTTTCGGGTGATGATCTATGTGGAAGGAAATGGGCATTACTTCAACCAGATATCTTTGGTTTATCTTGATTTAGCTAGGTTGTGACAGACAGATGAAATCTAATGAGGCACCTACTCATTTCATCTCTTTCTTTTTCCTCGCTTCGATACTTTTTGTTTGTGCGCGCGTGCTCCTACCATGAGATAGAAGATCAAATATTTACTTTGCTGAATAACAGGATTAAAAACTAATTATGCGGTGTACCAGAAAAGTTATAAATAATCTATGTTTTATTTTAGACTGTAATGGTGATCTTGGTCATCCATGTTCTCATTATTGAAGAAAAAGATAAATCACATAGTTCTCAATCAACCCTTAGTTTTCCTTCTCACTCATCTCCATATGACTGAGTAAATGAAAGGTATTCTTCTAACTCTACTGCAATTGCAGGCTTTCTGCGATTTGGAGCCGATATATACATTCGAGGGAACTTATGAGATCAATAGTTTGGTGACTGCAAGAGAAATCACCGGGATCGCTAGCTTCAAGCCTGCTGTGCTCAGTAAAGCAAGTCGACTGTAATCTAACGGGTGGGCTCGACAATTGCCCCGGATCATACTTTGCTTGATTCCATTGTAAGCAATGGTATTGAAGTTTACAGACACGGTGACGATGGGATAAAAGTCGGAATAAAATTAAAAATGGCAGATTATGTTCTGCTTCAAGTTGTTGTAACGTTAAGCCTGCTTATTATATGTGTTCTGTAAAAGTACATAACGAAGGATTTGAATGCTTCACTTTATGCTCATTTAAGAATGCTTCACTCTATAGAGCCTCACTGAGAAAACAAGGATTTGAATGCTTACACCATTCTCTGAGACTGAGGGTAAAAGGGAAAAAACTCACTCCGGGGTTCAATCTGCAAAAATAGAACTGGAGGAGTGGTAAGTTCAAGAAAACGACGTTAAGGGCTCTATTAACAATCAGCCCAGACGATCTTTTCCAAGCCTAGATTAATTCTATTGGCAAAAATTTCAGTTGAGCTATCTCTTTGGTAGTTCTTCAAAAATTAGCACTATAGAAATTAAAAGTCTAATAAATTGGTAGTTATTGAAGATGTATGCTAATCTATGAAAGTAAATCTTGCAACTGGATCAAAATGACCAACATGCATTGGCCATGTTGAAAGAATTTCATCGCTTTTCTACTGAGTAACCAATTTACTGGCCGAAATTATGAATAATGAAAACAATCTAAAAAATAATCTAAATTCAAGAAAAGCTGTTCATGTTAACGGGGTCTAAATGAAGAAAGAAAAATAAAAAGTAATGGAAACTTTCGTTAATCCTGAAAATTAAAACTCAATTATTGTCTAAAAAGTAAGGATAATGAACTGACAAATATCACCGACGCTTAAGTCAGGAACATACCATGGGATACTTTGCAGCAATGCTCAACGCCTGCATGCTTTCTATTGATTCAAAGACTTGTTGGAAAGCCAAAACATGCTCGTCATTGTATATCCATTGAATTTTAAAATAAGGGTGTGTAGGTTATTCCATTTGTCCATATCTTTAAGAAGACCAAGATCACCGGTTTCAAAGAACAAATTATGTACTGTAATCGGGATCTGGGTGATCGACATATCTCCGACAAATCTAAAGCCTTCACCATGAGATACTTTGCCTGCAAGATCAAGCAAAAGATCATGCAAGAAGTAGATTTCTTCCAGTGTTGTAGTCAAGGGATTTATTATGGAGCTATCACATTGTTCAAAGAATGTTAGTTTAGCTAATTCATCAAAGTAGCGTCTTCCTATATCCTCCAGTGCCTGTGTTGGATTCTGAGGAGATTGTTGAATGAAGGAAAACATGGTCTTAGGTGCATCAGTAAATAATGGTAGCTCAACATCAAAACCATCTCTCTGTTGTGCATGATCTGATATATGATTGGATTGCAGAATATTCATCAAATGGCTCTCATCCAACTTAGAATGTAGCAACGCCCCAACTATCTTGGTAGCCAGCGGCAAGCCTCCAAGCCTTCCATCTATTTGCTAGCCATGTGATTCCAGCTTTCTATAATTATGGGGGATTTACTCCAACAAATGCATATCGATTGAAAAGTGATAAGAAGTCATCACTATCCAAGGGTTTTAATTCCATTCGTTTTCTTTATTATAAGATCCTCAAATCTTAGTATTTCTAAATACGACCATCACATCCTTTTAGTTGTTTGAAAAAAAAAACCTCTTATTCAAATTTAACTCTTGGTTTCTATAGTTCTGCTGTTAACATTGATTTTTTTATTTAAATTAATCTCTAAATGTAGTTGAGAGAAAACTTTCATATTAATCTTAGATGATTACTTGATATAGGTTTTTGTTTATACACACACACACACATATACACACACACACACACAAACACACACACACACACACACACATATTATATATATATATATATATATATTTACATTCACACACACACACATATATGTATGTATGTATATATGTGTGTCTATATCTATATATATATATATATGTGTGTGTGTGTCTATATATATACATATATACATATATATGTATGTGTGTGTGTGTACACACACACATATACACACACACACG
>JBAKGM010000233.1:5734228-5747771 GCA_037177215.1 Asparagus racemosus
TGTAATTTTCATTTATTTTCATTAACGAAACGTTTTGTAATGGAATCATCAAAGAAAATCACTTTCGACGCGAACACTAGTTTACTTCATCAAATTTGGAACAGCATGGAACCATAGGTCCTTCAACTAGCAATTCACTGAAATACAGTGAAACAATGGAAGTTCTTGGAGTAATTGTACTCAGGCGGAGGACATGCCAATAGGGCATATGATGTCATTCAGTAGTTGTTTCGAAGCAAGATGGATGAGCATAGTCAGACTTTCGAAGAGCATTATGGCAACTTCAATCTCGTCGTAGAGGATCTAAGATAGATTTTTCCCATTACGAGGGATGTTCAGAATATGCAAGACCAGTGAGATCAACTGATGGTATTCACATTTCTTGGTTATCTTCTACAATCTTATACTTCCGCATGATGATAGTTATTGGGAGCTTTGCTATACGATCCTTAGCAAAGACATTACTTTTTGAGATCAGCAGTACAGGCAGCACCAGTGAGTACTGCAGCAGAGTTTGCCAACAGGTCTACTCTCACTACACATAGACAGTTGACCAGTCGAGGGGGTGGTCATGGTGGAGGGCACTTTGGTGGATGTAAGGGACGCTTTGGAGTATGTGGGGGACGAATTGATAGTCCATGAGGAGTTGTAGGGGAGGGTTCATATGATTCCTCTATCTATTGTCATTATTGTAAGGAACCAGCTCACATGAAATTTCATTGTCCTCAGCTATGAGGAAAACAATCTCGGAGTGCACATGTGACTGCACAGGAGAGTCACATAGATGATAACACTTGCCACCAATCTGAGCAATTTCAGCTCCAGTTATTTCAATAATTTAAGAAGACACAATCATCTCCTGCTACATCTACACTTGCCCAGACAAGTAAACCCACTACTTGCCTTACATCGTCATCGTCTCGTGCTTAGGCTATAGATTTAGGAGCAACTGATCATATGACTGAGAACTGAGGTATATTATCCTCCCGCATACCTACCATCTCATTTCCTTCGATAGTATTGGCTAATTGATCCACTACACCTGTGAAAGGTATCGGATCTACCAACATTAATACTATTCCACTTTCATCTACGTTATATCTTCCTCGTTTTCCATTTAACCTTTTATTTGTTAGTAGGATTACTAAAGCACTAAATTGTACAGTAACATTTTTTCCTACACATTGCATTTTTCTAGCAATTGGGACGAGGAAGACGATTGGAACTGGACGTGAGCGGAACAGCTTGTATGAGCTAGACTTTGACCCAGCCAAGGTGGCTTGTATCAGCTCTACCTCTGCCTTTGATGAACATAATCGGTTTGGTCATCCCCCTCTTTCGATCCTTAAAACTTTAATCTCAGATTTGAATCATGTTGAGTCCTTAGATTGTGAGTCATGTCAACTTGAAAAACACCAACGGGTGTCTTACCCAAGTCGCGTCAATAAGAGGGTTAGTAATCCATTTGACTTAGTGCATTCTGACGTATAAGGTCCTTGTTCTATTCCATCCAAACTCGATTTTTAATATTTTGTCAGTTTTTTGGATGACTTTTCTCGTATGACTTGGATTTACTTGCTGAAAAGTCATTCTGAAGTGTTCTCTATTTTTAAAGTTTTTTTACTAAGGTCAAAAATCAATTTGATTACACCATTAAAATTTTAAAAACAAATATCGCTAAGGAATATTTTGAAAGCTTGTTCACAAAATATTTAGAAGAAAATGAAAGTTTACATCAGTCATCTTGTACTTACACATCCCAACAAAATGGGGGTGGCTGAGCGCAAGAATAGATACTTGCTAGAAATTGCTAGGATCATCAAGTTCCAAAATGTTTTTGGGGAATGCCAATTTGACAGCCTACTACCTGATCAATAGATTACCCTCATCTGTCTTACAGAATAAAACTTCGATCTCCCTTTTATATCCAACAGAGGATGCTTTTCATTTACCTCCTAAGATATTTGGTTCTATATGCTTTATTCACAATCATAGTCCTCAACAGATAAAATTAGATTCGAAATCTCTTAAGGGCAATTTTCTTGGATATTCTAGGACTCAAAAGGGGTATAGATGTTATTATCCATCCTTGAATCGTTATATTATTTTAGCTAATGTTACTTTCTTTGAGAATAAACCAAGACATGTTGCTTTTGATAAATCCTTAGACCCTTCCGATGATTATGACTACCTTATTGTTCGGGAAACCATTATCAATCTTCCTTCAACAACTGCTGTACAAACTGATCCACCATCTAAGTTTGCAAAACAAGTTCAGGTTTATACAAGGCGTACTGCTCCACAACTCAGTCACCATCCAAATCCACCTGGGAGCCTGATATACTAGCAAGTCAAAATGTGACTGCACAGCCAAGTGCTTAGCCTACTGATGATATTCCCATCGCCTTCTGTAAGGGTAAAATACCTTCTTCTCAGAGTTCTCGGTATCCTCTTACACACTATGTCTCGTACTCATCATTATCTCCATCATATTATTCTTTCATATCTTCTTTGGATTCTCACCCGGTTCCCAAGAATTTGTCAAAAGCTCTATCTAACATAGGTTGGATGGCGGCAATGAAAGAAGAGATGACAGCCTTTGAACGAAATGAGACTTGGGATCTCGTTTCACTACCCCCAAAAAAGAAAGTGATTGGCTGCAAATGGGTTTATGCTGTCAAAGTAAATCCAAATGGCTCTCTAGCTCGCCTCAAATCTCGACTAGTTGCAAAGGGATATTCACAGATCTATGACCTTGATTATATCGATACATTCTCTCCTATAGCTAAGATGACATCTGCCCGCATTCTTATTTCGCTTGCCGCTCGCTATCACTAGCCACTATATCAATTGGACGTTAAGAATGCATCCCTTAATGGCATTCTTGATGAGGAGGTTTAATGGAGCAACAACCAGGTTTTGTTGCTCAGGGGGAGTGTGGCAAGGTTTGCAGATTAAAAAAATCCCTCTACGGTTTGAAACAATCTCCGAGGGCTTGGTTTGGATGTTTTGCAATAGTTGTCCAGACGTTTGGTCTTCATCGAGCTTAAAAAGATCACACGATTTTCTAGAGATTTCATGGTGGGAAGCGGATTCTTTTAGTTGTATATGTTGATGATATTGTGATCACCAGCGATGATGCACAGGGCATTAATCATTTAAAGAAATATCTACAGCAACAATTTCAAACAAACCAAGGACCTTGGATATTTTCTGAGTATCGAGGTGGCTAGATCGAAGAAGGGAATTCTCTTATCTTTAAAAAAATATGTGTTTGATATGTTGCTAAATGATGGGATGTCAGAATGCAAGGGCATTGACTCACCTATAGATGATAAGGTCAAACTACTACCAAATCAGACAGGGTTACTAGAGGATACTGAAGAATACAGATAACTTGTACAGAAGCTGAACTACCTAACAGTCACAAGGCCATATATTACATTTTCTGTTAGTGTAGTTAGTTAGTTTCTCTCGGCACCTAGGAAATCTCATACGAAAGCTGTGAAGATGATTCTTAGGTATCTTAAGAAAACTCTAGGAAAAGAAATACTCTATTCACATTGCAGTCACACGAGAGTTACAAGATTCTCAGACGCAGATTGTGCAGGATCCCCCGAGGACAGAAGGTCAACTACTGGGTATTGTGTATTTCTTAGAGGAAATATAATATCATGGAAGAGTAAGAAACAGAGTGTAGTCTTTCAATCTACAGTTGAGTCTGAGTATCGAGCCATGACAAATTTGACTTGCGAGTTGATCTGGATTAGAGATATATTAATAGAGATTGGTTATTCTCCGGAGTGTCCCATGAGCTTGTATAGAGACAACAAGGCCGCCATTCACATAGTTGAGAATCTAGTGTTCCATAAGAGGACAAAATATATAGAGATTAATTGTCACTTGATTCGCGAGAAGATAGAGAAGGGAATCATTAGAGCCAAGCACATACCATCAGAACATCAACTTGCTGACATTCTTACAAAACCTCTTGGGAGAGCACAAGTAAATTTTATTTGTAAACAAGCTTGGCATGTACGATATGTATGCTCAGATTGAGGGGGAGTGTTGAGAGAGTTGTTTACTCATTTGTTGTTTAGTCCCACATCGATTTGGGACAAACTCTTTTGTTTACCTAAACACCATAAATAACATCCAAAAGATCTAATAAGAGCTCTCTAGGGTTTTCCACAACAACACTTATAATGCATGTTCTGTAAAAGTACATCAGAAAGTACTATGTTATGTTTCATGAAAAAAGTCACCTGTCGATCTGATTATTGTTGCTTGAAATTGCTTCAGTTACTATCATTAGGTAAGTTTCATAATGATTTGAATGCTTACACCAGACAGAAAACTAGAAGAAATTTCATAATACAAATTAACCAAGAAGTAAGAAAGTTCATCACATGATGAATGTCACTTAAATCGAGCAGAATGTTACGCACAAAAATAATGATGGAACTTCCACCTATAAGGTAAGAAAAAGCATTCATTTAACATGTAAACTTTGTAATTTCAATAAAAATGGTAATGTCTACAAACTAGATGATGGGTCATGTTCTGTTAGAATCCATTTAGTCCCACATAGATTAAATGGGGAGTCAATTATGATTTTATATGAGATCGGTGTTCTCTCTCTTGCTACTAGCTTTTAAGTGTGAGTTCTCCAAGATCACTTACAAATAGTATCATAGCAAAACGCACCTTCCAGTTGCAAGAGAGCAGCTCGAGGGGTGAGATTGGAATTGTAGTGTTTGGCAGGTACTAGTCTAGTGCAAAGCTAAAATAGTGGGATCATAATTGCAATGTTTGGTTATTCTATGCTAGCTAGTTTGAAGCAGACTGTGTGGGCACTAGGACTGCAGGAAGTATGAAGGTCCATTAGGGATTTATTTAGTCCCATGTCAATTAGATCAATTTATAAGAGATATGGGTTCCCTCCCTCTAACAGCTAGCTTTATGGGTAGTTCTCCAAGGACTCCTTTACATGTTCCTTAGCTCAAAATACCAATATAGAATGATCTCTTACTAACAAAAGTTCTTTCTAACTTATTGTCTAAACAAATTATAGCATTTTGTTAAGGAATATATTATGGAGATGTGTATAATGTTATAGTTATATTAGAAATAATATATTGGCAGTATAAATTAGAGATTTTGTGATTGAAAGATATTAAGAATGTAACTAAGAAAATATGTGATTATGTAATTATGTTTAGTCCCACCTTGACTACACAATAAACTTTTTGTTATTGTATTTTTATATAAAGGGGAGTAGTTGTAGCTTTTAAAAAATGAATGAGAATCTATAATATTTTATTATTTAACATGGTATCAGAGCCACGTAAACCCTAGCCTCCACAAAACCCTAGATCCTCACAAACCCTAACCCCCAATCCCTCGCCATCAAACTCCTCCCTCTGCCTTACAACCTCCCTTCTTTCTTGTGACTGGTCACTATGAACAGGGTGCGGGGACTGTTTACCATGAACAGTAATGCAGATTCTTGTCCGTCTTGCTTTCGATGGCCTTATTGATGATCAGGATTGCCATTATTGGTAGCAGTAGTCATCCTCGATGTATATATTCTCGTCACTGCCTATGCTGCCTTGATTTTCCTTCATTCACAGCCTACTCAACTCATCGACACCATCGCCACCACTGTTTGTATTCTAGAAACCTTGACCACCATCGCTACAGAAAAAGAAGATTTTGATTGAATCAAGATTTGGTTTGGAGTTTGGTTCGATAAAGGTTATTTTCTTGGCTTCATTTGTCTATTGGATCTCTAAAGAGGGATCATATATTTGGCATATCCTAAAAGAATGATTTTTTTTGTTAGATCCCGAAGAAGATCGTTTATTTGGTTGATCCGTGAAGAGGATCATTTGTTCAGTTGATCTGTGAAGATTATCATTTGTTTGGTTGATCCCTACGTTTGTTTGGTTGATTCCTAGACCAGATCGTTTGTTTGGTTGATCTCTAGAGAGAATCATTTGTTTGGTTGATCCGTGAAGAGAATCGTTTGTTTGGTTGATCCATGAAGATGATCATTTGTTTGGTTAATCCGTGAAGAGAATTGTTTGTTTGGTTGATCTGTGAAGATGATCATATATTTAGTGGATCCCTAGAGAGGATCATTTGCTTGGTGGGTTCCTGGTAAGAATTGTTTGTTTGGTAGTTCCCTGATCAATCTGTGAAGAAGATCGAGGTATCGCATTTGCATTTGGTGATTTCCTTTGAGGTTGTTCGTGGTGGAAAACATTCAAGTAGAAGACTAGAAGATAAAGATAACTATGATGAGAAAGGTCACACAGAAGATTTCAGCCTTTTAAGTCGTGGCACAAATTGGACTGAGTACATCTTATTTGTAACAAGCCGAACATGTATGATATACATGCTCCAGCTTGAGGGGAGTGTTAAGGAATATATTTTGGAGATCTATAATATTATAGTTATATTAGAAATAATATATTAGGGGTATAAATTAGAAATTTGTTGATTGAGAGATATTAGGTAGCTAAGAGAATATGTGATTAGATAATTATGTTTAGTCTCATATTGACTATACAGTTGTTGATGTCAGTTATCAATTAGGGAATTTTTTGGTGGATTAGGGGGGTGTTAATGTCCTCAAACTTTTCAGACGACTGGTTCTGAAGCTCGATGTTCTTCCCTGCACATAAAGAACTCATGAGAGGACGGAGTTGGGCTCTCTGGTTGTTCCTCCGATGATCAAGTCAGTTGCTGTACTTGAGTGGGAAATTATGAAGTGTAAGTGGGGCAGAGTTGCACGAAAAAGGCTAGAGAGAATTACTTTACACAGTACATCTTTCTTTTATAGTGGAGCAAGAGGGGCAGGCAGGTAACTTTGGCCGAGTCTAGCTGGCAGCCCAGTCATCAGCTACTTCACAAGTGTCAGTCACTAAAGGGAGTGAGTCAGCTAGTTATTTAATATGGGAATGACAGCAGGTGCTTGGAGTTGACTGGGTCCAATGAGTCATAAAGACTATGGGGGCTAGAGCAATGATAACTTTGTCAGAGCAGTTAATGCGATGGTAGTCAGCTGTCGGTGAGGAGTTCAAGGAAACTACCACTTTTTCAGTCGTCTGGTTGAAGGCCGGCAAACACCGCCTTTTTACTTGGCTATGCAAGTTGTCGGCTGAAACAGTAGGCCGAGTGCGGATGTCTTGCAGGGTTGACCTAGTGGGTAGGCTGACAAGTACCATATTTGTAGTCGGCTACGCAGGTTGTCGGCCTGTTGAGTCATCTGTGGGTGCAGCTTGAGTTGTCCAGGCTCTGAACAAGCCTGCTTAGGTGTGGAGAGGGACACATGTCTACTTCCCCAAAGAAGATTAAGACTTAGCTTATTTGCAAACTATAACAACAGTAAACTTCTTGTTATTATATCCCTATATAAAGGGGAGTAGTTGTAGCTTTTGAAACATGAATGTGAATTTATAATATTTTATTGTTTAACACTTTTCATCAAGGCTTAATGGCACTCATATGCCCTATAGTTTCCCCTACCTTACACTTATATACCCTCACTTGTTTTGCAAAACCTATATACCCTAAAGTTTTTGAATTTCCCCCTGAAAATTCTCTTGCGACACTCACATGCTAATTTTAGAACTTTTTAATCCTTAAACTTTGTTAATTTATTATTAAAATATTATAATTCTATTTTGAACTTACCCTGATACTATTTTAAAAAAGGATTTTAATAGGTTCAACAATAAATTTAACAAATGTTAAAGGTAGATATTCTAAAATTAGCATGTGAGTGTCGCATGAGAACTTCGGAGGGAAATTCTCATGTTTGCATAAACGAGGGTGTTAAAGTGTAAATTTTAAAAAAGTTAGGGTTTATAATTGTTGTCAAAAATAATTGAGGGTATTCAAGTGCAAAATATGGAGAATATAGGGTATTTAAGTGAAATTAAGCCTTCCATCAAACTCCTGATATGCAGTCAATAAATGAAGGGTCAACTGCACTTAAATCCTTATAGTTTTGCCTACTTTGCACATATACACCCCCCAGTTGTATTTGGTTGCACTTAAATACCCTAAAGTTTCTAAGAGTTACAGTCTGATACCCTCGATTATGCAAACGTGAGAATTTTTCCTTAAAATTCGCATGTGATACTCACATGCAAATTTTAGAATATCGTAACGCATATTGTTTGTTAAATCTACTGTTAAACCTAGCAAAGTCCTATTTTAAAATGGAATTAAGGTAGGTTTAAAACATGATTTTGACAGGTCTAACAATAGATTTTTAAAAAATAGGTTAAAATGTTATAAACTTTGCATGTGAGTGTCGCATGAGAACTTTCGTTTGGAAATTCTCACATTTGCATACCATGGGTATCAAAGTGCAACTTTTAGAAAGTTAGATTATTTAACTGCAGCCAAATACAACTGGGATTACATGCATGCAAAGTATGTGAAACTGTGGGGAATTTAAGTGCAATTAAGCCATTTTAAAAAACTTAGAATATTTTTTGAATGCTCTTTGGCATGTGAGCAATGTTTGTTACAGGAAAGATTCCATGTTTTTAAAATCAAACGGTCAACTACCTCGTTTCAATTTATATTTGAACTTAATTTCGATGTAAAACACTATAGTAATAGCACATAGATCTCTCTTGTATCTCTCAGCTATGGCTTCCGTATCAAGAAATCAAGGTATCAATTATCCCATTTAACCTCAACTTTCTTCATTATTCAGTTCCTATACTACTGTAAAAAGATCAAATTTGATTGCAGTCAGTCGACTTCATTCTCATGGGGTTGGTTTTTTTTTTCCCTTTTAATTTGTATTAAATGATTAACAGGTGAGCAATCAAAGGACAGTTTTCATGTCGGATTGCCAGCGTTGCATATCTCTGCTGCTTTTCCACAGGCAACGCCAGCCTCAGTTTTCCCTCAACCGGGTAAGATTCATTAGTACTTGTTGAAAACTTGATTTAGGACAATCGATATAGTTTTATTTTGAAGAGTAGAACGTGAAGTTAAGTTGAACTGAAATCGTATTTTCTGTCTGATACATGGAAAAGAAAGCATCTTTTTACGTCAAATGGATATGATACACTTTGAAAGGAAACATAATAGCACTTTGAAAGCTTTTTAAAGACATGGAAGTCGTGCACTCAGTGTGCATTCTAATTGCAAATTTAAAATCCCACGAAGAGTTTGCAATGTGATATTTGAAAATTACATTTATCCCCAATTAACAAGTTGATGGATGCTATGATACTTGGAATCCAGACTTTGCCTTAGATCTATAAAAGTAGATGTAATCCTTGTTCAACTAGTTGTTGCTATATCTATAATAAATGATCATGTTTCTTTCCGCCAATGCCGATACACCAAAGTTGCCCTGACTTTTGAGTAACTCATAATGTAGGAAGTTCTACTTGTTTTTAAGATCTCGGAGTAAATACATGTTCAATGTATTTCTTGCATCCCTTCCAATTTGTTTAGCAGTGACTTCGGTAATTTGGATTATAATAAGTAGGTTCCCTTGAATGATTTTAAACCAAAAGTACATTGATTATAATGCTTCATTTTTATTTTTTATTTTTTTTTGCAGTATCAGACTACTATCAGTTTGATGAGCTGTTAAGTTCTGAGGAGAAGGCTTTGAGGAAAAGAGTTCGAGAGGTCATGGAGAAAGAAATCGCTCCCATTATGACAGAGGTTTTTTCTTACCTGCATTGTCCCTTCCAATCTATTGAACACAACGAACACAGTTGAATTGACTTTATCCGTAATCTTTTATGTTCACCATGGTTACTAAGCCGTCTTGTACATTATGAGTTCTGGAAATAGTTCATAGAAAGGGGAAGAAAGGAGGAGGAAGAAACAATGTAAAGCAATACTCAAGTTGATTAAAATGTAATGCATGCTCAACCTTAAGTAAAGGAGAGACCGCAAACCTGTATCCTTGATATGAAGTTGAAATTAGAAGGATACTGAAATACTGCAATAAGTGGGAGTAAAAGTGATTATCTTTATGCTTAAACTCCGTTGCAAGAATTAGAGACTTGATTGGCCAGTCATTAGCCTTCTTATTCTAATTAATGATTAATGGCTTTAGGATTTTATTTTTGAATTAAGTAGTAATTTTTTATGGTTTGAAGTTTTTTATCTTGAGTTCCATTCAAAGTTCCAGGTTCTAACTTTAGTTCCAGGTTCTAACTTTTAAGACCTATCACAATTGGCACTAGATTATACATATGTATATTTTTTGTAATAACAACATCTGAAAAGGCCAAGAAAAAGGGCTTGAAATTATTTTCTCATAGTTCAAAACCATAGGGTGCAAGGGTGGGGAGGAATATGTGGGATTAACTGCCATTTGCCTTGCCGATATACCAATTACAGATGAACAATGTTTGACAAGATTGAATTTATCCAACAAGTGGGCGAAGCCGCTGAGTTTGTATCCTTTGTCTTGAATGTCAACGAATGATCTTTATCGTAGAGGTTATTGCATTAATTTACATTTTATCGTCATCGGTCATTCTTCAAGTTCGACCATGTCCACTTAAAGTGTTAAGAGGAGGGATGGTTTCCTTTTCATGCCAGTCCTAATTTGTTAACTTGGTGTTGCTTGTCGGTTGTCACGAATGCTTAAATTTGATGTCTGATGCTTTTACTCGATCTTCAGTACTGGGAGAAGGCGGAGTTCCCTTTTCAAGCCATTCCTAAGCTCGCTACCCTCCATGTTGCTGGTGGGACAATAAAGGTACATCCATTTCGTGATCTTGGTGGCTTCAGGCTTGAAGATCAAAGATGAGAACGTAATAAACTAACAGTTGTTGCTAGCAGGGTTATGGGTGTCCAGGCCACTCTATTACTGGAAGTGCTATTGCTATTGCTGAAATAGCCAGGGTTGACGCAAGCTGCTCTACTTTTATTTTGACGCACTCTTCTGCAGCAATGCTTACAATTGGTAAAGTTTCCAGTTGAATTCTCAAAACTCTATGTTTGCTTGATAAATTATTTTGACATCTTATTACTTATGTCATTGGATTGCCTATTGTGTGCCAAAAATAGCACTATGTGGATCTGAGGAACAAAAGCAGAGATACTTGCCGTCATTAGCTCAACTACGTACAGTTTCTTGTTTGGTAGGTAATTTGTCCACATAACATATTATAGAAGTCTATAACCATACATTGTGTCGTATTGATCAGTTATGCATACTTTAGGCTTTAACTGAACCGGATTATGGAAGTGATGCCAGTTCTTTGAGGACGACTGCAACGAAGGTTCTTTTCTTCATCTCATTTACCTATCCAGATAACTTGTATATAACACACTCTTCTTTTCATTTAGCAATAGTTTGGCCTTTTATATCTTTCTTACCTGTCAAAGCATTGAGGTTATTGATTATGTAGATTCTGCTGGTGCAACAGGTCGCTGGAGGTTGGTTGTTAGATGGCCAAAAACGTTGGATTGGAAACGGCACTTTTGCTGATGTACTGATAGTTTTTGCTCGCAACACAAGTACAAACCAGATAAATGGGTAAATGAAGTGAACTCGTAGCCTCTCTATACTTACAATGTGTTTGCTTAGTTTTGCAACTTATTTCAAAAACCTGCTGGTATACGTTTAAAGTATACAGGTGTCTGTGTTGATTACAGTGTGCAAATATCTTTTGGCCAATGTAAATCATTTTACAAATCGGTGGTCATATTCGAAACTACTCGCAGTCAACTAGTGCATGACTTGTGAGTGGTGACACTCATTCTGTTAAATTGATGCCACAGGTTCATTGCAAAGAAGGGTACCCCTGGTTTAAAGGCAACAAAGATTATGAACAAAATTGGATTGAGGATTGTTCAGAATGGGGATATTCTAATGAACAAAGTGTTTGTCCCAGAGGAAGACAGGCTTCCTGGTGTCAATTCGTTCCAAGACATAAACAAGGTATCTTGGCACCATTATGCCATTACTTTTACGAATGATGTTGATCTTTACGTATGCCATTATGCCATTAGATGCTGTGATATCCCCAAGTTGCTGACTTCTTTCAGGTGATCGTTTGTCGGTATCTTGTTCCAAAATTTATTTCCATTCAATCAATCATGTGCTTAATAATGAGCGCAAATCTCCTTAATTTCACAATCTTTGACATGTCATGTACTTAAAATGTGTGTTCTTCTCGTGTTTGGTCAACACAGTTACTTGTTCCACATGATTTCCTTTTTTATTTAAAATGTGTGAATTATGTTGTTATAACATCTCACTGATGGTTGCCTAAAGCAGTCGCTTGCTGTCACGCGTGTTATCGTTGCATGGCAACCCATTGGCATCGCAATGGGGGTTTTTGACATCTGCCACCGGTATAACTTGATTTTTTTTATCTTTCAACATCATTTTCTGTTTAAAGTGTTTTCACCGTATTTAACCATGAACATCTTACGTCGTTCAAATCCATAAGGTATTTGAAAGAGAGAAAGCAATTTGGAGCTCCATTAGCTGCATTCCAGCTTAACCAAGAAAAACTTGTTCGTATGCTTGGAAATGTTCAAGCAATGCTTCTCGTTGGTTGGCGCCTGTGCAAGTTGTATGAATCTGGAAAAATGACTCCTGGTCATGCTAGCTTGGGAAAAGTAAGTGTAACTTTTGATTACAGAACTGCAGCAAGTATCCTTTTCTAAAATACAAATGACTTTCAAATTTTCAGGCGTGGATATCGTTACGAGCAAGGGAGACAGTTGCTCTCGGTAGAGAATTAATGGACGGAAACGGAATCTTGTCAGACTTTTTAGTGGCAAAGGTTTGAGTTCTTGTCCTGTGTCTTCTCTTATAACTATTCAGTGATACATGTCCTACTTTTCTTTTCTTTTTCTCATTTTTTTCATTTTACAAGTATGGTGAATCAAGGGCGATATGTCTTTCCCTTGTTGTTTTTTGCTGATAATTAGTTGTATGGTATGGTATTTTAAACTTTAAAAGTTGTAACAGGAGAGACAGAATGGAATGTATCCCATTGCAAATATGTTATGTGCCTTCTTCAGTAATTCTTGGACAGGACACATAAAACATTTTCTGTGTGCGCGCGCTCTCGCTGCTCGTTTCCACCATTATGCTTTAGATAGTACATCTGTATACAATTAGATGGTTTTGGAAGGATCTAAATTTGACACTTCTATCCTGTAGAAACCCTAAATTAGGACTATAAACCAGCATAACACAACAGAAATTAGGGTGTCTACAAGAGAGATCAGTACGCTGAATCAAGGGACTAAAGCAATTAGGATGTGCCCAAGAAAAGTTTGAAATGATCCGCGTGTTATACTTTTAGACTGTGATGGTGATTTAAGTAATGCATGCAAATCGAATAACCTCGTCGCAGGTCATACAGTATGTCAACATAATTTTTATAGACTTCTATTTTTCTTAATTTCTACTGCTTTTGCAGGCTTTCTGCGATTTGGAGCCAATATATACATACGAGGGAACTTATGAGATCAACAGTTTGGTGACTGCAAGGGAAATCACTGGGATTGCTAGCTTCAA
>JBAKGM010000233.1:5780255-5807830 GCA_037177215.1 Asparagus racemosus
TATAGCAAGGGTACGTTTATGTATGCGTGTAGGTATGTATGTATGTTCACATAAAAGGAAACTTCTGTAGAGAAAAATGCAAATGTTTACTAAAGGAACATAATATTTTAATAAAAAGAACTTAATGTTCTGATAACAAGCTTCAAGTCCATCTATCTAACTATCAACCACGATTATAGTTGACTCAAGTTAGCATCCACAATATTCAAGGGATCCAAAACAACCATATGCGTCTGGTCATCTACAGGTTCCTGTATTTCAAATTAACTGCTTTACTAAAGTCTAAAACAACTTTTTTGGTTGGTCTCGTATAATTCCAAATTGCATGTGTGTGCCTAGTCGTAACTTTCTTTTGTTGGACTATATTTTTACTACACCATTTAAAAAAATTGAAATATATTATCTATGCCCACTTCGGAAGAGCATTAAGAATGGTATATTTCTTAAAGATTTTAGACGATTTTACACTTTAATACAAACCCATTAATTCACTGCTTATTCTATTGATTTCTGGCATTCATAGTATAGTTCTTTACCTAGAACACTCCATTTTTACTCCCTAATGTTTGGTTTGAAAGTTGAATTCTGTGCAGCTTCTGGTGTATTTTAGAGAATAAGGATATAGTAAAATGGGAACTGTAGGTGGGTAGTAGGGAAATCCTTAAGAACAATTAATGGAAAAACTAGAAAAGGGATGCCCCACTTAGAGAGATATTGAAACCTGTACAACATGAATGTTGATATAGGATATATACAATATGATATGGGCACTGCGATATAACTCATATAACAAAATAGACATAAGTACAGTTCATGCAACAAAAAGCATACAGACATATTCATACATACATCTATAAATATAATTATCTACATATAATTATATACATGTGCATCAATACATCATGGTTACAACAATAATAGAATTATATATATTTTATTTATTTATCTTTTAATCATTTATGTGAACAATGATATCCGTTATTAATGAATTATACAAGTTATATAAGAGCATTGTATCCAAAGCACAAAGAGAGTTGTGAATCCACCTTTCATGTATTCAATTCTTTTTATTTAACATTCTATGGGTGTACGATGTTATCCTTGTTACATCTGGAATTTGTGGCAAATTTTAGGATACTATAAAGGAGTATCCGCCATTATCAAATATCGAAGTGCAAAGTATTGGATAAGTACCCATACTAATGCATCTCCTTTCAAGTATGATGTATGACATAGACAGAAATCCATTTGAAGCAAGAAAGGGTAGTCAGCAAAAATGTGTCCCTTACCTACAAAAAATATTTATCCATAATTTGATGTTAACAACAAGAAAAGGTTAACTTTGGTTGCCTTCTGAGTTAAGTTCGTTTGGTTTTGACGTTTTGTTATTTTCCATTCTCATCTTACATAGTGCCCATCCTTATGAACGCATCAGAATCTTCCTTCATAAAATCCAGGTCTTTTCAATCTATAGTGTCTGAACATCATATTTCAGAAGAATTTGTGTTTTATCAAGACAAGGTTCTTAATGCATTCTAGCGTCATGTTTTTGGAGGAAATCATATTTTCTTGTATCTTCTGATATAATCCAGAAAACAAGGATGTAGTGAAATGGGAAGAAGGTGGATTATAGGAAAATCATACAGAACAACAACTAATGGAAACACTATATAAGAAATGGACGAATTAAAAAATTACAAAATCTTGTAAAGCATGACTACAAATGTAAAATAGGGTTCAATATGCTACCAAACACTGAAATGGCAAATTTTAGAAACTAGCACCCAAGTATGCTCTAGAACAAGGCAAATCCTTGAAATTTAGTGTTGTAATACGTCATGGATATAACAATTATATATTTATTATATATATGCGTGTTGCATGTTTATCAATTATGTAAAAAATTATATTATTTATCAAAAAACTTTTGAATTTGATAAAAACAAGGTATCTTAAAATCAAAAGAATTTCGAGTCTACACTATTCATAATCCATTTTAAGTGTTGAACATTGGATACATCTACAATATGTCTACAACATGGCTTGAATATGCTACAGATGTTATATCAAAAGAGAATTTGACATGTATCCATCAATTATTTGAGTGTCCAAGTATGTGATATGTGTCGGTACGAATACATCTTTTCCTTTAAAGTATCGGTGCTATATAGACATAAACTCATTTGAAACAAGAAAAACCAGTCAACAAAAAGGTGTCCTTTACATGCAAAAACCTAATCTATAATTTGACAAAAAAAAAGTGAACTTTTGCCTTCTAACCAAATTTGTACTTTTTGATACTTTCCATTCTCATCTTACTTAATGCATATCCTGTGGTTACCTAATCACCAGTAGACGCTGTTTTATTTGTGAGATTTCAGAATCTTTGCGTGAAATCTACTTTTTTCCAAGACAAATTTATACTTGTCCTGCTATTGTCTTTCAAATGTCTTGTCTTTTGGTTTATTATTTTCATAGTTTCAGATAATAGTAAATGGGAGTACAGAAGATGCATAAACCCTTTAAGACAACAACATAAAAATGCAAAAGGAATGCCCATTTTAGAGCAATTCATAAACGCATTTGAAGCTTAAAAGAGTAATGAACAAAAATATTTATTTATGAAGCTCAGTGGATTCCCCTTTTCTCCAAACTCGAAATTTTTCTTTAATTCTGACAGCTAAATAAATAATAAATCTAAAAAAAATGTAATCTATATTAAACCTATGGAAGATCTTAAGATTAGAAACATGATGATGTGCGTTTAACATTAGAAATATAGGACCATATTAGCTTTAAAAAAAGTTTAGCCAGTTAGACCATTTAGCAAACTTGGACAACCAACCTGAAAGTAAGCATTATGTGATTAAGCTGATCTGAGAGTATATAAAACCCTTTTTACCACAAATAAAATGAGGCATGCCCATTGACAAAATGCCACATCTTCAAGTAAGCTATTGCTCTGAATTATCTTTAACTGGAAAAGACAAACTATGAAGATGATTAATAGATTTTTTTAAGAAAGTGGTGCAACAATTGAAAGCAAAACTTGATGCTAGAAAAGGATGTATCAGAGGACTAAAGGAACACAACATTCAATAAAAATCTTCAAGCCTATCTATCTAATCATTGCTATAGTCGACTGAAGTTAAGATCCACTATTCAACAGATCCAAGTCAGCCATGTGTTCCCCATCATCAATAGGTTCACGCAGTTCCAAATTAAGTTCTTCATTAGAATATCTTATTGGTTGGTTTTCTGCAACTCTCAATTGCATATCTGCCCAATCATTATATTCTTTTCTTGACCAAATATTTTAACTGCACGGTTTTGACATTGGAAAGGATCTTTCTCCACTAAGGAGGTAGCTGTAAAAGTGGTATCTTTCTCAAAATTTTAAGATAATTTTATGCTTTATATCCTTCAGTAATACATGCCTATCATTTCACTACTTAGTCTCTAGGTTTCTGGCATTCAAAGTGTATTTTGTACCTAGTTTATCGTTGAATAGTTTCTAGTCTTTTAGTATTTGAAAGTTACTAATTACACATGAGTATAACTATTTTTCTTTTAAATTTAAGAAACTAAATTTAACCCTCAATCTAATATAGGTTCCTTGTTATCAAGATTTGGTTTGTGAGAGGAAATGTCAAGGAATGCGAGATTGTGGGAGACATGCTTGTAGGCGTCGTTGTTGTGGTGGGGATTGCCCTTCATGCCCAGAGGTATTTCTGATAAATGCTTTGTCCATGTTGTTCCATACAGTTACACTAAAAGGTTGCATTTCAGATTTGTGGAAGGAAGCTTCGGTGTAAAAATCATAAATGTCCTTCTCCATGCCATAGGTAATTTATCCTTTCCTTCTCCATGCCATTGGTAATTTATCCATTTAAATCTCCTATTTGATTTCAATTTCTGCAAGTGTAGTATCTGCATAATAGTTTGCTTCATCATGCCCTAGACTAATATAGGTTATGTGTACCAACAATGTTAACTTTTTTGAGTTTTAGTATAGCCTAAAAACGCACGTTGAATAATCCGTGAATCTAATTCATCACATCCTGATTTTGAGAGATGAACAGAACAAGAACGTCTGAACACTCTTATGGTAAATCAAATAAATTTGTCTTTTATGCATAACAACAGAAGTTGTTTGACCATTGAAGACAGAAGAAGACGTACAATTTATTAAATAATATGCAGCGAAAACAAAATCACCTTGGTAAGGCAGTAACTTTTGGGATCATGTATAGTAATCAAATAGGAAAGCAAATCAAGTGAGTGGCAACTGGCAATTGTTCTCAAGAATACCATATTTGTTATGGTGTGTAAGCTGAATAATTAATAAGATGAATAGTAGTCTTGTAAAGTATTTTGCATACGTCTCAAGATATCATGAAACCTCAAAATTTCAATAGAACATTCAAAGTGATTTAGAATTTCTTGATTAAATTTTGTAAATACAAAGAGGAATTTCAGATTGTCTTTTCATTGCAAACCCATGTCAATCTATATTAATCATCAATATAAACTACAAAATATGAAAATCAGAAACTGTTTTGAGTTGAATAGGAGCCCAACTATTACTGTAGAAAAACTTCAAATGGAGAACTATAAATTATTTTCTTTTCAGCTCAAAAGACGAATTATGGTGTTTTCTGCTGTTTTTCTTAGCTAACACTAGAACATTTCAGTTTAGATAAAGATCTAGTTGACAAGATTAATTAACTGTATAAACCTGAGAGATGCACGTCCTTACATATAATGTCACTGAGAGGTGATGCATCAGAGGCAACATCGGCAGTGGTCACAATAGGTTGATAAGCACAATGAAGTCAATTGAGACTATAACACTCATATCCCCTGCTAATCGTATTCTTAGTTTGAAGATAAACACATGAAGATGGACAAAAGGTTATTGAGAAAGTCATAATTTTCGTCAAGCGACTAGCATATAGCATATTAAATGGAACATTTTGAACATATCACAACTTAGATAAGTAAGAGGTGATTTTGGATTAACAATGTGAGGGCCAACACAGACATAGAACTCGATGAATTAAATGTGAAAATTTAAGTTAGGTTATTGATCAAGAAAAAGAAAGTAGAGAAACCTGAATCTATGATCAAAGATGAGGAGATGAACTATCAAGTTATGACATCTGGATGACCAGGGTAGCCATGTCCATGGTAGTCCTTGTTTTCGTAGGACTAACATGAGCACAGTGTAAGGCATAGCAGGAGAGTTATTTGCGACAGAAAAGTCAGGGCCATCAAGTATGTACACTGACTAGGATGAAGATGATTTGGTGAATGTGCTGGTTTACCACAAAGTTCCCAACACAGTCTACTGTGTTATTCGTCCAACCAATTTGTAAGTACCATTACATGATCCTCTTGACCACATCCAAAACTACAACCTGTAAGGCCAACAGAATAATGTAGGCTATGCGGAGTAAAGTCATCATGATTTCTAGTAGATATATCAAGTCTGATAGAGATAAGTGATGTGAACCTTGCATGAATAGAACCATCAGAAGTGGACAAAGGATCTGTGGTCTATGATAATCTGGAGAACATACCGTGAAGAGTTGGAAGACCGCCTTCAGCAGCAAGATGTTTAGATCACAGCAGCTTGAAGAAAGAGCTCATACGGAAGGGGAATTTGCAAATGTACAAATCTTTTTACTGCTATTAAGAGGTTTATTATCATTTGTAACTGGATGATATTGATTATGTTCATCAATCCATCTTTTAAGTGGCTATAGTACTCCTTCAAACTCCTCTCTATATCTGAAACTAACACTATCCTCATATCTTTGAAGTGGCTTCTCTCCTTATCTGAAACTAACACTATCTTAATAAACATTCAAGATCCAATATAGGTGTTGCTTCATAGAATAAGTGTCATGAACCACTTCACAGATTTTCTTTCCAGTATCATGAAACATGAAGTTAGCATAATTCCGATTCTATACTATTTCATTACCAATTTATCACCAAGTAATTATCTCATTCCTGCCCTTATCAGTTTTATCAGCAGCAATATTAGTTGAAGCCTTGTCGGAAGAAAATTGGCTTCGTTGATGATTTGATGTAACTAATTCCACTTGTAAATAAGTTCGTCCCATGTTCACATTGTACATATCTATGAAATTTTAAGCAATTTTCTTTCTCTTGCACCTTTCAAGATAAGATTACAAAGTTTGGTAGGATATCTCTTTCTTGCTCGAATGTCTTGGTAGGTGGTACCCACTATTCGGATAGACTCACTGGTCAGTGATGGTTTTATCGGCGACCAATGTATAGATGTTTTCTTTCCCGGTGCTTACTTTTTTATTTCACCATGCTCTTTCTCTTCGTTTGTGTGATTCAATGTAGTAGTTCCTTCATCAACAGTGTTCTGTCCATTTTTCTTTCTAATTTTCTTATTATTGCTTGAACTGTATTCCTAAACATTGTTACATTCTTGATAGAGGTGACTGTGCTCCTTGTCCTTTGATGGTGTCCATTTCATGCTTATGTGGAGAAACACACTTTCAGGTTGGTCTTACCACTCGGTATCTTGACTCTTGTTAACGATTCTTTTTTCCTGCAAGTTAGTCTGATAGAAATTCATGTATGTGTTTCATAATTGGAAACACTCAAATAGTCTTCAATCTTTCAGTTGATTCTCCAAAAATGAATCAGATATTGAGTGTGAATTCAGCTTTCACTGCTTATTGTTTTTTAACTCTTCAAGTCTTGTGCTTTAATGTTTTATATTTTAATTGTCTCTCCCACGCTAGGATAAAGGAAGAAGGTTGAGTTCAGGTAGCCAATTGCCATCATAAACCATAGTCGGATCTACGTGAAATGAATCCTACAGAATATTCCTTGGGGTGTATCCCTACTGACGTGTTGCGTTGGTGCTGCAGTGCAATGATTTAATGTAGGAGAAGCGCCATAATAGAAAGCAATTAAAAATTTCGGATAACGGCTTTCTTGTTGTTACAACATATTTCTTATTCTAAACTATCCTGATCTAATTCGGAAATTTGTTAAAAAGAAGGCTAGGAAAGTTTGAAAAAAATGTGTGATTAATATCAAATGTTTATATAGCATAAACACAACAAGATTTTTGTTTAATTTTAAATAAAGCTTCATGTATCTTTTACCTACATATTAACATACTAGTATCTATAGTTTTGAGTCCCTTCCGTTTGATTCTTTTGATGTGTATGAAGCATTAGCAACAACATCTACCAATCTGCATCATTTGATGTCTTTCCAAGAACAAGAGTAGGAACATCGTCTGTGTCTTGGTTGTTTGGTTTAGTCTCTGGACATAAAGCAGTAGTCAGTTATTTTGTGTCGATTTTGTTTCATATTGCGCAACACAAATGCTCTTTTAACTTTTTGGCATCTTCGTTTAATGCTTAAAGTTTCAAATTTGATGCTATACATCGCAAGCACTTAAAAAGCTAACGCGTAATTCTATATTTTTGCACTTGTCTGTTGTTATGTATTTTTATGTTCATGTGCTTGGATGTACAGTAGTCTTTCAGAGGAGTTCCATGATAGAAAATACTCTTTTTTCTTTAATTGAGCCACTTACTCTAGTATTTTGAGGTACATAAATTCAACAAACAATGTCATAGATCATTTTCCTTCAGCAGACTGGATACCAAGTGGAGGAAGGCCATCCCAGTAAGTGTATGCTCTTATGGGTTTATTGCATGAAAGGTTTCAATAAGCTCCACACATCGTCTAGATGATTTAGTTAACATCAGAACAACTATGGGAATACTTTAATATAGATTTGAATATTTTTTCTGGATTGGATGTTTCCATTGTATGTTATGTTTCCAGCAAATCTTTTGTTATACACATATATTATAAATATAAATTATTTTTAACTTCCAGAACCTAGATTCTGGTGATACTAATTCAAATTCTTTTTTTGTTCATTTGGAATTTATAGTTTGTCCTCATATAGGATTTATCTGATCAGTAACATCGTTTTCATTTCTGGCGTTCAGGTTCCATGTGGGGTGGAAAGGAGTCAAAAGCCACCTAGATGTCCCAAACAATGTCATATATCGCGGCTGTGTAGACACAAATCTGAATGCCGGGTACTAACATTATTATTATTTTTTGCCTGAATATTTATCAACGAAATATTGGTGACAATTGACTGATGTCACCCCAAAAATTTTGAGATAAAGGCTTTGTTGTTGTTGTAATTGGCTGACCTCAAGCAGTCAAAGTAAAAAATTTTAAATCAAAAGTTATTGTTACAGCTTCTAAAGAACTTTCTAGATTTATTCATGTAAATGGAACTCTGATTTTAGATTTTACACTGGTTACATTGAAATACGATGTTGGGAACATTACCAGCCTATTATCCCTGTAAAAATAATATGATTTAAGGTACTTATGTTAATCTGTGAATGCTATGAAAGGGTAGAAAACCTACAGATGATCATATTCCCATAGTGAATCATTAATAGCCCTTTGTGATGCTTTTTCCACTTTACATTCATAGCCCACCCTTAGTCGGTTTAAAATTTGAAGTGAACTCATGCTTTTCTAACTTTACATTAATAGCTTACCTTTTAGGGTGTAATTTGTGAGAGGACCTTGTTGCTATGCCAAAACTCTGAAGTTGAGCTGAGGGTTGAAGGAAATGATTATTAATATATCCCTACAAGTTGAGCGTCCTTTGAAACTTGGACTGGACTCATGGAGTTGTATCTTTTTTTTTAATATTAAATCTACTTTAAATTCATGGCCAGCAAGATCTGAAACCTGGCTTGCTTAGATATCTTGTCTCCTAACACTACACCAAAATTTCGATGTTGAGGTGAAGTTTGAGGAGTATAACTTTGTACTCTTAACATAAGTCAATCGTTTGGTGTGCTTTTAATCTGAATTGATTTTCTTTCAGTGTGAGCAGCTCATGATAATTTTTTTTTGGAAATATAATGTCTCATATCTTTTCAACTGGCTTGTAAACTTCTAGATGTGTTTGACCCTTTTTTCTTGCCAGCCCCATAAATGCCATTATGGAGCTTGCCCACCTTGTAAATTGATTTGTGGGGAAGGACTTCCCTGTGGCCATACATGTAAACAAAGGTATGGAATTACTTAATTGTCTGTTATGGATTGAAATCATATTTGTCATCATCATCATCATCATCTTCTTCTTCATTCTTTATGATGGGAATAATTCACCTCACTTTTAGATGTCATGGGCCCATACCTCCTCCCAACCCTGAATTTACTTTGAGACCAAAGAAGAAGAAAAGGGATAGGCACATCGAAATTATACCTGGATCACCATGTCCTTCTTGTCAAGAAGTTATCTTGATACCGTGTCGTGGTCAACATATTGGTGAAGAACGTCCGGTTAGTTTGTCATCTTCTTTCCATGATATCTCATTGCCAAGTATATGCATTCTTATTACATATTCTGCCTTTCAGATGGTTTGCTCGAGAACAGTGCAATTCTCGTGTCAGAACTTGTGTGGGAATTTACTCCCTTGTGGCAATCATTACTGCACCAAATCTTGTCATTTTCTGGAATTTACGGAGCATGAAGGACAGGCAGAGTGCTGTGAAGATTGTTTTCTTCCTTGCCAGAAGGTTGATTTTGTAACTTCAGTGGAGCTTTTATGGTCATGAGGCTATGAGAGAGATATTTGTTTATGCACAATTCCTCTAAATTTGTGTTCATGTGAACTCTTGTAGCAAAAGAAAAAAATTTGCTTATCTAGTTTTTCAGTTGAAAAAATTACCTCAATGACGTCACCCAATCCTAACTTTAGTTGCGCTGATTTCAGGTTAGGGAGCCGCCATGTCCACATCCTTGCCCTTTACCATGTCACTCCAATGATTGTCCTCCTTGCAAGACCCTGATCAAAAGGACATGCCATTGTGGTTCAATGGTGCATGTGTTTGAGTGCATTTATTATAACAGCTTGAGCGACAAGGAGCAACAACAGGTTCGTTGTTGTGTTGGTACATGCCATAGGTAAGTCTAGCACAATTATTCTTCCTTTTTTTATTGCATTAGGTTCTTTCCTTGGTGATTGCCACTTACCTCATTAACTTTCTTTTATAAAAATTTACCTTTTTTTGCTTACCATGTAAGAAATTAACTGCTTAGTAGTAGGGTCATTGGATGTAGGTTTAGTTTTACATTGTTTATCGTACAATCACAGTCTATGAAAGGCATGATAGGAAGCTCGCACAATCAGCTTGGTGCCATTTGTTTCTATTTTACTACACAATGTATTTACAAAGTTGTCTTCTGCCCTGGTGACGAGCTCATTCTCCTTTGTCCATGTCGTTCGGCTTCCATCCATTGTTTAGTCCTCATATAGGCTCTGAAGGCCTTTCTTAGTATAATAAATCGTCTTTGCTAACTATGCCCACTTTATATCGTGGTTTTACTACCTATTTACTTTTTCATGAAAGAGATTGTAATGCCGTCCTGTTTTTTTTCACTTATTCAATTTCTGATTCCAATTAAAGGCATTTGATTCTTCCTAACGGCCAATATGAACATCGGTTGGCAGAGCACTAGGCAAATTGTTGGGACAAGGATTTATGTCCATGTTTATGAAATCTGTTATATATCTTTGTGCCATATGCTAATTCTTCCTATCAAAGTTGGGATGAAAATTCTAGTTAGCTGCCAGAGTATGTTTCATTCTCTAGATTGATCCTTGAAAAATGGAATCGAATGGCTTTAATACTAATCAAATGACGAATCTCCATTCATTTACGTGTAGGTAAACATATGCACTTAAAGTACTTAATAACACAATTGATGTTGACCTGTTGTTATAAGCCCAGCCATTTTTTTAATGCCTATGCAAGTGAGATTATTAGTTCAAATACCATATATATTTGTGAATTACTATTAGTTAACTATTCAATTAAGCAATTATTCGTTTAAATCGAATCTAATTCGTCAAGTATCTAAGTATCTTTAATAGTTTCAATTTTTTAAATTTTCGATACTGGCTATGCAACACCCAAAAACTGAAAAAAAGCCAAAACTCCAACACCGGTAGTACTGAGTCAGGAAATTCTCACCTATATGAAGATTTCAATACTTGGCCCTATTATTACTCGAATACCAAATCACCTCTGTGCTTTTCCTGTTCTGTATTTCCTTTTTCTTTGCTCAGCTCTAAATCCCTACCACCTAACAAGAAGGTTTCACTCTGATGTTGTATTGCTATTGATCAAATTTGCTGTTATTTTGACAGATTAGCATTGTTATTGATTATTCTTTAAACTTTTGAATGTTTTAACTCTTAATTTCCTTAGGAGTTTACAGTCATTATTACTGAGAAGATCTAAAGTACAATGTGTCGGCTTACTTTTTCTTAAAAAAAAAAGAGGAGGAAGAAAAAGAAAAATGTGTTGGGCTCGCTAGAGGGCTCCTGCCTTCATCTGCAGTATAGCAGCTTAAGTGCTTATATCTGCTTCTAATGCTGCTGGACTAGGCAGCTGACTATCCTACACCACATTAAAACATTGTTGTGGATAGAACTTTTTGTGATCTAATTTGTTCAATAGAACTATTGAAGACTGGCTTTTATTTTCACAATTTGCAGAAAATTACTAAACTGCCCACACCTATGCTCTGAAACATGCCATCCTGGAGAATGCCCTTCGAGTAATCAGTGTACCAAGAAGGTAAAACTTCTAACATATTGCTTTATGATTTTGATGTATCAAACTATCAATCCTTTCTCAAGGTGATGCTTCATTTGGATTTTCTTTAGGGGTATCACTGTTCAGTATTCAATTATGTATGCATATAAGCATTATTTTTGTTGGGCCATCCATCATACAAAATATCACAGGAAGCACACAAAACAATCTGAAAGTTGACCTTCTTATTAGTTGTTTAGTAATCAATTTCAGATTTCATGTATTCTTGCAAGAAAGGACTGAAGCACCTACCAGCTAATTAACTACTATGGCCATCAGGAAATTAAGTCGAAATACTGGGTATCAGATTCAAAGATTCTTTACTATGTTTCTTAATCTTTTGCAACTTTGCAGTCAGATTCAAAAATAGAAATATTAAAAATAAACTTACATAACTTTGCAGTGAACTGGTAAATAATTTTTACTGCATAAACAGATGCAATAGCCTGCTTTTATCGATGGGCCTCCTCCTATTGTAAAGTTAGTTCACCTATTGTCCATTGACAGGTCAATGGTGATGAGTCAAAGAAATGCTTCCTATAACTTAAGAGAGAATGTCCACAAGTAGTTGCTTCAAATACTCCCTAGTCACAAGTTCATAATTGTCACAGCAAGTTTTTTTTTTTTTTTTTTGACAAAATGAGAACTTTCCTTTCAATTCTCAGGTCCTAAGCCAATCACTACACTTGCATGGTAGTCTTTGTACTCTCGTCAGTTTTCGTGACATAGATATTGACTCTACCCTTCAGTTAGAAAAAGTGCAAGTGGGAATGAGTTGATTTTAGGGTTGTCTTATCCAATTGGAGTTGAAGGGAGTACTATTTTAATTTAAGTTATTTGCTTCAACAAACTACACATACTTGACTTGATTTGCTTCACGTATTAAAATTACTTGGTTAATATGTGGAAAGGGTTTTATCAGCGTTTTAATTTTTGAACCTCACGACTTGGCAAATGAGCCTTCACAAATGAATATATAAGATCTATAGTGTATGTTTAATCATAGTAATGTCCATCCTCAGTTTTGTTATGCCATCAATTGTACATGATCAATGTCTCTCAATATGTAATAATCTGGAGATAATAGCCCATTTAAGTATTTCACTGTCGGATGATAGCAGCTTCTTGTTCCGTAACATGTCATAGTGAGTCAGTGATAGGAATTAAAACAAATTTAACAATACTATTATAGTGCACATGTGTTGCATGTGGTTATTTGTTTTATGTTATTAATTTTTTTTTCATAAACATGAAAATGATGAAGTGTCTTGAAGAAAAATGTTAACTTTATCTATTCATGTGGGTAAAGTTCGGTGTTGGAAACCTATTAAAGCCAAGATGTATTGTAGTAATTGAAAAGCTTGTTTCTAGAATTTTCTAAGTCAGGATGTGCAAATTTCGGATAGAAACCCCAAATTATGTGATTAATTCCAAGTCTGATATTTTATAGGCTTCCACATCTTCCCAACTACAGTTATTGATTTGTCTAAAATTTCCAAAATGACTACTTTCTAATGTCAGAAAATTATTAAAGAAACTGACAATTATTTTATACATATTATGCTCTCAAGATAAAGACTGTATTTTAGCAAAACAATTTGGATCATCTTGTGTCAAACATCTGAAGATAAAGACTGTATTTTAGTCAATGAGTTAGAAGAATCCAATATCTGCAACAGTACCCTTGTCCAAGCTACATGCTTCAAAAATTTATAAGAAGGTGACTAGCATAATATGTACCAACATATTTTTAAAGTTCATGAGGATTATTTCAAAAAAGAATTACTTGTTCAACATAAACATCCAACATAAATTTGACGTAGTGTCTTTTTGCTTGTTTTAATATAACCTTCAAGAACTTTAAATTGTCATTTGATCCCTAACTTTTTGGCATGCGACAAAACCGTGCATATGTTTGCAATTTTTTACATTTACGATAAACTGATATGAATAATATTATAAAAGTAAAATTGCTACAGTTGATGGCTGAAATTATTAAACAGTAGGGAAGAAAATAATTGATACGAACTTCAAGATATGTATAATTATAGGAAGTATACTTTAATCATTAGAAAGAAGCATCATCCAGTCGCTTTACCACTTAAACATAAAACTTAACAAAAAAAAAAGTCCCTCTTCTCAATAAACATAAATCATAATTCCAGTTGGGAAAAAAAAGTGTTTATGGGAGTAATATGAGAAAAAAAAAAAGAAGTTGACAAGAGCATTATCGAGTCATGGACACATAATAAGTAATAGAGAATAAAATAGAGTCAGATCAAAGAACAAAATTCACATTAATTGTACTTATTATACTGTTTAAACTATAACTATTCAACGTAAAATATATTAAATTCATGGATAATAAACTTATCTCTCTCAAATCATAATAAAGCAGTATCAGTTCTATCTATATATCTATTGTTAAAAAAAAACCCCCCTGGAACCTAATTAAACCTCAAAATTTAGTCTTACATCTGCAATCCAAATTCTCCACATTCTAATTCCTTATATCAACCTTACCCCCATCATACGTGTCACATACATTGTCAAATCTTACTATCGAGTAATCACAGCAGCAAAAAATGTTGAATCCTCAACAAATCCTCAATCGTCTCCCAGAGAGATAAGTAAAGGATGTCACCAGCAACTTGGTGAGGTTATTGTAATAAAGCTCGGCGTTCCTCCATTAGGGTAACTGAAGCTGACGTGGTTATGGTTGGAAGCAGTAGATCCCATTTTTATATGGGTTGTAAAGGCTATTAGAATGCCTCACTACGATCTAAAGAATTATGATAAAAGATAGGCTCTTTGGTTTCCGTAACTGATAATTGTTGTAATTTCCACTCAAATAAAGACTACTTAAAATGAACTCATGTTTCAATATGCATCAATGCATGCACTGTGACATTTTAAGTTGACAAATTGTTTGCAAAATGAAACTTGTACTGGCATTAGTTTTGAGATATGCATGGTCTCTTTAATGGTGTATATTGCATTTCTTATATTATTAGTTATCATATTGAGTATGTATGTATGTTCATACATGTATGTGGTTTATCATGATGAGACACAAAATTACATGGTTGCCATAGGCCCTTAACAATATAAAGACACTTAACAATCTTTCGTACACAGTGGAGAATGTTTTTGGAAAAAATATTTTAACATAGAATACACTTTATAATAGTATAAGATATAAGATTAGGTGATATTAGATATTAAATATTAGATAAGTTAGATTAGATATTAGCTAAGATAAGATAACTTTTTCAAGTAAACGTTGTAAGTCATCTTTTTTATTTTTCAACAAATATATTTTAATATTAATGGATAATTAATATGAGAGTTGTGTCATGAATTTGAATGAGTTAGCATTTCATTTATATCTATACTCTATTACTTATATTTTGTTACTTATTATTACTTGTTATTGTTATTATTAGTATTATTAGTAGTATTATTATTATTATAATTACACATAAAAGAGGGATTGTCATGTCAAAACTTTTGATTGAGAGAGCAAAAAAGGCAATTAAAAGTTTTGACAGAGCAATCCTCTTTATAAGTAGTATAGATTGGTAAACTGATGTCTGTTAGATGCCAGCGTAAGTTTCGTTCTGCTAGGTCCTTTTATTTTTGACCTATCTAGACCAATTCAATGGCTGGGTTTTCAAGACCAACTTGTTGAGATTAAGCCCATTGACTCTACTAGTTCACACAAATCTTTCTCGTTGTCTTCAGATAAGCATTTCTTTTTATTAGAACTCGCAATTCCCCTCCACAGAAATAAATGAAAAAAAATAAAACTTTCCTTCTTTGATATTTTTTGACTGGTTCATTTTCATAAATTGTTGAAATTAGCATACTAGTGTCGAAAACATACATCTTTATCTTTTCTTTATTTTTTTCCTTTCTTTGTGTAATCTTTGCAAGTTGAAGGTTGAACTTGTCTCTTAAGTTTTGTTCATTGCAAGAAGCCACTGAGTTCATACCGTAAAGTTCTCAATTTATTCTCCCGTAATGTATATTCTCAATTAACTACTGAGTTATCTGTTGGGAATTGTTCGCATTATTCTGATGCCAAGCTATCTTTGGTGGTCCAGCATATAGGACACGGAGATGTTTTATTGATCATAAGTTTTATTGGAGCAGTTTATCATATTGCAGTTTTCTAGAATTGCGTCGAAAGTATTTTCACTTATGAAGTCAACTTTATATTCTCAGGTTACTGTACGATGTAGATGTAACAACCTGAAGAAAGACTGGCTATGCCAAGATGCCATAAATGCATACCACAAGGCTGGCCGTGATCCGAAAGATATAACAAAAGCTCAATTTGGTGTTGGTTTACTTGCATGCAATGAAGATTGCAGAAGTAAGATCAAGGTTGTTGATTCAGAGCCACAGCTCCGCAAAGCTAAGGTGACACAGGTAATCTACTGTTAGCCAAAATATTTTTTTCTTCTTTAAAACATTTTTACTTGAACTTGACAATTGTTTATTAATCTCATAAATATTCCTGCATATGTCTTGGATTGGTTTTGATACTATTCATCTGCAACATACATTTAATAAAAGCAATTCGTACTACTTGTATAACCTGACCTACACTGCATGATAAAAAATAATGAACAAACTTTTAGTAATTAGGAGGACGAATATTATAACCTTTAGATAGTTCTCTAAATATCTAAGGAAAATAATTGATAGCAATTGAATAGACGTAGGAGTAGACATGGGCTACTAAATGGGAAGTTCAATTTATGATTGAATGGTGGTTAGTGGATGGTAGTAGGTTTATGAGAAACAGAAATTTCTCCATTTGTTATTAAATATTATAACCATTTTTTGCTTATGTTTTCAGATGGCTTCAATATTATTCTTCTGCAGTGCAGGATGAGTAATTTTGTTACTACTAGTGTACCTGACGCCTGTAATGCATGATGAGAAAACAAATGGACAAACTTTCAATGAATAGCAGGATAAATATTATAACAATTAGATGCCTCTATATATTCAAGACAACTAATTGATAGCAAAGTGGCCGGATGTATGAATCAATATAGGAAGTGGTATTTATGATTGATAGTGTGGTTAGTAGATTAATAGATTTATGAGATCAGAAGTTACCTTATACAGTGATCCTTGTCGATCTTTTATAAGGGTTAAATGTGCTGCTACTCTATGATTTGTCCAAGCATTAAAATGCAGAAATCTTGATATGAGGACCAGTAGCTTCAACTGAAACTTGACTTTGTCCTCCGTTTTATTATTATTATTTATGACGTTGGAGATAGATCTGTGGTTTTCTTCCCTATAGTAGCTCTCTGTGTGCATGTAATCATTCATCACATCACATATTGTTGGAGCTTTCCACATAATCATGATAGTTAGCACCCTCTTTCCTTCCTCAGAGCGCAGCTGTAGATGCTGAAAAAGTACCAAAAAGAAGAAAAAGACGTGAAAAGGTGCGGGATATCGGAAATGCATCAAAATTCCAGGTTTGTAAGTTCTTTTATTGTTGTCGTCTTATTTGTTTTTACAGAATTTTTAATATGAATACATGCTTTTATTTGCCAGGCCATAAAGCAAACAGTGTGGAGATATTTACTGTTGCTGCTAATGTTTCTAGTAATATCTGCAATTGCCTATTATGGCTACAAAGGTATTTTCTTGCTGTCCGACTGGATGAATAAAATCGAGGAAAAACAACAAAGGAGAAGATACCCAAGAGTCTGAAAAGAGGAAATGAAAAAATACACATAATTCATTGGGCTATTTGGTTTATACTTGTTTGTTGTACCTGATAAGTAAGTATACCAAATAAGCGGCTCATTCGAAATTTGTGCAGTGGAAAGTTGTTGTGAGCTATAAAATGTAAATTGAATTGAGCTAATATGTTAAAAAAAAAAAAAACTAAGTTACATTTTTGTTATGGGTGTAGGGATAAGTTGGGTGTTTTCTACAACAATTTTGACTGATAATTATTTTTCCCATATTAATAAATTGATGACTGGATTAGGTCGGATATCACTTGATGTTTTGTTTTTCTTTTACTCCTTTGCAAGGACTATAAATTGTTCACCTGTATATTTTACGAAGAGTTTCTGTTAACTCATGGCATGTCTTTTCAGTTTTATACAAATTTTTAATATTTCTGAATAATCCGTCTCTCTTTTAGAGTTGTTTGCTTCGCTGCTACCGCCATGGTTGAGACTTGAGTCTTTTTGAGTGTGCTATAGCTGTTTGTTTTGTGGTGACTAATAAATGCGGGTGCAATTGTAGTTGTAAATCAATATCCAGGCCTAGCTTGTCGCTTTGGTATGTATGCGTGTAAGTCGCAGTTATAATATTTTTAAGTAAAAAAAGGTGTATTTAGTTGCAATTACAATTGCAATCAAACCCAGTCCAAAATAATCTTGATTGCCCAAAACAAGTACCCGGTACTACAACTACAGTTGCAAATTGTAAAATTTCTAAAACTAAAATGCAATTGCATGCGACGGGAGATACAGTCAACTAGTTACGAGCATTTATAGTTGCATGGAACTATAGCTGCAAACTGAAACAGAACAAAATCCCCACAAAGGATGAAAGGGCTCATTGGTAAAGGTGAGGACTCTTTACATATTTTTATTATAACTCAATCTGAAATTGAACCTAAAATTCCGAGAGCCATATTAGAACATTTACAATTGTTTATATTAAGTGGGTCCCATAATATATCTCAAAACGCGTTCTCATCCAATCCAAAATATCTCTACAGTCTCCACACTTCTTGAACCATATCAACACATCAAACTCCAGCAAGCCCATGAACAAGCAAGAACAAGAATGAGAACTGGAACGAATCACTTGTCCCTGTCCCTACCCCCATCCTTATCCTCACCAAGAACAGCACCCAGAATCCTGTCCCAACAGAAAAACCAGGACCTTTTCCGCTCCGGCGCGGTCCGGGCAATTCCAGCGAAAGACGCGGCGGCGGCGATAAAAGGCGAGGGGTTCCGGCTGCTGGACATAAGGCCGGCATGGGAGAGGGAGAAGGCGAGGGTGAAGGGCTCACTCCACGTGCCTCTCTTTGTGGAGGACACCGACGTGGGGCCCATCACCTTGGTGAAGAAGTGGGTGCATTTTGGGTACATTGGGGCTTGGACGGGGCGGAGCCTGACTGAGATTAATGAAGGGTTTGTGAAGGAGGTGGAGGGGGTTGTTCCTGACAAGGAGGAGAAGTTGCTTGTGGCTTGTGGAGAGGGTCTCAGGTAAAAAGTAACTTTGGAAGTTTACGTCAACTCAAATGGTTTTACTCAATTTGTAATTATTTATTCATTCAGTTATGCATATTTGTATCTGGGAAATATTGGAGTGAGCAACTTCTATACATTTTTGTTTGCTCAATTTCTAATTATTTACTAAATTACACATAAGAGTCGTACTACTCTTATGATATAGTAAAAAATGATACGAAGCGACAGTTTATTTAAGATGGGCTATCAAGAGACGGAAACTAAGCAATAAGGTCCACGATGCTAGTTGCATTGGAGCACATGAACCTCACAATTCGCGTCTCTTGGTACCTACTTTGCTAAATGAGATGTCGACTCATGTACCTAGTATTTCTGCTTTGTTACCAAAAGCTCATCGGATCTCTGTTATATATAGATATTCACTAGGAGTGAATGTTGATTAATTAGAATATTTATCCTTTTACCGAACCGTTAATATCAAATTGTTGTACGTAATATTGTTATAGGTCACTGATTGCTGTGAAAAAATTGCACAACGAAGGGTACAAGAATTTGGGGTGGCTGGCCGGAGGTTTCAACAAAGCCAGCGACGCCGACTTCCCCGATGTTGAGGGGACCACCAAGTTGCAGTATGCCACCATTGGTGGAGCTTCCTACTTTTTTCTCCAAATCCTTTTGTTGCTGAGAGTAGTTGGCAATGACAAATGATGAGGGCTTGAGCTCTCCATTTGGTTGGATTTTTGTTGTTTGAGTTCTACTAATCTGCTTTGGAGTGTTTTGCATTGTTTGTTCATTTGTGGAGTTTGCAATATTCAACTTATTTTGTTTTTTTAAAAAGCACTGTTTGGTTCGCTGAAAGTGTAAATGCAAAATAAGTGTCAATTTCGTACAGTTGCAGCTTTTTTTTTTTTTTTTTGCAGAGCAGTTGCAACTGTAGATTTCTTTTTAGATTTTTCTTATGATCTTTTCTTATTGTAAAAGATCATAACTTCAGCTAATGTCCAAATCTACATAGTTGTCAATTGCGACTAGAATTTTTTTCACAAAAGCAGCTTGCAATGAAACAAACACTTGCAACTAATCTAAAAAAACCTCTCTAGTTAAGTTACAGCCTTGCAATTATAACAAACCAAATAGGCGCAATCAAAATTCACATTATTGAGCTCTGTTAATAAGAGATTTATGCGTATGAATCATTTATATCATATGCTAATGTCTTCATGTAACATGTAGTCTCCGCAATTTTGAAACAAGTAAAACTCCTTACCAATTTGAGTTCCTCGAATAATATTCCATTTAATGCTTCGTTTTTTGAATAATTCCTAGTGGTGTGTTTTTGTTGACTTGTGATCTCCTGCATCGTCATATTGTTCCAAGGTCTATCTTAATATACTGGTATTTTAGTGCACGTGCATAACATGGATTTATGGAGAATTGGATAGTTGAATTGTGATGGGAGTAGGCAATTGTTAGTTCCTTTTCCCTTCCAAATTTGAGGGCATTTTCGATGATTTCTTCCAGCAGTAAGGTATTTCTACTGATTTTTTCAAGCATATCTTTTTTCTTAAATAGGGTTAATTTCACAACATCGCCCTGAACTTTGAAGTCTTTAACATAACCCTCAAGATTTTTATATTCAAACCTTCCTGAAGTTTAACCTTTTTTTACCAAAACACCTCCACACCACCCCCCCACAACACACACATAATTTGCAAACAACTAAAAGTTTCTTGAGAGGGAAAAAACCCCCAAATTAAGGGAAGATGGGTATGCTGTCTGCAGATGACAAATGACAAATTTTAGGATTTTTTTTTTCTCTCAGGGATATTTTAGTTATTTACAAATTACACGCAGGGGATTTGGTGAGAAAATTTTAAAGTTTAGAGGGGTTATATGAGATAGTCAAACCTCAGGTGGTTAGGTGAGAAACCCTTTAAAGTTAGAGGGTTACGTCAAATTAACCCTTTTAAATATGAAGGCATTTCCTTAAGGTGGCAAAATTTCTTTGGTTCTTATCAGAATGAGGCCCATGAAACATACATATAGGTGAAATTGGACTTGTAAAGTATTACCAGTATTTGGTGCAATGTTCAATATTGAGATTATTGTTTGTACTAAGATTTCATTAATCTAAATATTCTTTCTATGCTGCAGTACGCAGAGAGAGAAGGGGACCCAAAAAAAAAAAAAAAAAAAAAAAAAAAAAAAAAAACTTCTCCGCAACAGAATCGTTAACATTTTCTTTCATGTCCTGTTGCAAATGATGATGGCAGAATCAATGGCTATTACTTTCCAGAAGCTTAATTGCAATATGGAATAATAACGTGGGGAACGCGATCATTGAAATAAATTGTTTGTAACACTGGTTATTGCTTGTAATAAATTGTGGGATCCTTTTTATTTGGAATGAAATGAAACTTATCTTCATTGCCTATTACAAAGTCAATTGCAATTTGTGGTGAAGCCCAGAGAGTTGATATGTAAAATGAGGTTTATCTGAATGTTGATTACTCTATGCTGTAGATTGTAATTTGAGAAAGTTCTTTAATCAAATTTATATATCATTTCTTGAAATATATTAAATTTTTTTTTGCAGTGGCACCACATGCTTTAGTTCCTAATGAATTCATGGAATGATTGAATACTATGATGGCGGGTAACCTCTGATACTTAACATGTTTGGCAACTTCTCTAAATGGGGTCATGACTCATGTTTAAACCCGGCCTCATTTTGGGCAAAATGAAGTTTGTATAAAACCGGGCCAAGTCCTATTTTTCTAAGATCAATTTTGACCTTTAAATTGGTTTTGTTTTGGATCACCTCTTCTTTGGTCCGAAACAAAACTAGATTTGCCTAAAATAGTGCCAGGGCTATCTCTAACCAAATTTTAGGGTAGCTATGTGAGTTGAGCTTGATACCCAGAACTTCTCGTATCATTTGAGGTCCATGAATTATCTCAAGTTCTGTATGCTAAGTAAAGTTATTATGCATAGTTTCGTAAGACTGAGCCTGTCAGTATGAAATAAGTTTAGCGATGAAATTTAGATTATATCCCCTCAGGTTACCTATCCGGCTAACAGACATACCTCTAGTTAGGATGCTTATCAAATATAGTGTAAAGGGGATCTTCTATATCATGCTTGCATTTATACTTTGTCAAAAAATTTTGCTTAATCCACTGGTACAAAAATGAAGATCCTAAATGGATCAAACTACAAGGAAATATTTTCCTCTAGTTTGAATCAAACTAGACGGAAATTATTCCGTCTAGGTTGCCGCAACCTAGATGGAAAATTCCATCTAAGTTGGCTACGTAGACATAAGTTTGATAAATAAATAAGTATTAATGTGGGCCTCACCATGCTAGACGGAAATTTCCGTCTAGACGGAAATTTCCGTCTAGGATGCATCCTAGACAGAAATTTCCATTTAGCATGGTGGGGCCCACCAAAAAAAACCGTAGATCTGAATAGCCTGCTGCCACTCACTCTCCCTCATCTCCTACTCTCTCTCTTTTCGCCTCCGAAGAAAACTCTCACCGCCGCTCTCCCTTGTTCAAACGCATGCTGCATCGCTGCACTCCTGCACACCACACACCTGCACGCCACCCGCGTTTTCCCATATGCTGCTCGCCTACCTTCAAACGACGACTACCACCCATGTTCGAGCGCATGCCACACACCAGCCGCCCGTGTTCAAACCCCCTCGTCGCCCATCATTGATGATTCTCGCCGTCGCTGCTCATCGCAGCCGGTTATCACTGCCACCACCGTCCGCCATCTTCGGCTCTCACCATCGCTCATCTCCTTTTCTCTCTAGCTTAAAGGTGTGCTTTGGCCTTTACAAAATCGTGAATTTTGGCCTCTACAAAATCGTGAATTTTGGCCTTCACAAAATTATTTGATAATAGGTCAAAATGACTAAAAATGGCCAAAAATCATGGGTTATCACTCACGAAATTGTGAATTTTAGCCATACTGAAATTATTTGACAATGACAATAGGGCGAAACGATTAAAAATCATGAGTTATATCTCACAAAATCTGGCCTCTGTAAAATTATTTGACAAGGGATTGAAATGCTAAAAAAGGCCAAAAATTATTCATTGTAGCTCACAAAATCTAGAATTTTAGCTTCTACAAAATTTTTCAACAATGGGTTGAAATGACTAAAAATGGCTAAAGATCTTGGGTAATAGCTCACGAAATCAAGAATTTTGGCCCTCATATCATTATTTTCAATGGGTATAAATGACTAAAAATGGTTAAAATTTGTGAATTATAGGCCATGAAATCATGAATTTTGGATTCCGCGAATTATTTGCCATTGGGTTGCAATGAGAAAAATTACCAAAAATCGAGAGTTATAGCTCACGAAGACGTGGATTATGGTATTCGCAAAATTATTTGACAATGAGTCAAAACGATGAAAAATGGCCAAAACTTAATGGTCGTAGCTCAAGAAATTTTAAATTTGGCCTCCATGATATTATTTGACAAGGGTTCGAAATGACTAAAAATTGCTAAAAATCATGGGATATAGCTTACGAATTTGTGAATTTTGGCCTTCATGAAATTATTTGCCAATAGATCAAAATGACTAAAAATACCAAAAATTATGGATTACAGCTCACAAAATATTTAATTTTGTCCTCCGCAAAATTATTTGACATCGAGTTGAAATGAATAAGAGTGACCAAAAATCGTTAGTAATTGCTAATGAATTTGCAAATTTTAGCCTCCCAAAAGTTATTTTCTAACGGGTCGAAGTGATTAAAAATGGCAAAAAATTGTGAGTTATAGTTAACGAAATCGTGAATTTTAGATATAGTAAATTATTTGCCAATGGGTCTAAACGATGAAAAATAGCCAAAATCGTGAATTTTGGCCTCTAGAAAATTATTCCGTAATGAGACAAAATGATTACAAATAGCCAATTATGGGTTATAGCTCATAAAATTGTGAGTTCTGACCTCGAAATTTTTTTCCAATGGTGGTGGAAACGGCTGAAAATGTTTAAAAAATTCTGGGTTATAGCTCAAGGAAGAATAAAATTTGTATATTATGAAATTAGTTGCCAATGGGTCAAAACGAAGAAAAATATCAAAAAATTATTAGTTGGCTCAAGGAATCATGAATTTAGAATAACAAAATGATTTGCCGATGGGTCAAAATGACTAAAAATGGGAAAAAAATCACTAGTAATAGCTTACAAAATCATGAATTTCAACTTCCGTAAAATTATTTGATAACGGTCAATGACTAAAAATGGCTAAAAATTGTCAGTTTTGCCTCACAAAATTGTGAAGTTTAGCTATGGTTAAATTATTTGACAATGACAATGGGGTGAAACGACTAAAAATGACTAAAAATCATGAGTTATAGCTCATAAAATCTTTAATTTGGCCTGTGTAAAATTATTTCACAACAAGTTGAAACAACTAAAAATAGCAAAAAAATCGTTGATTATAACTCATAAACCTAGAATTTTAGCCTCTACAACATATTTTGACAATGGGTTGACGACTAAAAATGGCCAAAGATAATGGGTAAAAGCTCATAAAATTATGAATTTTGGCCTCTAGAAAATTATTTTCAGCAGTTTGAAATAACTAAAAATGGCTAAAATTTGTGAATTATAGCCCACGAAATCATGAATTTTGGATACCGCAAATTTTTCCTTTGGGCCGAAACAAAAAAATGACCAAAAATCTTGAGTTATAGCTCACAAAGTTGTGGGTTATGGCCTCTACAAAATTATTTGATAATGAGTCAAAACGACTAAAAATGGCCAAAAATTAATGGTTGTCGCTTATAAATTTTCAATTTGGCCTCCACGAAATAATTTGATAATGGTCCGAAATGACTAAAAATTGCTAAAAATCATGGGATATAGCTTATGAATTTGTGAAATTTGACCTCCATGAAATTATTTGCCAATGCATAAAAATGACCAAAAATACCAAAAAATTAAGGATTATAGCTCACAAAATGTTTAATTTTGGCTTTCACAAAATTATTTGACATCGGGTTGAAATGATAAAAAATGGCCAAAAATTATTAGTAATAGCTAATGAAATTACAAGTTTTAGCCTCCCAGAATTTATTTTCCTATGGCTCAAAATGATTAAAAATGGCAAAAAATTGTGAGTTATAGTTAATGAAATTGTGAATTTTAGATACAGTGAAATTTTTTGTTAATGGGTCGAAACAACTAAAACTAGCCAAAATCTTGAATTTCGGCCTCTAGAAAATTTTTTGCTAATGGGACAAAATGACTAAAAATGGCCAAAAATCATGAGTTATAGCTCATGAAATTGTGATTTCTAACCTCCTCGAAATTATTTGCCAATGGGTCAAAACGACTAAAAATTTCAAAAAAATTGTGGGTTATAGCTCATGGAATCATAAATTTTTTATATAGTGAAGTTAGTTGCCAATAGGTCCAAACTTGAATTTTAGACACGGCAAAACTATTTTCCCATGGTTCAAAATGATTAAAAATAGCCAAAAATTATGGATTCTAGCTCACAAAATCGTGAATTTCGGCATCCACAAAATTATTTGACAATGGGTTGAAATGACTAAAAATAGCAAAATATCGTAGGTTATTGGTCACAAAAGCCTGAAGTGTTTCCACAGCTAAATTATTTGACAAGGGGTCAAAACAAGTACAATGGCCAAATATTTTGGATTATGGCTCATAAAATCTATAATTTTGGCCTTCATGAAATTATTTGACAATGGGTCAAAATGACTAATAATAGCCAAAAATTATGCTTTATAGTGCATGAAATCATGAATTTTTATCTCTAAAAATTTATTTAACAATGGGTCGAAATGACTAAAAATGGCTAGGAATCGTGGGTTATTGCCCTCAAAATCGTGAATTTTTGCTATAGCAAAATTAATTTAACAATTTGTCGAAATGACTAAAAATGGCTAAAAATCATGGTTTATAGCTCATGAAATCTTTAATTTTGACATCCATAAAATTATTTGACAAAGGGTGGAAATGACTAAAAATGGTAAAAAATCGTGGGGTTATAGATCACAAAAATGTGAATTTTAGCATCTGCAAAATTATTTGTCATTGGGAACAGTAAAAAATCATAGTTTATAACTTATGAAATTGTGATTTTTGGTCTCCACCAATTTATTTGCCAACGGATTAGAAATACTAAAAATGGCAAAAAATCATGGATTTTAGCTCATGAAAGCATAAATTTTGGCTTTCTTGAAATTATTGGACAATAGGTTGAATTGATTGAAAATGGTAAAAATAATATAGTTTATAGATCACAAAATCTTAAAATTAAGATACTGTGAAATTATTTAAAAACAAGTTGATACGACTAAAATGGGCCAAAAATCATAGGTTATAGCTCATGAAATCTTTACTTTTGACCTCCACGAAAATATTTGATAATGAGTGAAAATAGCTAAAAATAACTGAAAATCATGAATCAAAGCTCACAAAATCATGAATTTTGGCCTCAGTGAAATTATTTGATTATGGGATGAAACAACTAAAATTGCTTAAAGGTCATGAGTAATAGCTCAAGAAATCATGAATTTTTGCCTCCACGAATTTATTTCCAGCGGGTTCAAATGACTAAAAATAGTGAAAATACATGGTTTATAGTTTATAGCATGAAATTATTTTCCAATGAGTCAAAATGAACAAAAATGACTATAAATTATAGTTTATAGATGACAAAATTATGAATTTTAGCCTGCACAAAATTATTTGACAACGAGTCCAAATGACAAAAAATGGCCAAAACTTATGGGTTATAGTTCACATAATCATGAGTTTTGGATATACGAAATTAATTTCCAATGGGTCAAATGATTCAAAATGGCAAAAACTCATGAGCTATAGATAACAAAATCATAAATTTCAGACTCCGCAAAATTATTTGACAACGGATCAAAACAACCAAAAATGGCTAAAAATTATGGACTATAGCTCACTATATTATGAATTTTGGACTGCATAAAATTATTTAACGATGGGTCAAAACGACTAAAAGTCGTGAATTTTGAATACCATGAAACTATTTAACAACGGGTTGTAACAACTAAAAATCACGGTTTATACCTCGAGAAATCATGAATTATTTGACAACAAGTCATTCAAATCATGGTTTATAGCTCAAGAAATTGAGAATTTTGGTCTGCACGAAATTATTTGCCAACGCGTTGAAACAACTAAAAATGTCCAAAAATCATGGATTATAGCTATAAAATCATGAATTTTGGTCTCCACAAAATTATTTAATGGTTTGAAATGAATAAATATGGCAAAAAAGGCATAGACTATATATCTCACGAAATCGTGAATTTTGGATACCATGAACTTTTTGATAACTGTTTCCGCAGAAAGTGTGGTTCTTTGTTGTTTCCATTTCAAAACGTTTCAAAATGGTTACAAATAAAAGATTACACGTGTATATCTCTCGATTATAAAGAAAATGAATACACTCTCGTACAAAACTCGAACAGAAGAGTCACTACATAGTAATCTTCTGCTTTCGTGGGTTGTTTGCCTGTGCCGGGGATGCGTAATCCGTGGACCACCGAACAACGATCGTTGGATTGACGAGATAGGGT
>JBAKGM010000233.1:5819827-5830894 GCA_037177215.1 Asparagus racemosus
GGCCCAGGCTAGGCACCGGCGAGCCGGTTCGGGTTCGGGCCCGGAGCCCGGCCTGGCCCGGATTGGCTGGGTCTTACCCGGGCTGGCGGGCTTTTTGGACACCCCTAGATTTAAGGAATAAATGAGAGGAGATCTCTATCCTAGTTCCACAAAGCACATGATTGTTGTTAGATTCACAAATCACATCTAGTTGATGTTAGTTCCAATACTCTGTCAGAAAAGATTGTCTCACTTTCACAAACTGTGGAGATAATCTTGGTTGTCTTGATCATTATCAAACTTTCTTATACTTTTTGTAATTCGACACGTGAGTTTATATCTCATGGGATTCATGTGCCTTTCTTTACCTCTAGCGTTTACCCTTATAAGCTCAGGATTCATGTGAAAAGGCCAACAGAATAAATGCTCCACTTACAAAAAGAGGGGAACGTGGAACAATTCATACAGGTGATTCATTAATTAATTAAGATATATAAAGAGGGAGAGGGACACTAAACAAATTTTATATAATTGTAAAGTATTTTCCTCCAAAATTTCTCTACGTAATTTCTACAAGAAATTTACAAGTTACTATATCTACTGAACAGTGTGGACGAATTTTTTTATTTTTTTTATTTACAGAACTAGATAATAAGAATTTTTATTGAAAAATGGGTTAAGATCATTTTAAGTGGATTAATTAAATGGTTATTATGTGATGTGCTTAGATGAAAACTAAGATTAATATTAAAATCCAAGGAAGCAAACAGGTGTGAAATGACTCCAAAACAAAATTCCATGCAAGCATTTTCATATTATGTTTATGTTATAAGTAATCCCTTTCCAGAAAACTTGGAAGAAGAAGACGAAGAAGAAAACACTTTTTATTGTTGAAATGATAGATCCACTAAACCTCTTCCAAAAGTGTTAAAAGAATAAAATTATAACTCTCGCTAAAACTTTTAGTGCAGGGTAGAACCTTTGACATAGACAGAGTAATCCAGATAATCAAATGCGTTAACAAACTTTTCCATATGACCAGAAAATTACATGGTATTCAAATTCAATTGGATCCGCATTGGATACATCTTTTCATTGTTAACTAAAGATTTGACTAGAGATAATAAGGTTAACAAATTCTCCACCAACATAAATTAATAAATGGAGTAAAATTGGATACTTCTAGGTTTTGCTTGACATCAATATCCCTCTTTAACATTATCACATTCTATATATTAGAATATCCATCAAATTTAAGGATGGTGTCCTCTTAAAACGTGAACGTACATAATTTCTACCCCTTGACCAAACTTTGTGAGCGTTTACACTTCATTTTCATTTATTGTTTGCAGACTATTCATTCTTCCATGAACACACCAAAAAAAATCTATATAAATTGCAGTTTCGCTTTGAAATCTCTTTGCCACGTGCAATTGGACTTTCAAAACAACACAAAGGACAAATAAGAGGAATCACCCAAGAACTTCCGCATAAAAAAGAAATATTACGTAATAAGCCACCTTGGTTGTCTCATTTAATTTTCAATATCCTTTTTTTATTGGGAATTAATCTTGAACAGCCTAACACTTTAATTGATAGATAGATACGTTATACATTTTCCTTCTTCTTTTTTTTTTTCCTTGGAAAAATGCTTGTAGCCCCCAAAATCAAATGCTTCCCCCACCCAAAAAAAATCAGGTGCCACCTAAGCAATACTTTTCTTTTCCCTATTTTACCCCTAATTAATACCTCCTGTGAAACTTTTTAGGGCTGGGTGAGACCCTATCTCTTTCTAAAAAGTTAAACCCACAGATTTTCTTTTTGTCAGTTGTTAAACTTATGCATTGGTTATTAAGCTTATGTGTGTTTTTTCGTTAATTGTTAAGCTTATACGTATTTTTTTAAATGTATTCATTGTTAAGCTTTTAATCAGTTGTTAAGCTTATGCATTGGTTGTTAAGTTTTTTTGTCTGTTGTTAAGCTTATGCATCGATCATTAAGCTTATATGTTTGTTAAGCTTTTTCGTCAGTTGTTAAGCTTATGTATTAGTTGTTAAGCGTATGCGTTTGTTGTTAAGTTTTTTTTTCAATTTTTAAACTTATGCGTTGATTTTTAAGCTTTTTCTTCAGTTGTTAAACTTATGCATTAGTTGTTAAGCTATGCGTTTGTTAAGCTTTTTCGTCAGCTGTTCAGCATAGTCATTGGTTGTTACGCTTATGTGTTTATTATTAAGTCGTCTTGTAACCATCCCTATACCTATATTTCTCCCCGTAACATATTTAGAGTCATCTTCAACAGAATCGACAATTAGAGGAACTATCCTCAGAATTGGGCGTTTTCAGCCATTATACAAAAAAATTTGAAGCAAGCCTTAGTTTTGAGAGATTTAGAGGAAGAAAAAAAGGAATCTTCTTCAAGATGGAGAGAAGAATAAATGGCTGATTGAGTGAGTTAGGGTTATTATTTGGGTGAGAAAGAAGAAAAATATGAGAGAGAGAGAGAGAGAGCAGACACGGTCTACGAAAAAGGGGAGGGGTTAATGATGTACTCAATGGCATTGTGGATTTTTTTTTTGAATTAACGGTGACATTGCACCATATTTAGGGGGCTAGGAGCATAAAAGAGTATATTTGGGGGTTTTTGGCTTGTTCACCCGGTCGTTGGGGCCGGAAAAAAAAATTTTTTTTTTTTTGGGGACCTTTTATCTTTTAGCAGAAGAGTGGTTGAGCACCGTCAGCTTGTTTTTCCTTTTTTTTTTCCTTCTTTTTTTATCAGTCATTTTCACTAACAGTCTTATGGCTTCAAATTGGACTTTCAACATTTCTTGAGTCATAACCTTGAGCTCTAATTTGACAATTAATTGGCCTTAAATAGATGTTCGGATCTAAAGTGTCCAAAAGCCAAACCTATTAAATATCTATTTAAACACTATTATTTTTCAACTTTTTCTACATAAACATATACTCACATGTGAATATCCCAATAATGTTTCTTTCATCTATAACTATTAAGAATACCAACTTCTATAGGCGAGACGGTGAGAGTTATTTGATGGCGAGCACAGTGGTATACATGTAAGCAAACATTCCAGATGTTGGCAGCTTGATTTCAGTGAGTATATAATTAATTAATAGATCAAATAGTTTATGATACCTAATCTGATCATAATTTTTTTATTTGACTTGTCGTCTGTGTGATAATTATATTTGATTCCCGAATCTTTCCTGTCATTTTATGTGAATTATTAAATAAGTTCGTGATAAACGTGCACAATCACGAGGTTGTAGCTGAGAGGACAAATGATAGGGGAAAAAATGAGTTTGTGAATGGCATCCTTTAAATTATAACTAGTTTTCTGGTGCGCGTGGTGTGTGACTAATTAAGTATACTTGTGCGTAGTAAATTTATTTGGTTTAGACTGTTAATCCATCATATTTTACATGGATCAAATTTGTACACAATCTAATAAAGGGGTTTGAATTTATAATAAAAAAAAAGACTCACGTGCTGGAAAACTCTACATCTACTTCTCTCCCTAACCCCATAGCATGAGTAATTGAGTATCGGTTGTTGAAAAAAGTTGTGGATTGTATTTGTGGGTCAGTTAAAAGAGGACTGTGGGAGATTAGTGGGGTCAGTTGAGAGAATTTTGGGTATTTTCTTGGAAATTAAGAGAGTTTGTTGGAAAATTTCTTGGATCATTTCCAAGCTTGCGCTCAAACTGATTTCCAAGTCTTACATAAAATTTGAGGGTATTTTTAGATTTTTAAAAAATAAGCTCACATGACCAAAAGTCTGTCTCCTCTTAAATATAGTAATAAATAAAAAGGTTATTTTGCCGGTATTATTTAAAAAGTCACCCAGTTGGAATCTTGGGATCTGCCCCTTTTACACATATATAGTGTAATATAATATTAATTAGTACGATAATCAATAATTATAGCTTTATTTTCAACCTCCACGTGTTGAAAATTCCCATAAATATAACATAGAAAAGCTGGCTTGTACCGTTGTACATAAAAGGTTAAGGTATCAATATCAAATTCTCTTTCTTGCTCATCCTCGTCAATCTTCACGTTCTCTTTTGAGATGATACAACTTTTTCTCTTTCTTTTTTTAAGTTTTAATTATACTAAATGCCTTGTTTGGTACACCCACGTGAGTGGATGGGAATAGAATCCCCGATTCTCATTCATGCTCACCAGACAATATAGAATGTCTATTCTCATTTCTCATTTATACTTACAAAACACGAAATTATTTTGAATGGTAGAATGCACATTCTCACTTATCCCCTCATTGAGCATTCCCACTGCGTTGATAGGGATTGAACATTCCCAAGTGGGAATGAAAATACTACAATCCATACTAAATATTTTTTGATAACTTATTAATTATATATATCAAAAATAAAAAGGTTGACATTCTCACTCCATCCTCTAACTGCACCCAAACATGAGAATGGAAATGAGCATTCTATTCCAACACAAATTCTACTCCATTCTCTACTTCATTTCATTCTCACTTGATCCGGTTCCCGCATACTAAACGAGGTGAAGGAAAAACCGGGGTAATTTTAGAAAAACCCTAAATTTTGGGGAGTGTTGCACTAAACTCCCCCAAACTTTTCATATTCCCTAACCCCTGATCTTTAGGGGTTGTTGCAAATAAACCCTGTAAAAAATTTTATTCCAATAAGTCGCACCCGAATATTTCTTGTTTTATTCCCTAAATTAGCGCTATCAATCCTAATATGTCACGTGACAAGCACGTGATGAAAAAAAATTCTTTTTCAACCCCAACAAAACACCTTTTCATTAAGAAGGACAAAATGGTAAATTATTTGGGGACTGATGGTTTATTTTCATTTTTTTGTCATGTGCTCATATTTGCATTTTAATACCTTAAATTTGCACTTTAGTACCTTCTGTTAAGCAAATATAAAAATTTACTCTTAAATATTCTCATGTGACACGTACATGCTGATTTTGGAACTTTTTAATCCTTAATGTTTCCGAATTTACCGTTAAACTGACTTGAGGTCTATTTTAAATCTAACTTAATCCTATTTTAAAATTGAATTTGGATACGTTACAGTACATTCAACAAACTTTTAAGGATTAAAAGTTTCTAAGCTTAGTTTGTGGTTTCAAATGAAAGCATTCGGGGCAAATTCTCATGTTTGCGTAACACAGATACTAAATTGCAACATTTCAAAAGCTTTGGAGTATAATTCTCATGCTTGCACGACGCAGATACTAAATTGCAACATTTCAAAAACTTTAGAGTATAAAGGCGCTGCCGAAAACAAATGAGGGTACATGAATACTATGTAAGGGAAAATATAAGGTATCTAATGTTAATTTACCTGGAAATACTGGAGATACGTTGTCATATTATTTGGCAAATGAGCTATCAAGAGAAGCAAAAAGATTTTTATCACTGATTGAGGCACGAACTAATAACTTTAGGCTGACAGAGGCAGAGACTTTTGTCAATTTTTATAAAAGCTTAATTTTGGACTAACAGAAAAATTTCTTAGCTGAAATGGAATCTGATGCCTATCCTGTTATTCGCGAAAGAAAAGAAAGTACGAAAGGATGCACATTCGACAAGAATTGCCCATAATATATATTTTTGAAGCATTCATCAAGCAATATTTTATTGAAATTGATGTTTTCTAACCAACTTTGCATGGAAATCAATTCTACTGTTTTGCAACTGTAATTATAATATAAGTATCAGCAATATATCTTGCCCATTTTGCAACTGTACTCGCTTGCAAAGTGGAAATTGAGTGGCAAGTTTGATTAGGAGACGAACCCCCAACCTTCCTTTTATTTTATTTTATTTTATTTTTTGGACTTCTATTGGAGGTTGATTGCAATTAAATTTACAACACGAACCTCACTGGAGTTTTTTTTCCCCACGTATGGATGCAGTTTTACTATTAGTAACAGTAAAACAATCAACCGCTGGAGCCAACATGTCCCAGTTGTGTATAATTGTGAACAACTAACTGCGTAAATTCTGTTTCCCAGCAATGACATGAAAACGCAAAAATGTGTTTCGTGTTTCCCTATCCCTTCAGCCTCCATTCCACAATTTTAGCACAATAAATCCCCATCAAACTACACAGACAAACCTGCACCAGTACTACTAGTTTTGAAAACCCCACCGCAGGTGCCCTAGACAGTTGAGTGGTTACGATATAGCTCTCACTGTCCTGGGTTCAATTCTAGGCTGGGTTATCAACAAAAAAAAAAAAAGGAAGAAAAAGCACCAGTACCAAGCAACAATTAAACCTTGCAAATAAAAAATACATAAGAACCCCCAAGCCATAAACATACACCAAAAAATACAATATAAAACCAGAAAATACAATATAAAAAGGTTTTGAACTTAAGGAGCCAAATGTTACAATGATGATGGACTAATTACAAGGTAAGGATAGCAGGCAGGCTCACTGAGTCAGATTCTCCGCCAAACAATCAGATTGAGGAGAGGAGATAGGTTGCACTGTGGAAACCCAGCAAAACAAAAACTCAAACTGATGCGCTATGCATCACTCACTGCCCTTATTTAGAGACCCGTCCTTCATTAATCTAATGCTTAGACTATTAAACCTCCCTCTTGAATAATGTCGAGAAGCCTTTCTCCAATCTGTGCCCGTTTTCATCATCGCTACAAATTCTTCATAGCTAATTTTTCCATCCTGCAGTTAAAAGAATTTGAAAAAACCATGAACAACCCTGATGCACGTAGCCGGCCCCAAAAATTTGGGATTAGGGCTTTGTTGTTGTTGTTATTACGAAGGAAAAGGGTTTGATATGAATAGCCAATAGGTACTTTGTTGTTGTTGTTATTACAAAGGAAAAGGGTTTGATATGAGTAGCCAATAGGCTTACCTTATCGGTGTCAACTTCTAGTAGTATATCATTTGCGACATCATTACTGTCAGTTCCTCCATCTTCTGCTAATGCCTCCTGAAGCTCCTCTGCCTCGATATAGCCATTCCCATCTTTGTCGAAGTATGAGAAGGCCCTTTGGAGATGCTCATCATTTGCCATCCTTAGTAAGTGAAGAGACGCTGCAACAAATTCTCCACAATCCAGTGTCCCTTTTCCATTCGTATCTACCTGTTCTTGGAAGGGAAAAAAAGTAATTTCAAAGTTCACATCTTTGGATTATGTGCACACTGCACTGAAAGGAGCACAACAATTTGTTCTGGAAAGAAGTTTAGCTCATAATCACAAGGTAAAAGCTGTGATAACATACAAAAAAAAAATATGAAGATGGACGAATTTTGGGGATATGTACATTGTAGGAACATGTGAAGTGGGTTTCAATGCTATAAAGCATAACTTGTAGCTTGCTTCGTTTGGGTGTGCTTTGTTACCAACCATGGTCCATGAACATCTTGATGCAACTCATGAAATGATAAGTAAGCCTTGCACTTTTCCTTTCAAGCCTGTCTGGCTGAGTTTGCATTCATCCCAAGATTTTATAAGATAGTTAGGACATAAAATGAGATGCGTCTAACCTCAGATCAAATCTTTAATGCAGAATTTGAAGATTTTATACTGCTAACTGGTAGAAGATTCTCTTCCCAAAAGTCATATGTAAAAGAAATCTTATACTCTTCACATATATGTCGAACCTTTTGTAATTGATCAACTTACCACTGAATAATTGTGGATAAAGACGTCCCTATCAAGCTTTGGTTGCAGGTTTGAGAATGAAGAAATACACGTAACAGATAATACTTACAGCTTCAATAAGCATTTGCACTTCAGACTCTGCAAGCTGGGAACCAAACTTCATAAGCCCAGTTTGAAGTTCATCGCATGATACAATGCCATCATTATCTGTGTCTATCTTTTTGAATATTTCTTTTATATCTTCAACTTCTTCAACAGACAAGTGATCAGCAATGACCTATTACCAAAAACCTTTTAATAAAAATTGTCAATAAATGTAGCATACACGGACCCAAAGGTTGAAGTATAAACCAACCTTAAGAGCTCTCCTTTTGAATCTATTCATCATTGAGAACTGCTTAAGCCTTGACTTGACAACATCCCCAAGGGGAACATTTGAAGCCCTTTTAGCATTTTGAATCCAAGGATGCTCTGGCATGGAGAAATATAGCATATCAGAAGATGGTCATAATGGAAAAGCAATTAGTACGCAATGGTAAACAATGCCTTGTACTTGGAATGATATGTAACTTATCAAAGCAATGTTAAAAGTGTACAATGAGACAACTACGTAGATAATATGATGCGGAACGGAGGCGATGACGAATAGTGTTCGGGTGAACAGTACCCAAGAACACTAATTTTTTTCTTTTTAATTTTTTTGGTGGTTAATAAGAGACCAAATACAGAAAGATAAAAGATAAATAGGCTCTCACAGCATCTAACCTCTGGAAACGATGGAAAAGACTAGTTTCACACAAGGACGCCTAATAAAAAACATGGTTTCATGCCTTGAGGAGTCGCTCCACAATTTCTCCAAACTCAAAACTTTTTTTCATATCAATTTTCCATGTTCAAGGAAGCAATACATCATTATTTATAGGATAAAAATCCTAGTCAAATCAAACAACTCCTACCCAAAAAAGGTAACAAAAATCATATCCAATTATTCTAACTAACAGATAAAACTAAATAACAATTCCAACTAAAACATCTTAACTAAAATGAAAACAAATCCTTACAAGAAAATTAAATCCTAAAAACTAATCTTCAACGTCCTGCATCATAGTATATACCAAGAACAAGGGTACCTAGAAGCAAAGGTTGGTAGGAATCATTTTGTACAAGAACTTGTATCATGAAGTTAATCAGGAAAAAAATGAAGGAAAATTAGAAAAACCAGATGTAGCACAAGACTATACATTATACGCGCAAGAATGCTCTTTAATAAATCAATATATACAAGAATAACACTCAGTAAGGTCGATTTCCCTGCTAAAAATTTGCTGTGTATATATGTAACGCCCAAAAAAACTATAGTCCCACATTGGATGTGGAGACAAATAATTAAGTATTTATATAGTGAAAGCTAAAGGCTCAAGTGTAACATCAGCTAGTCGATTTTGATAGTGGATTTAGCCAAATAGCACGTTACACTCGGTGGGTCTCACGGCTTGCACGTGCCAACGGGCCGGTGGGCCCAGGGCATGACAAATGGTATCATAGCAGTTGCCAGCCGGAAATGTGGAGCTAAGTGTTATATGGGGCTAAGTGCTACACCGCGTAAGCGCGATGGGAGCCACCCCTAGAGCCCGTAGGAGTCACCTCTAAAGTCCACATCGCTTGGCAATACTGGGATGTGCTAATTGTCATGTCGCAACGAGGACGTCGCATATGTAAGGTGGGGTGATTGTGACGCCCTAAAAAACTATAGTCCCATATCGGATGTGGAGACAAATAATTAAAATTTTATATAGTGAAAGTTAAAGACTCAAGTGTAACATCGGCTAGTCGATTTTGACAGTGGATTTAGCCAAATACACTCGGTGGGTCTCACGGCTTGCACGCGCCAACGGGCCCGTGGGCCCGGGGTGTGACAATATATTAACTTTTAGAGGACCTGTTCAGGTCTTGAACCTCAAGATCATATTCACAACTCGTGATTGTGTGGTAAATATGGCCTTCCTACTGTTATAAAAGTAAATATGTTCTCTCCTTTGGAAAAAGGATACAAAATAGAACACCCAAATAACCAAAAATTATTGTGTCTCCATATGATGCCTTTCCTAAAGAAAATGATTGATACCTGATCTGATTTCTACTTGATCACATAGTTTCGCTAAACTAAGAGAAAACCACATTAATTTCATATGTAACCCCGGATAAAATAATTTCAAAAAAAATTCGTAAGGATGCATTAAATGGCTTGTATTCTTTTTACATCCTCCAGTCAATTAATTGAACTATTATTTTGTTAGGTTCGCATTTACTCAATTTAATTCTGCATCCTAAATGTTCACTGTTAGACCAGTAGTCCACGTGAAGATGTTCTCATAGCTGTGTTCTCATAGCTGTCCTATGTCTAATATCTCTTTTATTGTTTTTATCAAAAGAAAGTTACATCTTCTTCATATGAAACATAGGTTCTTTTCAGCTTCTTATGCCAAATCAATCAAAATTGAAATGGAAAATATGAAGCATCAGGTCTAGTTGTCAAAATGACTAAGAAATAGTGCCCATAATTCCAATTTCTGGCATTATGTTTTGCGAATAGCCCCTTATAGTTCGATTTCTTAGAAATAGACTCCTTGAATAATTTTTTTACTCTTAAAATCATTAAAAATGTTTGCGGAGGCGGTTAGACCACCTATAGTTCTATTGGTCAGTTAGACCCCCATTTGCTTTTTTTTAACTTTTAAAAGAGTTGAAAAAATTCATTTAGGGAGTCCATTCGCACTTGGGCCCAAGGTTCTTAAGCACGGTTTCACTTTCATTATGTGTACGGTCCGCTAGCGGGTAGCGCTTAATCGAATGGTGCGGCAATTAATCGGATTATGGGGAATTATGCATTTTTGAAAATTTTACTATGTATATGTTTTATCATACATAAAAATATAGTAGTTCATGAAAATAATAAAATATAAAACATTCCAAGCAAAATACTAATAATAATACCCCAAGCTATTCAAATCAAAGTCATTATACACTTAAAAATAAAACTACTAAAAATTCATAAACTAAAAACGCTCCCATAAATCATATCACTTTAAAACACTAATAAAACTTCTTATCTAGTCTTCCTCATAGCGATCTGTTGCGGAAAAGGCGATGAAAGATAGTGGCAGTCAGTGTCTACACCCGATAATCGGAGGCGGTGATAAACAAGAACTAGTTTCAGTGTAGAAGAGGTTGCATGGGGGTGAATAGGCTTAGGATTTTGAAGAAACGTAGTTTTTGGGGATCTTTTGTGGCAGCAATCTAGAGACTTTAGGGTAACTAAAAGCAGATCGGATCGGTTCTAGTATGTTATTGTAGAAAAATGTAAAAAGCAAAGTTATTTATTCATCTAACCCTAATCTCTCTTAAATAGAGATTAGGAGGATATTA
>JBAKGM010000233.1:5830994-5851215 GCA_037177215.1 Asparagus racemosus
TATATATAGCCCTATCCATGATGTGGATGTGTCAATATCCAAATTTCTAGGAGTGTTATTTATGCAACCATATTTTGTTGTATCTCTAGCAGTGCACATATAACCATATTCTTAGTTCTTTATTGTTTTATCCATCTCATACATGTGGTCTGTGTTTTCAAATTTTCCCATATCCTATATCTGTGTCCATGTTTACAAGTTCACGAATTTCTCTAAGCAGTCATTTCTTCTATAGTGCTTCCATTACTCATTGTTCTTTAGAACTTTCCTATCATCCACCTACTGCCGTCATTTCACTACATCCTCATTTTCTAAAATAAATATGATTTCCTCAAAAATGATATTAGGAAGTATAATGCTTCTAGAGGTAAAGATAACTATGCAAGTAAAATAATAATGAACATTTTTACAGAAGGCAATCAAAAGCTCACCTCTTTCCTCAAGCTCCCACACCTACACCCCTTCATCACCACAGTCCGACACGTCTCCACGCACACCCCTCTATGGCACCTCTCCGGACACCTGTGCCTCCCGCAGGCCAACATCTTCTCGCACGTAGAACCACAATTCGGCACCTCAACATCGCAAGCAACCCCCTTATACTCCTTCTTCCCACAAGGACAAGTCCTCCTCCCCGTCAACGGGCACTCCCCACACTCCCCCTTGTGGCACCCTCTCTCGCACCTATGGCGCCCGCATCTCAACATCCCCTCACACTCATTCTCACACTTAAAACCCCTCTCATAGCACTCCCTTATCTCCTCACTCTTCCCACAACCACATTTGTACCTCCCCTTCACTTTGCACGGCGGGCACGGGCCCTCATGGCATTTCTCCAGGCATTTATGGGCTTTGCAAGGGAGGGCCCTGCTACAAGCAGAGAGGCAGGAGAAGCGCTTCTGCGCACACCGGCGGGTGTCAGCGCGGGACCCGCAGAAGCACCTGGTCTTGACAAACTGGGGGCAAGGTGGGCAAGGGCCGGGGTGGCAGAGGAGGAGGCAGCGGTGTCCGCAGCTGGGGCTGAGGTCTCGGCTGCAGATCTCGCCACAGGAGTGCGGGAGGATCCAGGGGTCGAGAGGGGGGTTCTCGAGCTTGCCACAGAAGCAGAGGTAGGATCTGGGGACTAGGGATTTGGAGAAGGGGTGGCGGCACTTGGGGCAGTGCCAGGTGGGGGTGGGGGTAGGGCTAGGGTTTGAGGGGTTGGAGTTGAGGAGGGACTGGTGGGCCCAGGACTGGATGCAGGGGAGGTGGAAGAGGGCGTGGCAAGAGGAGGAGCAGGACCAGGTGGGGTCGGAGGGGCGGATGCGGATGAGGCAGATGAGGCAGGCGGTGAACGAGGAGGAGGACGAGAGGAAAGATTTGATCTTCGAGAGATCGCCGGCGGCGGCGGCGATGGAGGAGGAGGAGGAGGAGGAGTTAGGGTTTGAGGAGAGTTGGTTGAGGTATGAGGAGAAGATGGAGTTCTCGAAGGAGGAGGAGGAGGTGGAGGGATCGTCGGCGTCGCTGATGGTGGAGGAATCGGAGTCGGAGAGGACTGTGGTGGGGGCGGTGGCAGCGGCGGTGGCGGCCATGGGATGGGATCTCTTGGGTTTGGATCTGTTTGCTGGGCGTTGTTGATACAGGGCTGTTTGGGATTCAATAACTGGAAATGAAATGGATTTTTTTTTTTACAAAAGACCATGATTGAAACTTTATTAGCAAAATCGATCTTTTCTGGATTTAATTAGCAAAATTGATTTTTTTTGTCAATTTTGTAAAATATAGTTTTTAAAATACACGGGACTAGTAGTCCGGAATGATTAGTGTTGACTAATCACATGCTAATTAAGCTTCAAAAAATACATGAGACTAATTAAACTTTATTCGGATGTAATTAGGCACCACTAAATATATGGGACTAGTAGTCCCGTATGTTTTAAAGTTTTATTTTTACAAAATCGACCTCTTTTTTGCTAGTTAAGAAGTCGATTTTAGTAATTATATCAAAATTAGGTCGATTTTGCTAATAAAGTTTTAAAAATAGTCTTTTTTAAATGATTCTCCGACATGAAATGGTACAGACTAAATTCAGTGTTTATTTTGGTAATTAATCTAATAATTCTTATTTTGTTATGAAATGTATTTTTCAATCAAAATTTAATGTTTAATTAGTGCAAAAGTTATTGGATTGCATTTTTATTGCACAAGATATGACATGATACTTCTTTTCATTGCAGATCAAGAGTTTGTTTGTTTGTAAAGACGTATGATTGGTTAATTTCTTAGGAAATTATCATCTTTCGATGGTTTCTAAGAAAGAAACCAAATAATTACATGGGGGAGTCCCATTTCCTCTTTTTTTGCCACACTTTCATTCCTAAATTGTCTGAAATGGGTTTCTATTTTTTGGGAGCCAATGCATCTATTTACAACCCTGATTTTGGATCTCACGTATGCTCTTTTTTTATTTTCTATGTTTCAATCAAACAAAAGGAAAAAAATGTTAGGAGAAATTAATTTTTTTATAACTGTTTTCCTAAGTTCTTTGACAACTAAAGAGACCCAGATTATAAAATGGTCTATATTTTTAACAAGAATTCATTAACTGGTATGATATTAATTTTTGCTTCTTAACTAATGAAAGGAACACATTGCTTCCTGCAGCTAAGTTAGCTGCAACACATATTTCCAACTTTTTGGAAAATGAAAATCAATTATCGTTCTCAACTATCTTATTGCTAACGAACCAGGACAGTGAACTGTGAACTGTGAGGAGAAAGTTTATAAAAATAACCCCCTATAGTTGTTCATGATATGCGTATTAGGGACTTGGAAAAGCACAAGGGAAAAAAAAAAGATAACAATAGTGTTTGTCCCCTAGTTCTTTTCTTTTTTTTAATCTTTATTTATCACTTGCTTTTTATTTCATAATTTTTACGCTTGTTGATGTTATTAGTATGCGAGTATAGTTTCACATTTGATATAATAAGAAAAAGTAATGGATTTAAATAGGAGTTAGAGTTAGTTATAGCTTTTGGATTAAAATTAGTTCCTAACTTCTGTTTAGAGCTCATTAACTTTAGGTTGGATCCAATTTTTCTCCTAACAAATAGTGTCAGAGCTGGTCATTTTTGACGCAATTTAAAAGGAAAAAAAAAAAGATGATGATGAAGTCCAATGTGAGATGCCCCTAGGAGTGATATACTAGCTAGCTCACTAATAAAAAGTTAGTGAATCCCCTGGAAGATTGAAGCATAGTTGAAGATTGAGCTATAATGACATATTAAACTCACAAATTAAGAAGAAGTTGTTGAGGTAATTAATATGTAAGTATAGTCTCTCATTGGATATAATAAGAAAAAATGATGAATTTAAATAGGAGTTAGGACCAATACCTAGTAGCTATAAGGTTAAAATTGATTCCTAACTTTTGTTTAAAGCCTATTAATTCTAAATTGGGCCCGATTTCTCATCATATTTATGTTTCTCATAGTAAGATTGAATTTTCATGTCACAAAGGGGAAAAACTTGAAACATTCTAGAATATGAAACATATCATAGACATTGTAGTGCAAATTATAACCTTCAACCTCCAACATATCATCGAGAAGTTTTGGTGCACTATAAAGGATTTAATATAGTATCAAATTAGTCCACGTTCAAACATTTAAAGCAGATTTAACCAAAAAAATGAGTTGAACTTTACTAATATAGAAACTACAACTCATTAATACTATACTAATAAAATAAAACCTGGTTACATTTTTTTTCACTTAGCAAATTTTAAAGGCTATAACATTTAATAATCAATAATCTTTTTTTTCAACTGTCTCATCTCAATTTTCTACCTTTTACATCCTAGAAATCTCTACTCATTGTTTTTCAATTTCTCATAAAGCATTCATTTTGTTCTCTTTCCCAAAAAAAAAATTTATCTAAACAAAAGAGAGACTAATGTACATACAAGAATATTCAACTTATCCGGCGTATCATACGGGTAACAAGTAGCACATCACTAATATACAACAAACACGCTAATCTTTACAATCCATTAAAAAAAGTCATCTCAAACAAAGTCAAAATACTTGCCAAGTCTTGAGGGCTTCTACTTGTTTCTCTTGCGACGAAGCAACGGCACACATCGAATTCTTGATCTCAACTCCGAGGCTATCAATTTATTACCTTGAAGCCTAATAAAATCACAACTTACAAAGTGTTGGGAAAAAAGATTAAAAACAGATCCAAAAATAAACAGAACAAACCACACAGGAACGAGCAGAAAGTTAATAAAAACATTTCATATAGACTTCAAGTTCGAGATACTTTACAGAAATGCCGAATCGTCCTCTAAACAAAGGATTGGCCTTAAAGAAATTATGCCTCACCTATGGTAGCGTTGGGTCTGCACAATACTTCCGAGAATGAGACAGCAGTAGTTCAAAGAAGCGCTCTCTTCTATTGAACACCTCGACTACAACTTCAGTTCGCAAGAAGCTTCAAAGCTTAACAGCTTACAAAATTATAAAAGAAGAAGACAAGAGAAGAATTCGTTTTGTTTTCTCTGTCTTCCAAATAATCAGAGGAGGTCCTTTTACAAGGTTCATGAGAGACAAAGCTTTGAATTCCAGGAATTGCAACATTTGCAACATCTGCAATAAATTTAATTCAATCATTGTAATGTTTGTAACGTACGAAACGTTCAGCTGGATTAAAGAGAACACATGCAAAACACACATGCAAAACATTTAAGCTGGTTTAAAGACAATTTAAGAAAAAAGAGCACGTGCCGGCCCGCGCGCCCTACCCCGCACGCACTAGACAGCACGCCTGAACCCGTGCCCGAGCCCGCTCGCACACTCCGCTCGCTTATATGCCAACACAAGTGTACACTACTAACACCTTTGTTATATCATATATTATACGTATGTTAATTTGAATCGACTAAAATGCATCTAATTAGTCAATGTGGGACTAAAACTCACATACTACTAATGAAACACATTTAAATTTTCATGTATGGAATCCAACCAAATAAATAGCATCTTTCCATAAAAATCTTCTAATATTCATTTATTTCAACACAAAGTGCGCTCATGAACTACAAACAAATTAGAATCCTTTAATATGGTATCAGAAAAATCCAGATACAAATCTCACAGACAATACATTTACAGCATATTTGAGAAAAAATTTATTGTATTTCATCATTACTAGTACACAAAATACAACTCAAACTCACTAACATGCAACAAACATCACCACTCATCACAACTCGTTACATTCACCCACAACAAACTCAACAATCTACAAAAGCAAACTCAAACAAACGCAAACCGCATTAAAAGCCTTGTGAATTTATACTTATTTCCCTTACGATCAAACAACGGCACACATCGGATCCCTGGTCTCAACTCCGACACCGGCAAGCAAATCTGCCCGCCGAAATCATCTTTGTCGGACATGTCGTACTCGTGGACTTCGACTCGAAGCAATGCGAGCTCAGGAACTCGGAGTTGGAAGTCGAATTCTTCATTCCAAACTGGAGCCCAGTTGTCTTCTATTGCTTTTGTTTTCTTCATTATGTTGTCGGCGGGTACACCAGCTATCCCTACCTGTAAATCATTATTATATCAGTGTCTTAGCATTGAATACACTCGTCAACAGAACTAAAGGAAGAATAGGAATTCACATAACCAACCCTAAATTTTTGCACATTAAACCCTAAACTTTAAACCTTCCTCACTAGACACCCCTGCCTATAATTGGCAAATAACTAAAATGTTCCTCAATTTCGGGGGAAAGGGTGTATGTTTGCCTACAAATAGGAAATGACCAAACAACAGGTTGATTCCCAAGGAAATTTTAGCTATTTGCCAATTACAGATAGGGGCCCTGGTAATAAAAATTTAAAGCTCAGAGGACTTTCATGAGACCCCCCCACCCACCCCCCAAAGTTTAGGGGGTTTTGTGAGATGAAAAAGTTCAAGGGGTTATGCGCAAAAACCCCTAAGTTCAGGGGAGTTTTGTGAAAATAAACCTGTGTTATATTTTCTCTCATGTCAATTTTGATACAGTTCTAAATTATTGGTCTTTAATTTAAAATAAATGTTTTCTCTTTTCTTCCAAGAAGAAAATTTTTACCATAGGTAGGTTTTGGACCTGCCACATCTGTCGAAAGGTCATGATTTATCCTTAAGGTTACTTAAAAGAAGGAATTAAGAATATCTTATAACTGTCCCCTTAAGTATCCTCCAAATACAAAGCATTTATGATTCGTTCTCTTTCGTGTCTAAGTAGTTCATAATTATACTAAGGTTGTTCAGTTGGAAATAAATTATATGACTCCAATCGCATTCAACCCTAAACAGAAGTCCAATAGACTTGATATCCAAAAAGCAGACGTATGCAACTACAGTTGCACTTATAGATTGTGAATTTTTTAAAATTGAACTAAACAATTGTAACTACAACTGCATTTGATAATAGTTTCAACAAGGCAATTGCATGCAACTAGCACTTGCATTGCGCAAAATGCAGAGAACTAAACAATCTTTCTAATCTTAACAAAATATTGTTAGCTTTGTGTATCACTAGTTTGAATCGTTGTATGATAAGCCTATAATCGTGTAAGATTGAATTATTAATTATAAGTTATCACAATCAGAGATCTGAACTGTCTTATTCTAAGGCTGAATTGGTTAGAATGTTTAGATAATTTAATCAAGGTAATTATGTCCATAAGACAGTTTGGCCGAGTGGTCTAAGGCGCCAGATTTAGGCTCTGGTCCGAAAGGGCGTGGGTTCAAATCCCACAGCTGTCAATTTAAAGTTTTTTTTTAAACTTCACTATCTTATGTTTATATTTTCAATGTAAGTATTAGTCTTCTCTATTTATTGCTAAAAAAGTATTTTTCTAAAATAATTTCAGGTAAATAATTAAGTTTTTTGCCCATTATTTTACTTGACTCTTCTGTTATTATTCTTCAGTGATTTATACTACAAAAATTATCGCGAAGTGTAGAGATTTGATATTTTTTACCCTTGTATAGAAGTCTGGTGGTGAATATGCATCAAAATGGGTACCACTGAATTCCAATCGCCAACCGTCCCCCAGGTAAACTTTAACCTGTTGAAACCAGAAAACATAAAAAACAATGATAGTTTTAGTATGAGGAAATATTTGCAAAATAAGGAATAATTCCTAAGAAATGGTTTACCTTCAAGGTTGTCTTCACTGGTAAATTTGCCCTAGGATCAAAGACTTCACCATGTGGACCGGTCTTTATTAAGAAATCGGGTTTCTTTATGTAACCGCATCCTCCATTGGCTTGAAAGAAACCGTGCATCAGCCACAATGACCTTCCATAACCCTAGAGGTGAGAAATGCGAAGCCATTTGAAGTTCTAGCTTAATGTAAACTCGGTTGATCAAGAAAAAATGGAAAAGTAATGAAACTGAAAGATGCATCCTTGTAAGCAATCATAAAACATAAGATAGGAGATATTTAAAACTTCAACAAAGGAGTTCTCGAGCTGGATAATAAATGTGGGTGCTTTTTGCTGGAAACAACAGCGCGACTTAATGTTACCATGCAACAAAGTAAGTATTCCTTGGGGAAAACTAACTCCTAGGTCGAATTATTTCTACCCAAGAATCATACACAAATCCTGCACAAAATTCCATATTAATACCTGCACATTTTAGTGTAGTGTCATATTTTTTGAAACCCTTCCAGTTAGCACCAACTAGATGAACCACAAAACTTTGAATGCTTGGATTGAGTTCTTAACATAGAACATATGTCAATGCTTAAATGACGAGTTAATACTTTTACTTCTTGCATTGAACAAGGTATAGAAGCTAACCTGCATATTGAATGCAACCATCTGAGCACCATGCATCCAACCAATGAAAGGATTATAATTAGATGAGTTAACACGAGTTCCTTTTGGGTATATCCTGAGTATATTCTTCTGAGTGAACCTAAAGAAAAACATAACAGATAATAATCATTTTCCAGATACTCCCAGAGTACAAAGACAAAAAGCACCAGATTCGTAAATCAGTTCTGCTAGTGTTACAGCATAGCATAATATAAACTGGAAGTTTGACTTCCACATATTTTAGATATATAACACATCCTGGCGATCCTTCATATTATCAACAAAAAAAAAAGACAAGCACAAATTATGCAACACATGAGGGAAAAATGTTCAAATATAGAATTACCTTACTATATCAAGCCCATGAGATGCTGCTGCCTTCTCAAGCTGTGGTTCACTCAAACTAAGGCGTCTAACTTTATCAGGATCCACCTTTAGCGCATCTAGCAAAGAACCCTTAGGCTTTCCAGCCCTGATAGTTATCAGCCGTTTATATTCGGGTGCTGCTTTCTGGCTTAGTCTGAGGTCATCATCAACAGTAGCATCCTCTTCTTCACTCTGATCATTTTCATCCTATAAATGCCAATTAACATTTTTGAGTGATGGTTGACAATTAAATTTGGATAACATGCAGTACAAGAAATACTACATATTAAATTCTCACTTTGCACCTTATCATTAGATTCGGTCTCTATTTTGAGGTCTGAAATCTCCCTTCCCCATGCTCCTTCCTCTTTTGAATCCTTTCCATTTTGAGCTCCACTCTCCTTGCCCTTGTAATCCTTAGCTTCGAGATACTCTTGTGGAGGTTTCGTTGAAAGAATAATTCTCTTTTTCAGAGAGTCTGGTGAAGGAAATTCTTTATGATCCTCCGAGTCAGGATAATACAGCATCTCTCCAAATGTTTCAGTTACCATCTGAATGATTTTAAAAAAAACTTAAATGAGAGTAAACGTGGGTTTCCATAAGAATTTGCTGGTTGGCTCTGCTAAGAAGAAATTACCTTAGCTACTTTAGCCTGAAGATCAGGAGTGAGGTGGTCCTCTAGAGTTATAACAACAGGGTATTCTGATGCAGAAAAGGCATACTCTTTAATGGATCTCAAACATCTAATAAGCTCCACCGGAGAAGTCAATGTCCTTCAGTAAAACCATCGAAACAGAAAGGAGAACATCAATAAATGTACAGTAATATAAGCTAGTTTCATTCATGTTACCATTTAGCTGGATTCGTCACATGATGACAAAAGTACAAAATATAGAAGGCGAAAGGGGAAGGATACTATTCAGATATGCCTTAAACAACATGAGTACTGTATAAAACAATACACACACACAACACATACATACATACATGCAAGCATATTCATACTGCCGGTATCTAAAAGTCAGACCATATTGTTCTGGAAGCACCCAAAAGAGAACTAATAAATTTTTTTAAAGCATATGCAGTAATTTCTAGAAAAGAGAAAAAAATTGGCTTGAAAAAGATTAAATGAACCTCTTCCGTTTTCTTTCAGGTTGTAAAAGTTGTGTATCAATTCAACTTAGAGTGCATTTACAATTATTAAGAACATAATAAACTAGGGTAAGGTTGATGTGGATATTTCTGGTACACAAGCATGATTATGATACAAGCTGATCTCCCAAAATTCCTGGCTTGATTGATTAAGCACCTCGAGCAAAATCATTCAGTAACCAACATGGACAAGCCACAAAGCAGAAGAAACCCAAAAGAATGAACAAGATTCTTTGAGACCCAGTCAACTTGGGATAACACCCTTCCGTTTTAGTTAAGATAAATTCGCAGAATTTTATAGCTGAAAGGTGATCATGAAGGCAAGCAGTAATAAGGAACATAATCATCATCACAACAAAGATTGCCATCAATATCGGGTAATTGCAAAGAATAAGTATGATAACTGACAAAACAAGGTGCGATGTACAAGAAATAAATAACAAAAAAAAAAAGATGAATGTACAAAAAGTTAACGATGTAAACCGCAAGTAAATGACAAGGACAAGTTATTCTATTATGCATCCTAAGCAGAGAAATAGAAGGAAAAGGAAGAAAAACAGTTAGCTTTCTGCAGCGTCCATTTTATTTTATTGCTAAGATAAGAACCATAGTTGAACTTCTATCTGCAATATCTAGCAAGATATAAACTCTCTGCATTCCTAAAGTCCTCATTCTTCTTTTTGCAGTGACAGGTCAGAATTAATGATGCCCAAGAAAGCAATAATAGTTCATAGGAATGCTTAAGGTAAAAAGTTCCTAAATCCTAACCAATGCACTTCAAAGAAGGGAGAAGTGAAAGTTTTTTTTTTTTTTTTTTGAGAAAAAAGAGAGAAGTGAAAGTTACCTTCCATGAAGAACATCAATATCATCTTTGGTTGAGTTTGGCCAGATATCCAGTTCAATTACACGCACACCTCTTTGAAGAGCTTTTACAATTGGAACGTCGCTGCAATCACTGCTGAGTTGGTTTCCAGTCAAGTACGAATTATGGCCTGTATATATGTAATAATGGGACAAGGGAGAAGTCATATCTTGATGCACCTGGAAATCAATATATAATGTCATGAAACAGAATAAAGCTCAAGTTAAAGAATGCACAGAATCTACATGTTGTATCTTGTTGATGAGGATTGAGGGTTATACTTTTATTTACTCTTACAATAGGCACGACTAGGTTTACATCCAAGAAAGAATTTGATAGTTAAAAAATGGCATGTCCTATTTAGCTTGCATCTATATCCTAAACGTATTTTGGGACATTACTCCAAGTAATGTGATGAAGTAGAAGATTACATGGTTTGCTTTTAAAATAAACTAACAAACCATGATATCAGATATTTATGATATTTCTTTTTCAAAAATAAAGTGTTCTAGATTTGCTTGATCCTGCATGTGCTCAAGTAGTGCTAGTTTGGAAAGTAGATCTTAAGGCATTAATAAATCCTCCACTACTGAGCATGCAAATTTGAAAAGATTAGTCATTAAACAGCATTAATTCATTGCTCAAGCAGCCAGTTGAAAAGGCTTTCTCATTATAGTAGTAGAAATCAGTTAGTAGAATAGGCTAGCGAAAAATGTAAGAGACTGTTAATGAGTCTTCCGCTGTTAAGTCGTAAATCTGAGAAATATTATTTGGTAAAATATCAGTAGTGGATAATTCATTTCAGCTTTTTCATACTTCTTTAATCTTTCTGAACCTTTTCAAATCTTTTCTAGCTTGAAATTTTGATTACTACTATAATTGAAATATGATGTATTTCTTGAATAAAAATTATAAGAACAAACCTATCCACCTTAGTAAAAGCGCGAGATCACTGCTCTAAAGACGCATCAGCCTACCTCATGCAATCAGCCTAGGAAAGATGTTCTTTAGCTATACAATCCCCTGTACCGGTTCTGTTGCGTGCACGACCATGAAGAGAAGATAGATCTCTTTGACTATGCGTTGCATAATTGTAGAAGAAAATTCATGGAGAAACAGAAGCCGAAGTTTTGAATGGTAACCTTAATTCCCACATTCCTTTTAAAGAGTAATGTTTAAAAGGGATTCGATATTTTAATTGTCCTCATAAAAACTTAAACCACGACTAATCTATCATCACCTACAACATAACTAATGGCATAATTGTCTCTAAATGCTAAATTTTTCACGTGATTTAATAAAATCAAATTTTAAAAATTAGGCCAAAACCCTAGCTAGCTCACAAATTTCCACAACAACAAGAAAACGACACCAGAGACGAAATGATCAACATCACCTGAGATCTAATCGGGGGATTGAGCTCCTCGTCGAACAAATAATGGTAAAAATCCTCAACCGAGATCGCCGGCGACCTCTCCATCTTCCCGATGAGGTGGTGTCGCCGGCGGTGCCTGATCCGGTCGAGGATCCGCTCCGCCTCCTCGGAGGCGACCTCGCCGTCGCCCTGCTCCTCCTCGAGGAACCGCCGGAGCTGTGAGGCGCTCATGTGGGCCCCGCCGTCGTCGGAGAAGCGGGAGAACGCCGACCTGACGTCGGCCGGCGGCTCCGCCTCTTTTGATTTGAACGTGTTGGAGCAGCAGAGGCAGATCCTGTAGCTCCCCATTCTCCGTTTCTTTAGCGATTAAGCCCTTGATTTTCTTGGTATTTGCAGAATCGGAGCTAGGGTTTTGAGATCGGTTGAGGGATCGGAGATGGCGCGAAATGGTCGATGGAGTTATGAAGAGTCTGAAAGTTCGTTGGGGGTTTTCTTAATTGCACTTTATCTTAAACGTCTGGTGGTATGAAAATTTTAGCGTATATATGCCCGATGTTTTTTGAAATTGTATTTTCATGCTGATTTTGTCTTCTGTTCCAAAATTTTGAAATGCTAGGGGCCTCTCCAGAGAATTCACAAATTTTAGATGACATAATCCTTTATCTTAAAATTAAAATGTACATGAAAAAGGGAGTAGTTGGATGCCCCTCCAATTACCACCTGAATTCTTGTGGGGTATTTCAATTTTCGCTATGAGATTATGAGGCTATTTGTATATTACGTAAGATTTTTACTAAATTCTGAAAATCACCTTTGACTTGAAAACGAGCATTATAGAAACGGCTATCGCAATATTGAAATACCCCATATTTTAAGGATTTATTATTATTAGTATTATTATATTTATTTTTTATGGCATCTTTGATGCAGAATCGAAACTAGACCTCCACGAGAGAGCAACACAATTTTGTTATGTGAACTACTGGGCCGCAACTATATTCCCCATAGATAACCATAAATAATCAACTAATGGAAAAATTATCTCAAAATGAGAATATTTTTTTTAATTTTTTTTATACTTCTATGTTTAAGGAAGGATTCTTGGATTCATGCTACAGTATTTGTTACAGTAGTGTGAACAGTAGATTGTTGGTCCCTTCCAGTTCCGGGAAAGTAAATTTAATGTTCATGTTACAGAATATTTACTGTTTAATGAACAGTAAATTCAGAAAGAGGCCAGGGTACACACTAGTTCAGTTAAAACCAAAATCAACTTCACCTGACACCTGATCGGCGGATTGAACTCCTCATCGAACAAATAACGGTGCAGATCCTCGACCGAGATCGCTGGCGACCTCTCCAGCTTCCCGATGAGGTGTCGCCGGCGGTGCCTGATCTGCTCCAGGACCCGCTCCGCCTCCTCGCCGGTGACCTCGCCGTCTCCCTGGCACTCGGAGAGGAACCGCCCGAACTGGGCGGCGCTCATGTGGGCCCCGCCGTCGGCGAAGTGGGAGAACGCCGACCTGACGTCAGCCGGCGGCTCGGCTTCTTTCGACTCGTACGACCTGAAGCAGCAGCAGATCCTGTAGCTCCCCATCCCCTCTCTCTCTCTTTACGATCAAGCCCTTGGATTTTTTTGGTGTTTGCAGAGGGTGTTGGGATCGGAGATGGCGCGAACGACCGACGGAGGTTTTCTCGCTTGGGCTCCTGTAAACGTCTGGTTATATAGAGGGGCCTTTTGCATAAAGACTCTTTATCAAATTGCATTCAGTAGAAAATCAGTATTCAAAATGGTTGTATTACTATGATTTAATAAGTAAGAATTCCCGATGAATGCCCGTCAATATCACTTTCCAATGGTGCGTGTGTATTAATGATATTATGAGATGGTAAGTTCGTGTGTATTAATGATATTATGAGATGGTAAGCTCAAATTTTATCCTGCGCTAGACTAATCGGCTCATCAAATTCATGATCAGCACCTTACGTTTTGTTCAACACGTCATCAAATGTATATAGCAAAATTTTAATATAATTGGAAGTCTTCTAGAATATGAATAAAACTAGTTTGATATGTTGATTTTTCAAACAGCTTAACAACTGTCCCTTCCACACATAACTAATACAATGGTTAAAAATTTCAAGGCAATATAATCTTTTGTACATATAGATTATGATGAGTACAAATCACGATGGGTAGCGCCGATCAACGTTTGGAGCAGCCTATTGGATTATAAGTAACTATGTAATCACTGGTAGAGGGTGTATACGGCAAATAACGGAAGTGTATACAAAACGTAAGAAAACATGCAAAAAGAAGAAGGATTATAAGTAACTGTAAAACGGAACACCTAGATTTTGTAGCATATTCTTTCAATATGTTATAGAGAATTTTTTTTTTCAAATTTCCAAACTAATATCATCATCGTCTCTTTAGAAGAGGACTGCAATTAGTCATGATTCAGTTTGATCGCTTCTGTGGATTATACTTTTCTATAAATTAAATTTGGTGAATTAATATACCGATTTGATTCTTTAAATACGTATTTCTTCTCTATCTCTCTCTCTCTCCCCTATTCCTCTCATTACTCTCATTATTTTCTAAACTCTTCACATTCTCCTCTAAATCATAATTTAACCCAAACTCATCAAAAGCTGCCAACTTCAACCCCCTCCTTCTTTATCATTCTCCTCTCCAATCAAAGCGGGTTGAGCTCCAATTGAAGTATTAGCCTCAAGAGCATCAAAATCTTTGACGCATTAACAAATTTAGGGGAGAAGAAGGAAAGGGAAACATGTTTGGGTTGTTCTAGATGAATTTGGACTTTAGGGGGAGTTATTAATAGGTTTGGGTTTGTTAAGTGAGGCTCCTAAAATGCCAATTCATAGATGGGTGTTAAACATAATGAAATATCGCCCTCATTTATAACCCAACTAATATCAGGGACTTATATTAATACAGCACTAAGATTTAAGGGATTAATATTAAAATATTAAGATTTGAAAGACTAATATCAAATTACTAAAAATGTAAAGGACTAATATCGAAAACCCCCATTAAATCAATGATGGGGAAAAAAGTTAACTATAACTTTGGATAAGCATCTTATTTCTCATGTTAATTATCCAATGGATGAACAACTGCCTTTAGTGTGCCATTAATGAAACCGTCAAAGGTCCATCTAGAAATTGGACTCAAAAAACGGTATATTTATTTAATCCGCTTTAAAAATTCACGACCGACAAAATTTTAATCTTGAGTATTAAAGATCCTTTTCAGTGTTCAACGCGAAAACTTTAAAGTTACATGGATTTAGGGTTATGGGTTTATATTCTAAAAGAAACAAACTGAGACTACTAATAGTTTCTCCTTTCTATAGTGATCCCAGTTAGCTATTTAAATCTTACTTAATTGTCTTTTAACCTTTTTATATTCATTTTGTTAATTCTTAAAATTTCGGTTATTCGTTAAAGTAAACAGATACTAATCAATATCTATTTTGTAGATGATCCGGATGCAATAAATTTTGATGGAATAGAGCCCAACCTATCAATCAGGATTGGGACCTAGATTAATACCTCGGGTCATATATGGTTACGTTTTTGTAATTTGAGATCCGTTTGAGGACAAGTTGAGGATTTCTTTCCTTTTTCCATCTTTATTTATAAGGTGGCAATACGTGGATATGGTACAAAATTCATGTAGTGTTATGTATAGAAAACCATATGAGAACGAAAGAGGAGCCTAGACGTGCTCCAACCCCGATTCAAATCAGCATAAAACTAATGTAAATTGTTATTGTTAATACCCTGGAAATTACTGAGCTTAATAAGAGTGGTCAAGTAGTAGCTAGCCGGTCGACTCACAAAACATCTACAAGCACAACTCGGCTAATAAGCCGGCCGATCCGCCTCGCAATCCAAATACGAGACCAAAGGTGCTTTCAACCCGTACTCTGCTAGATGTCCGACTCTAAGATGAAGGGTGTTCTCAACTTTGACACGACACAACGCGTCTCGAAGAGTAGAACGGCCTGACAAGCGTTATCAAAAGTCACGCTCCATTTAATAAATGTATATTTAGCATCCACACTTCACCCCACAGTCTCCATCAACAATTAATGTGGCGTCAGAGCCATGATGACCTTTCGATCCAAAGCCTTCAAAACTTCTCGAACACGCCATTACTCCAACAGTCACATCATTGTACAAGAGACGACTCGGCCAATCAATTGCGGGCACGTGTAAATTAGGGTCTGAACCTGAATTGCACACATTCGACGAAAATTACCAACGTGCCCTGTAAACCGTCTATAAATAACGATGATTTCTACCAAATTAAGGAACACATTTTTACATACAAAAAGTCACAAGACTATACTTAGTTTTTCTCTTCAAATTAATTTGAAACAGTCACTGACTTGAGCATCAATGGGCACGCCGGAGGAAACAACCTTTAGTGCTTCTAACCTCTGTTATTTTTGTAGGGGAGTACGGATCTAGCCCCACAACTAAAGATTAACCATGAAAGGCGATTAACGGACCCAGAAGTCAAGTTTAATTCCCTTAAATCACACCTCAACGTTCAGACATCAACAGTTACATAAACAATGCAAACAAAATACCGAATCAAGCATAAGCAGTGCTAAAACCGGTAAAAACACTAAGTAGCAACGCTCTCCTTCTCTGAACCGAAATGAACCGGATTCATCACACACACACCAATTCAAAAAGAGGACTTATAGACGAATACATTCATCCTTAATTTCACTATTGTTGTGCAATAAGCTAAGGATTTTCATTCTTTTGAACATCACTTGTCCAGTGAATCTGATTCACTAAATGTTTAAATGTTTTTCTAGCATGACGATGCATCATGATGTTGCAATGACTTCTCGAGTTTGATCAATCTCGCATGAATGAATTTTTAGAGTAGGAAAAATCAGGGGACAGCAGATCCACACAAATCTATGCACAGTTAGTTCACTTTACCCAAGAATTGGTATTTGATATTGAATACATATAACCTTCACGATCTTTTTGCGGGGGCTATGAGTTTTGTGGTGTGGGATTGCGACCCGATAAGACAAGGATTGGGCCCTTGATTGTACAGGTGTCAACATTAACTGGCCACGCAATAACTTATGTACCCGATGGGCTTGGGCCTAATGTAATTTATGACGGCGATGAGTGCGTCAGCTGTCAACTTTAATTGCAATTTAAGGTGCTCGGCCTCTGTTTTCGTGGTGCTGGGGCCAATGATACGCATTGTTTGAGCTCAGTGAGATAGCTTCCCATTTAAAGAAAGTTAGTCAAGTCTTTGTTTAATAATATTTTCAAGTTTTTTTATAAAGAAAAAAAAATCAGGTTTCTCTACCTGTTTCTATCCTTTATTAAAGTTTCGATGCCACCTGTTTCCATCCTTTAAAGTTTTGATTTTTTAAAAAAACTTTAAACGTTTTTATTTGATATATAGTTGTTTTAATAAACAACTACAAAAATTCTGTTTTTATTTTCTAAAAGGGGTTTCAGTAGTAGTCCCTTGACTCTTCAATAATTGCATATTACTCCCTCAAATCTTGAAAATTGCATATTTATCCCTCAAATTCTATAGGGTCTTGCAAAATGTTCCTTCTAGTTAACACACATTAGATTTGAGGGAAATATTTCATCATATCTAATAGCTTTTTTTTGGCTGGGGGTTGGTGGGGTGGGGGCCGTTTGGCCCCTCTATTATGGTTTCTAAACTCATTTCTTAATAGGTTTAATGATAATACCCGCTTAAAAAACCCAAATTAGTTTGAGTTCTTCATCTCTAACCGTTAGGACCCTAACCCAAAGATGAGCTTCACAAAGGTTTGAAACATTAGAAAGAGGGATAGTTTGGTGACTGTAGGGAATTAACCCAATATTGTTTTAGGTTTTTTAACTGAAAAACTAATAGAGGGACCATTTTGCAAGACCCTACGGGATTTAAGGGACCAATATGTAATTTTCAAGATTTGATGGATTAATATGCAATTATTGAAGAGGTAACAGACTAATATCTAAAAATCATTTCTAAAAAGGTATGAAGCCTGATTGGCAACTCCAGTTAAACTAGTTTAGTAGAACGAAAACAGTTAATCATGTCCCTATTTTAGCAAATAATTGAAACATGAATTTTTTTTAAAAATGGAATTTGACCCGGATTTAAACCGGTTTTGTTAGGCCAATTTTTTAGTTTAAACTGCACATATTTGGCAACTGTCAAACTAGCTTATAAGCTAACTGGTTAAACTGGCTTAAAAGCTAATTTTGTGGCTTATAAGCTAATTTTGTGGCTTATATGCTATTGCAATATATTTGGCAACTGGCTTATTTTGACTTATAAGCCCAAAAAAAGCTCTCCTAACTCAGCTTATTTCTTGGTGGCTTATAAGCCATATAGTTTCACCAAGTAAATGTCAAGTTTACCCATCAACATTTAAGATAATTCTAAAGTCTATTCAATGTTTAAATTAAGAGTCTTGTCTTTTTTTAAATTATTTTAACAACAATGCTGGAATATAATCCACCCATTTGCTAAACACTCCTCTATTGAAAGTGGCTTATAATCCAATTTTTTTTACCAAACATTTGACTTATAGCCCACTTGGCTTATAATTCATTTGTGGATTATAAGCTAAGTGACTATAAGCCAAGTTCCCAAACATGCCCTAAGCTCGTTTTGGAATTTTAAGCATTCGTAGAGTCGGAGCTAAGGGCCTGTTTGGTTGAAAAAAATTGGATGGAAAACATATGGAAAATTACTGACACAATTTTTCAGTTTCAAAATAGTAAAAAATGGTTCATATTCCTCATTTTGGTTCACAAGAAAACAATTAGGAAAACTTTTAAAAAATATCAGAAAACGCCATCTTTTGACGAACAACTAATTATGAGTTTTTAAGGCAGAATTGAGAGGAAAACATGTTAAAAAAAATAAAAAATATATTAAAATAAGGGTTGATAGTAGGTTTTCTTATTATATGTCTTTTCCTGATTTCAGGGTTTGATTCAAAGCTTGGATTTGTGATGAGGTAGATTTCCCCTTTACTTTTCTTGGGGGGGAAAACCCCAAGAAATGCATGAAATTTTTTTTAAAAAGTACTTTTTTTTCCATTGAAATCCTTTTCCTATATTATTTGGTAATGAACCAAACAGGCCCTGACATGAAGTCAAGCCATTCATCTTTTATTATTCTGTTTACACAATGTTCTTAGTAACCAGAAGCCCCGAGAATAGAAGGCCAAGTTACTAAGAATGAGCATGAAGAGAGTCAATGAAGCTGTAGGAGAAAACTGTAGAAAATATCTTTCCGAGATGAGGAAACTATAATCCACTGTAAAAGTACCGTAAAGAAAGGAAGAATACCTGCAGAGAGAAAGCTTAGCCCGACCTATCACACCAAAGAGTCACTCAAATTCCTCTAGTAAAAGTTTGCAAAAACATAATTAGTAGATTCAAAGGAGGCAGGCAACGAAATAACATTATATAATAACTTATCTAAGTGTCTAGATTTTAAAACTAGTCAATAAAGCAAGAGATGAAGAAACCTCCAAATAATCTAATTACTTAAAAGTCAGTGAGATGTACTTGCAGAAATTGGAGACTGCCAGAAAAAAAAAACATAAATGAGATATCCAGTGCAATCAACATTCATACTTACGTACTGGGTTAAGATCAATTGTTCATTTGCTTGGGGACCACTGAGATTTCATTCAACAGAGCTCAATTTCAACCCAATGCCCCCAATTGAGTGGTTTCCGTTCTGAAAACTCAACTCTAAATAATATTTCGACATAACTCACGTACAACATATGAATGCCAAAGAGAGCTATACACTGAATAGACACATGTGCTTCTTATACTCAAGATGATTCTTTGTTCATATCAGTACACCACTTCACTATTCATCAGTTCAATCAGTAAGTCTCTAAAAATTGCAAGAGAAAAACTAAACATAAACTAAACAAACTTGATTGCTAGCCAACTACCAGTCTACCAGTAAATTTACAGTGGCAAATGCCTCTTGTTTAAATTTGTAAAGAGTTAAAAACATCCATAAGAGCATATATTCACAAAGAAAACTAAACAGAAATCATGTTGAATCCCTGACGGCAGCAGCAGCTTTGCATATTGGACAGGCGTTCTTCACCACCAACCAGTTCTTGATGCAATCAACATGGAAATTATGTCGACAATTTAACCTGCCAAGCTTATCTCTGTCTTCGTATCCTTCCTGTCAAATGAACAAGTCAAGATTATTCGACATCAGCATGTTCGCGAGATAGACCAGGTTAAATTTCATAAAACTGTCATGAACTTTTAAGGGGGTTTTGCACAAAACTACTGTAAACTATTTTTGATAGCGAAAACTACTAAGTACTTTGATACCTTAAAGTGTTTTTTAAACACTTCAATACCTTACAGTGCTTTTCAGCACACTTTGATTCCACAAAGTTTTAATCCCATTTCACTTTGATACCCCTTTTCAGGTTTCTTTAGATTCCCAATTAAATTTATCACATAGTAAGCATGTGATTGTCCCCCTACCACACAACCAACCCGCCCCGCCACCCC
>JBAKGM010000233.1:5851321-5865486 GCA_037177215.1 Asparagus racemosus
TCCCCCCCCCACACAACCAACCCGTCCCTCCACCCCCCCCCTCCCCCCCAAAACCAAAAAAAAAGCCACCTAAAAAATGTTCATTGTAGTTTTGGGAAACTTACTCTAAAGATTAATTAACTGCAGACTTACCAAACATATCACACACTTCTCTTCCTCCTGACCATCTTCAGTTTGATTGGACAAACAATATGTAGTTTCTTCCAAACATCCATAAATAGATTCTTCCGACAAACCACTGGTCACATTTCCAATCCTATCTTCCAAAGCAAGTAATTCCTGCAACAATAGTGATAAATAAATATCAGTGACCGATCAAAGACTGGAGTGATTATGGGTCTCCGAATTCACCTCATAGCTCATGTTGTCTACATCTAGCCTCATTTCCATATGCTCATCGAACCAGCTCAAAGAAACAAAGAGGGTAGATTCTTCAATCATTGCTGCCACCTGAAGTAATTACCAATTAGCCAATTAATTACAGTGTACTATGTTCACAAGATAAAAGATGAAATAAGAAAAAGATAAAGCATTGATTTCCTCAAAGAGACTTGCGTTTATAGTATTTATACAGGGGGTCGTTCTCCTTTCAGGAAAATCGGTGAATGCTATGTAATCAAAAACATTTTTGAATTATATTCAAGATAAAAAGTTCTAGAAAAATTCCTAGAAGAAACATGTCTTGTTGGATAAATTAATGAAAGAAAGGGTCATTTCTAGGGGTGCAAATGGTTCGGATACGGCTCGGATATGATACTTATCATATCCATATCTACTTGCCATTCATTCATGGATATGGATACGGATATGCTTCGGTAAGGAAAACTCATATCCATATCCGCTAAAATCAGAAACGGATATAAATATACATGGGGATATACATGCGGATAAAAAACGGATATGAGAAAACAAAAAAATATAAAAATATATATATACTAGGTCATATGTTACAAGAGAGCTCATTAATATGTTTGTTATATATGAAAAGCTAAGATCAAACCTCTTGATCATCAAAAATAGTCTCAAACAGTGCTATCAATGCGTTTTGCACAATGTGGAGTGCAAAGTCCTTTTACGCGAGCACATGCGCAAGGCGTGATGCAGTGCACGCGCCCGAGTGAAGCGAGGCTCACACCCGCATACATAATTTTTCTAGATAGATAATCAAGCATGAAAGAATAAGTTTACGAAATTTCATATAAAATGTATGTCAAATCACAAAAGAACATATTAACTCATAATGTTAACACACCTAACAAAGCAGTAAAAGTTCATAGTCTTCGAAATCAAAAGTCAAATCAAGACTAATAAGAATCAAAATCAAATAATAAATGAGCACGAGTTAGGGCCCACTAAAATGGCCTACTGGGTGTATTTTTCTTTTAGGGTTATGAGTTATTGGGTATAAAGACCAATTCAAATGTTAAAGAACAAAAATATATGAGGCTATGCCTTGCATGCACCCTATGTGAAGCGCCCTCATGCAGGGCACTTGTGAGGCGTAAAAAGGCGGTGTCGCCTGAGATGCAGGGCGCCTTGTCCCTGCCCCGCATCGCAGGGCACAAAAGGCACAATGAGGCGCGTGCTTTTGATAACACTGTCTCAAATTCATTAATCTAATGATTGAAACAATTGCACCTGTATGATCAACAAATATTTAGATATTTCAAATACAGATCCGGATATTTCACTAAAAACTATACCGGTAACAGTATCCTATTGGTTATAGATTTTAGTAACTATATCCGTATCTACGGATACAATTACGGATATTTCCTCGGATACGGATACGGTTTAGCACCCCTAGTTATTTCAATATTAGTCCCTCAAATATTTCATATTTTTTGTATTAGTCCTCCAAATCATTAGAATTGGTATCATGTCCCCAACATCATACAAGTGTTTTGAAAATAGTTGCCCTAGTTAGCACCCATTTGAATCAGGCAGAATATTTGTCAAATTTAACCTTTTGGGGTGGAAGGCCAGTTATACCCTTTTTGATAAAAACCCAAACCCATAACCGTTTATACACACCAGCTCTTTCAATAAACCCAAACCCAATTAAATATTCATCCCCTATAATGATTATCTGCTTACCAAATCCATCATTCTAATGGTTAGATCCTCATGAATTTTTTAAAATCCCCTAGATTTCCTCCATGAGGCCATCTCCAGTTTAAATTCTTTATTGTTTCATTTTAAGCTCTTTAATTATGTTTTCAGCTTTAAGTTCCTCAGCTAATGGAGGAAACACTGAGGATTTAGGGGGAAGTTATGTAGTGAGGGCAGTTTAATAATCGCCATCCATGGTTAAGGACTAACAACACTACAATTAACAGAATGGACAGATTTTATGACAGAGGCACGAACTTCAACATACTCATACGATTTGAGAGACCCAAGAGCATTTTCAACGATCTGGGGACTAATCTCAAAAAATGAAAGATTCAAGGGACTAATATTCAAAAAAACTTAAAAGAGCCAATGGTACACATACAAGAGTTTTTTAAAAGAATGCACAAAAGAAAGTATACAATTGGTCAAAACACACAACCAACATCATCTCCATATTACTTGCTTTTTTTCAAAATATATAATAAGTTTTGATATTCTAAGTGGTGTACCTTTTACTCAGAAGTTAATGCTGTTAATAAAGAGACACACCTCACATAAGAATGTGATATAGGCTTCGATATTCTTAGTGGTGCACTTTTATTTTCAGACATGTAATGTTATGAATAAAGAGACGTACCTCAGATAACAATGTCATATAGGTATTATCTCCATAATAACTTGACTGCGACCTATTGTAAGAAATCCTCGTCTGTGATCTACTGTAGGGGCTCCTTGTCCTTCTGTTCCTGTAGCTCCTACGCTCTGTGATAGAAAATGGCCTGAAATATCTGGAGGATGCAACAGTTTCCATTGGAGAGGGCCCACCGCCCTCCACATCCACAGGACTATAGCTTGAAATGGGTCTATAAGAATTTGAAATCTGATTGAAACTACGGGTATTGGCCCCTATGCCTCGTGTAAAAGGCTCATGAGGAGTAGGTAACGGAATTGCATTGCTTCTCCGATTGCTGTTTGGTCGAAATTCCCCATTAGCACCAAAAGTGGTGTTGGTAACCTCAGACCGTGCAAAAGACTGGCTGCTGTCATTACTAAAGCGGGAATCTGCAATTTCCATAACAAAAAAAGTTGACATACAACAATCTTACATAGGGTAATATTGGCAGATTCTGTGATAACCCCGTACACTTTAAAAAATTCACTTTAGCCCCCTTAAATTTGGAGTGTTTTAAAAAACCCCAAAACATTTTCAATTTTTTCAAGTAATTCCCTAACGATGTCAGATGAACCGGTAAGGGCCAAGATATCATTTTAAACTTAGCACTTCAAGTATTAATTTAAATAAATTAATCAGGGGCGTTTTGGTCAAAATTCGACTAAATGTGGACCGAACTCAAAAGGGTTTGTGAAAATTACCTTTAAAATTATTAGGAAGGACATGAAAGGGTTTTTTTTATACATTGGAGGTATTTTTTGGATGTGCATGATTTTCACAAGCACAGTTAGATCTAAGGGAGAGTTAGTTGACAAATTTTAAGACAAGTGACGTTTCTAGAGTTTAGGGGGATATCTTAAAAAGCGGTCAAACGCAAGGTTTTTTGTTTTAATAATTTACCCATCTAAAACAAAAAGTATTGAACATATGCAGTATACTACCTGAAGAAAGATTTCTTCCTTGGGTGGCTGTACGCATTGGGGCATGCCTCGAGTGTCCTCCCATGCTAGGACCTGATGAGTTTCCATGACTAAAGCTGGAATCTGCAATTTCCATAACACAGAAACCATTAACATACAACAATCTAATTTATAGAAGTATTGAACACCTGAAGCACACCAACCTGAAGAAAGGTTTCTTCCTTGGACGGGTATAGGCATTTGCGCATGGCTCAAGTGTCCTCGCATGCTATGACTTGATGAATTTCCATAATTAAATGTGGAATCTGCAATTTCTATAACACAAAAAAATAAACATAAAACAGCCTAATATACAAAAGTATTGAAGACTTGAAGTAAACTAACCTGAAGAAAGATTTCTTCCTTGGGCGGCCATGGGCATTTGGCTTGAGTATCCTACAGTGCTAAGACCTGATGAGTTTCCTGCTCCATGGAAATGAGGCAGATTACTCGACGGGTAAACCACAGCTGGGTTACTTTCCACACGAGTGTGGTAGTTATGACGGCTTCTCACATTCCTCTGAGAGTCTTCACCAGAACCCAATTGGTAATCATTTCTGTAACCATGGGAAACACGGAGAGTATCCAAAGACTGGTATTGAGGCCATGTCCTAGGCTCTGGGAGTAAAGGATTAAAGGACGTGTGAGGATTAGAAGAACTATCAGCAATGTAGTATCCGGTAGAATTCTCTCTAGTTTCGGCCAGAGGCCTAGTTGGGCTTTTCCTTTTAAATGATGCCCTTCCAATCTCTGCGTAAGGAGCGAAAGGATTAACTATGTTACTTCCATACTCATCGAAATGAGGTGGTAGCACGTACAGGGCTTGATCTGGTGGAAACCAACTGGAGCTGGCAGTGGATGAAGGATGAGGGTAGGGATCAAACAATGGTCCATTATTTGTCACTGTGTAATTTGAATAACTAGACGAAGGATAGGCATTTGGTCTTACTGCTACAGTGCGTGCTGCACCATTTGTAGGAAGTATAAAAGATTCATTTCCTGCACCTAAATATAAGGCAAAAATAAGTATAATATTATTAATGTAAAGAAACTGTCATTAAGAAAATGTAATACCCAAGTGCAATGAAGGATCAGGGTGGGGATGACTCCAGATTTGATCATGGTTCACAGTAGGCGTTTGAGGTATATTGAACGAATTCCTTTGCTCCATGCCAAATGTTCCTCTCTCCAAAAGGAGTACCGGATCTGTGGTGAAACCAAAACAATCTATACTTAGCATCAGGCATCTCAAAATAAATTAGTTATTTAAGCTATTAAATCATTGGACAAGCAGTAAAGCACCTGAGAAACTAAGAAATCACACCATTATATGATGGAAATGCATTTTCATTTAATACTGTTAACTCAATCAATTGTATTACTCCTTAAACCATAACATTTCCTTTCTCATTTCGGTTTACAGATACCTTTCTCCTTTAAATGTTAACAATCTATGATTCTCTTGACATTCTGAAAAGCTTAAGGGCCAGACTGTTGATGATTAGATATGAATAAAAGTAGGTATTGTCTCAATAAGTCAGTTTCTGCTCGAGTTGCCACAGTGAATCAGTTATTACTCAGCAGAGGTCACCATTGTTTCTTCCAGTAAGGCACCTTCAAATACCATATAACTAGAAATTCCAATGTTTCATGTTGACCTGCAGCAGTAGCTGTAACATTAAAAAAAAAAAGTGGTCACGAGCTTTAATGTTCTTAGTCAACCAGAATCCTTCCCTGAATAAAAGAACCCTAGCACAATTGAAGAGTATAATGACTTTTTGGTTAGATATTCTTACAACAGTCAGATGACAATAATGCCAAGAGAATATAGTGCTACTAACAAACATTATTTACCAGAAAGTTGTAATGAGTAGTACAGACCCAAACTAGATTTCAAAATCAGAAGTTTGATTTTTATGGCTAAATCATGTAGAGTGCAAATCAAAATCAGAAAACCGCGTTAAAGATAAATAAAACATAAGGGAAAGCGGGGAGGGAGAGGGTCTCTTACTAACAGTCAAGTAACACAAGGAATATACGGATTCAACAAAGTAAGCACCAAATGCACAACGTAAACTGTTTGCCAAAACCAAGAGGGACGGAAACATGTGTGGAAGAGGAAAGATATCAAATGGACAGCAGGGAACAATATTTCTTGAGCTGCAGATGGGAGATTATCCAAAGTTGGGGGTAATCTAGATTTGATAAATTTATTCCTACAAGACACATGCTCAACTTGAGATGAGGGCAGAAATAAGTGACTACAAGTCTTAACGTAAATAATAACAAAGAGAAAACCCACTCCCATAACTTACTGGGCCCATCAGACCCATCAGAATCTAGTATCCGCTCTCTGCATTAAAAGAGAGCCTAAAAATATCCCAGGGTAGAACTCATGCTGAGAATATTTATTGACTGTCATCCTTATCGACCCTTTTAGACTAATCCTAGCAAAGGAAACTTGTTTCCAAGTTGACTTACTTGCTTGAAACCCTACATATGTAAAGGTCGTCAGGACAATCTTGTTAAAGTCCCTCCTCCTGTCATTGATAAGACGAGGAAACCAAATTACATACGAAGGAAAAACATGCGAGAAACCTCAATGAAATAACGAAACTGATTCAATAACCCGTATACAATACTCAACAAAGAAGGCCTCATTAAGAAGCCTAAGGGTTAGATACTGTACTAAAAATACATTTCCCACTTATCTATAAAGAAACAACTTACAAGGCTGGTTCGTCACAAGGAAATCAGAGGGAATGGCTAGCATCATCCAACAAGCTCCTTGACAACTCACAACTCCATAGCTATGCATCTGTTTTGCATGTATTTATAGCTCATTGTAGAAGTTTTAATGTTCACAAGTTTGAGAGATGTACATATGGGAAATATGGTAAGAATCTAACTCCAACCATGTTCCTCCAATATAATTACCAGCCACAAGTAAGTGAGACCTTGTCCAATTGAACTGAGGTGTTCTGTGAGGACAAGATAATCAAGGAGGGGTTGGGGGGGGCGGGGGCATGGGGAGGAGAAATCCAAACATCAAAATAGCAGTTAACACGTCATGCCAGTATTGCATCTTGTGCCCATGAATGCTTCTGTTTGTTTTCAGTATAGAGAATGTGTAAAGGCTGGAAAAATAATTATTCAGAAATATTACATAAAAAGAATATTAAGATTTCTGTTCATGTGAAATCTGATTAGAAATGGAGATCCAGATCAACATACTAACTATCGACTTGCAATAGGAGGTTCTGTAAAGCAAATTGTATTAAATTATAAGGACGGGAAAAGAAAGGCAAAGACGCTTTCATCTTGCCAATGATAATAAATAAAGTGCTTATCTGGATTAGATCTGCCCATAATACGACCGATCAGAGCATGCAAATTAAACTTCGATAATAAGTAGTGTTCATGCTGACTTATAAGGTCAAATCAGACTAATAAATGAAGCCAACACTAGTACCAAGTGCAAAAAGTATAGCATGAATGTTTTTGAGTTCTACAACTTTTTTGAAAGAAAATCGAGTACATTAAGGAGTAAACAGTGGCTGGTGTATCTCCACGCACTTATCTGGTCTGTCTCTGACTTGGCACACGTTCAGAACCCCAAATTTAGATTGTGTGTGCACCAAGTCAACAACACACTGGCTAAGTGCTTGGAGGGACGCAGCAGGCCATGTTTACTCCTAATTAACTATGAACAAAAAAATTCCAATAAATACGAGTTGTTATACATAATCAAAATGAAATGCTAGAGATACCCTTATCCACAGTTATCTTCTTCTATCTTGTAATATGCTTACTCGGTGAGTACAGAAAAGTAACTACTGATATGCTTCTTAAACTGGCCAATGTTAGGGCTAAAGAACAAACAGAAGACTGAAGATAACCCTAATAAGCAGCAGATATAAGAAGGATAACTTACTTACAGACAATCCAGCCATGTCCATTTTATGCATTTAAGAGAAGAAATCTTAAGATTTTGAACATAATCCACAGCATGAGTAGCTTTATCCATATTAGACGTGCCAAGCAAGAGACTTAGTCACATGGTAGATATGTCCAGTCCAAATTAAAAGAGAGAACCTTGGACATCCTAAACTTGTGGAGTAAGTGTGATTCCGATAGCAACAAGTTGTGCTGCTATAGTTAGCAGACTTCCAGGACACATTCAAGATTAGTTTTCTAAATTGCATAAAGCAGTGTAACAGTCTTTCTATAGGGACAAAAGTCATATGGAAAAAGCGCAAAAGAGGTATTTCATACTGCATTACTAGTTCATACTTTTTCATGACCCTTTAGGAACTCCTTAAATCACATGCGGTTAATAAATAAATTTTTTTTGAAAACCATCAATTTGTATAAGTATCCTTGTTAACCCTAAGATCAAAGTACTTCCTTAGAACCATTAAAAGATCATAAATCAGCCTACAATCAACCAACAGATACTATCATTACATCATTAGATCGTGACGCAATAGATTGAGAGGCCTCAAAAGATAATATCTGTGGACTCAACAAGTATTAGAAGTAGACATCTGGCTTGCAAAAGTTATCGACATGGTCAATGGTGTCAATGCTAACAATAAAAAAAATGCAAGATAAGAGCAGCAAAGACATGAACTCCCAACACAGCGAGCTAACAGCTACACCTTCCTACATCTGAATCGAAATAAAGACTTGGATAATGAACCAGAGACGTTCAGTTTTCAAATTAAATAATCAGAAAGTTATTATATGATTCAAATTGATATTAAGTAATTGTACCACACACTGACACTATGGCTACACTTCATAGCTTAGATAACTGCAAGCTAAATAATGAAATATATACCTGCAGGATCCAACAGTAAACACCTAAATAGCCGTGTCTTGTCATGTAAATAGCAGAATGTATTGTCATGTGAAAAGCAATTTAAGATGATAGATAGCGGATTCAAATTTAGAAAAACAGCAGCTTAAGCTATCTAAGAAACATAAAAAGAAGATAGATCTTATGACCCTGTTCAGATAACCGCGAAAAATGATTTCAACCACTATTCTATGGGGTTAATAATACAGTTCCTGTATACCAACATTTTCTTTACAAGGCTCAAGATTTGTCTCCTGTAATCTTATTGTGGAGCTACTAAAAAAATACCTGAGTGTCGTATACAATACCATCAAATCTTTAGATAATGGATGCAAATAGGGCTTGACATAAAAACGTGGAAAGTGCTTCAGAAGGGAAGTAAGAAATTTGGCTACATATAATATACTTCTACTGGAGTAAGTGTGGATTACACTTCCTCACCAAGAACGTATAGAGCTTCATTCAGAACAGTATTATCTTCGAGTAACTTGAAAATTATAAATTGCTTCTATGAATGTCTCATCTACCTCCTTTTTCCTCTTACCGATTCATTCAATGAATGAAGAGTTTCTGGAAGAAGTATATTCACTCCAAACAACAAGCAAAAGTGAACCCTAAATTAGGCAAAAAAACATATATATTTTAATAGCCAAGATAACATTGTAAGCATGCATGGTTGCATGGGACTAGAAAATCGATGCAATCATGCTAACCCAACAAAGCCTTTGCACAACAAAACCAACTTCCCAAAACATGTTCCTAACTACCAAATGCCATATTAGCAAACAATCAGATAGCTTGGGAAAGTACTTCCCACTACGTCCCAGCATCGATGATTTTTGTACAGTGTACATCACCATAGCTTAATGCTAATGATAGTAGCATAAAAGAAAGAATTTCTAGTCGAAAAGATTTATATTCCAATGTCAATTGGCATCCCAACATCAAGAATTTCTAGTCGAAAAGATTTATATTCCAATGTCAATTGGCAACCCAACATCAATCAGAATCAAGAGTTATTTACAACAACTGTTGTAACAATATATTGCACAGAATCATCTACATTTATGACATTACAGTGGAGACAAAATGTCATGTCTGTATTCTTCATGAAACAGATCCATTTTTGGATAAATGACTACACTCGTAGGGTATTAATCTAAGCCTAACATACAGATGCTGAGGCCAGGACAATCATTTGCACCGAATTGGCACAATTGTTTCTCGAGTCTGCTGCCGTACTTGGTTCCAAGACAAGCAAGAGGGAACAATGAACTTGGCTAACACCTCCAGAGGAAAACGTTGATATGTTAGAGCCTCCAATAGTCCAATATCAGATGTATGTGCAAATTATTTTGGTGAATAGTCAATTTTCAACACCACATCTCTTCTCTATAGGCCCTTATCGAGGACAATCAAGTGCCTGCAATACCATTTAAATTTCAGTTGAAACTCAGAAAGAAGATTTCTACCTGCTACCTATAACCTACCCTATAAGGATATGACTTATAGGACAAGAGTACAGATCATGTATTCGAATTTGACATTGAGAATGTTCTGAGTTTTTTAGAATAATCTTGAAAAAAGAATAGGAGAATGGAAGAATTTGGTGCAAGGAGAAATGAAATCCAGAGAATTGTTATAGCTTTTAATTTAGTGGCCAGACTAAGAGACCAAACATTATTACAATGAATATAGTCTGTTAAGGGGGAAAAAAGCTTCAACTTGCCCAATGAAAATAAAAGAAATTTATTCTTTGCGTTTACCCAAAATGCAGATCCATAAGTCTATTTGTACGAACACCTCACCTGGTGAGTACAGGCTCGTTCCAATCATAAAAAATTAACAGACCTGCATAGCTCCTCCTTCACCATATTATAGCAGTCTTTTATTAGATAGAAGATGGTGAGCGATCAATGATGAGGGTTACAAGGATATGCGAGTTAAGTAACAACAACAATCCAATGTAAGCTTGTCTTCCTTTTTAAAAGAAGTCATATAAGGAGGTATAAAGCAAAGTGATATATTTTATTCTCAGCAGTATAGGGTCATAAAAGATAAAGGAAACCGAGAGTATCACACAGTATATTATGCACATACAGAATCATAAGATATGCTTGATGAACTTACATGGGAGAAAAAAGCAAGCAAAGTTTACACACTGAAAGCACCAAGAAGGATGTCAAGGAAACAAAACCAAATGCAGTTGTGAAACCCTGCCAAAAAGATTGAGGTTCTTAATAAAGTTAACATGGATTATCATATACTCTAAAGCGCCTTCAATAAGATGAAGTAGGAAGTTTCATGATTGTATATATGGTAGCTTTGGAGGATAATAAGGAGAAGATGAGAATATATTATAGAAATTTCCAATAGGTCGTCATAGAAAGTTATACTTGAAAACCTACTTAAAAAGTCAAGGATCAATTAACTTTTTTTTGCACTTATATAACTCCAACTAGGAAAGAAAGCATCTTTTACTTCTTCTCCAAATAGTTTACTTCTTCTCCAAATAGTAGGAAGAGTTAGTAACTTAGTATGTCAGGAGCGATAACATCTGGTCTACCTATTAATTGCTGAAAGATGCTTAACAATGTGATCACCGAGACTTACTGACAATTAACTTATCCACATTCCTAAATCCTAATGTATGGGCTCTTCCATCAACTAAGATCACACTCCTTCATATGAAAGCTGACCAATTAATTACTAAAAATCCTTAATACGTGATCACATAGACAGCTGACAATTAATATATCCACATACCTACTATATGCCTTCATATTACTGATTCCATGTTCATTTGTTTTAAGGTTAATTTTCACCCTTCACGAACAATATCTCATGCGTTCAAAAAGGATTCAAACAATTGGCCACATGCTGATGATGGCAGCTAAGAAAAATTGATAATAACTATTCTCCATATACTTTCACCCTAGTGAAATACGTACATCTTCAAAGCGGTGCCAAGAGGTTTTACAGATAAGTTATAATTATACTCCTAATGTGCAGATAGTCACATCAAGATCTCTAGCTTGAGCTTCGCTAGCATGAAAGCGCTTTAGACACGTATAGTAGTAAAACACCATTACCATAACAGTCACATCAACAAGTTCTCACCATTGTTATTCTCTCATACTATATAACCTTATAGCTACTAACACGACTACGTAACAAAGTCCAAATGTTTATCCTTACAATCACAAAATCTAATTACAGAAAATGCAACCAGTGCATATAACTTGAAGATGAAGCTAGAGAATATAACTTGTAGCTAGGAAATCTCTAGGCAGAAAAAACAGGTCACAACAAATTAAAAATTGATTAAAAACACAGCATCAAGATCATTGCATCTAGGGGGGTTTAAATAAAGGAAGAGTAAATGGATGAATGAAAACCCATATAGAAATAACCAATGCCCAATGCTTTATATTAAAAGAAATTCATATTAAACACAAATAAAGAGAATGAAGATTCTCAAAGTTGTATCCAAAATTTACATATTTTCTGATAACTAAAGAACTCATCTTAGATCAACAAACAAACAACTAATCTTTACATATTCAGAATATCAAGGAGATGCCACTAGTTCATCAATAAGTAAACAATCAAAGAAACTAAATAGACTCATGAACACATAGCGATCGGGAGATTATTTACCTTCAAGTTCGCGATCAACGAGTTTCCGGTCCCAAAGTTGGTAGATTTTAGTCCAGAATTAGGGTTTGGTGAGCGAAATAGAGATAGGGTTTGAGAAGCGGAGGAGCGAGCGAAGAAATTGGGGTAATTTAATCGACGGTCACGCACTGGAGAACAAGCAACCGCTATTTTTTTTCCCCTTTGTTGTTTCTTCTATTTTCTCTCCCTTTTATAGGCAGAGGGAGTTGTTATTGTACTCAATTGCCCTCCTTAACTTTGGGCGATTACAGATAACAACTCATAAATTTTCAAAAATATCGTCAAACCCCTCTTAAGTTTAGGAAATATCAGAAAATATCCACTGAAAGATTTTATTGAATAAAAGTTTACCTAAATTTAAGTATGTTACGATTTATCTAGAAGGAAGAAATAAATAGTTATGGACATGCTGATAATAATATAATACCTTAGTTAAAAAATAATATTAGAAAGGAATAGTATAGTATCTAGAGGGTTATTTGCATGTATACCAGTTACATTATGGGTATTTGCAAAAAAACGTTCTAAACTTCAATATTTATAAAACTACCACTCAATCATCAATTTTGGAATAGTACCCTCAAAGCAATTAATCATCAACTTTGATAAGCTAATTTATAATCGCAATGTGAAAAATATCAACAAAATAGTCAATGTTTAGCACCAAGTTGATTATTTGTAGATTTTAGGGGTGTTTCTTCACAAAGTTGATGATTTGAGTGGTAGTTTTACAAATACTAAGACTTTGTGCCTATTTTGCAAATACCCATGATTTATGAAGTATATATGCAAATAATCCTAATCTAGAATATTTTATTTTAAATATTACAAGTTATTGCAAAAACATTCACAGATAAATTTCTAATATTCTCGTGACAAAATTTTTTCGTGATCTTATGATGATGAGTTACTAATTATTACAACTCTGAGAGGGGAATCTTATGATGATGAGTTACTAATTATTACAAATCTGAGAGGGGAAAAAAAGGTTTTCTAGAGGGAAATATATTGCGGAGGATAATTATATAATGGTCTTGACAAAAATTGTTGAATGAAATTGTAACAGAGGGATGAGTAAGAGTTCTGGAAAGTTAGCTTGAGAATTGTGGATATTCTATTAATGGTGTGATCTATAGATCATTCCACTCTTATAGAAGTAGTTCTGATAGGATCCCTACTACAGAGGGACTTATATCAAAGTAGTTGTAAGATTTATGAGACCTTAGAGTCATTTTAATGATTTAGAGTACTAATATCAAAATGTTAAAGCTAGAGATTTGACATAGAAATAACCCTTTTAGAATATAACAATTTTTTGCAGATAGACATTTATAAATAACAAAGGTTAAAATGCCACTTTAGCCTATAAAGTAACACCCTCTAATCAATAAGATCTAAAAAGTGACACCGGCGATACAGTTTACCACTTAAACCTACTCCGGTTGGCGGAATTTTGATTTGTGTAAGAAAATTATGAATTTTTGCATATATACCACTTATATCTCTCACACTTACAAATTTATCTTCGAAATTAAAATATTTGCATAAATACCTATATGTCTCTCTCTCCCCACTCCCCTCACTTTCCTCCTCCACCTCTCTCATCCACTTCCTTTTAAGTTAGTGTTTGAGGGGACAAATGAGGGAGAGGAAAGGAGACGAGGAAAGGGGAGGAGAAGACTAAGATGAGAGAATAGAGAGAGGTTAAGGGGGGAATATGGGTGGAGAAGAAGGGAGAAGAGGAGGTGGAGGTGAAGGTGAGAATTTTGGGAAGGAGGAAAGAAGAGAGGGGGTAAGAAAGGTGAGAAGAAGAGGATTAAGCAGATGGTGGAGGGAGGGAGGGAAGGGGGTGGGGGGAGGGGGAGTTTTGGGTAGAAAC
>JBAKGM010000233.1:5865586-5878301 GCA_037177215.1 Asparagus racemosus
TATGTGCTTCAGATTCTTGTTTTCTTTGTGAGACGGGAATTCTTATTGCGATCTAGCTCTCTTGTTGTGCCCTTTGTTGCACCAGAGGTGCTGCCGAAATTTCCGCTGCGCACAACACTCTCTTGTGTCCAGATCTTTTTTTGTTAATTTAACCACTCCATAATTTTTGGTGGGATTCTGGTCTGTTTTGTATTGCTTGGACAGTTACTTCATCTCCTTGAAGTCCAGCTAGTTTTCCATTTTGATTTTCTTAGTCTAATTTAGCAGATTCATGCTTCATTTCATTAGTCGTTAATATTTGTTCTTCTATTTTTTGTACTTGAAAAGTTCTATATAAAGTATTATATCTATCTATCTTGATTTATTTGCTTTCGGTCCTCTAATTTAGCAGATTCACGCTTTGTTTCATCTTACCAACCTTCATGTCTTCTATTTTATGCACTTGGAAAGTTTTTCTTTATGAAGCATTGTGTCTACTTTCTCGGCTAATCACAAACTTGGTATTGCTTTTTACATGATGATCTGAGAAGGAAAAACGTAAAGCTCAGTTTGCAGAGTCTAAAAAGAAGGAAGCAACGGAGAGGATAGAGCGGGAGATGGCTGCCGTGGCCAGGGAAAGAACTTGGGCTGAACGATTAAAAGAACTGCGTAAGCTTGAAGAAGAGGGGGGAAAAACTGTAATGGCTTGAGAATGGCAAGCAACTTTACCGAAGAGAGGTAAAGATTCTGTTGTTCATTCTGCATTTATGGAGATATTTAAGCCTAATGTTTGTGAGTCAGCGTTCTGTCTCATACAGATTTAAAGCACTAATATTTCCCGTAATAAGGAGGGATTTCAGTCTGTGATTAATTTTTCTTTGATATTAATTCAGACGTAGTCTTGGTCGTCTGTCACTTATGTAGAAGTCAAATTGTTTTCAAGCAACTTAATATCTAATAGTGAAGGAATGTCACCCTTCATTTGGTAATTACTTGACTTGCATCTCACAGTTGTACAATTAAAAAAAGAATTCTGATTTTACTTTTTTTTTTTTTGTCTGGAATCTGGAAATCTCGCATTTGACTAAAATATATAATTTTGCAGGTTATGTAAGCACTTGCCCTGCTGGAATACGAAGTTGAGCGTACATAAACTTAAGTCGTATGGAATTTTATAAAGGCACATGCCCTGCCGGAATAAAAGCTTGAGCGGTACAAAAAATTTAAATCATGAAACTTATAATTTATATTGGAGGAAAATAGCTTCTCATGCAGTCAACATAGCAAAATCTTGATCATATATAAATCAGTCGACATTGTCTTTATAATATTCTTTACTAGTTGCATGTGATGTATTTTAGAACATACAGAACATATTTAGAAGAAGATTTGTCCTTTTACTCTAAGAAAGGGATAAACATTTTGCTATGCTTTGAGTTATTCCAAATGTTATCAGTTTTGATAGAAAAGAAATATTCACAAGCTTTTCTATAAGTTGATAAATGCTGATGGAAATAGCATAAAAAGGTTCATGAAACTTCTTTATTCTACTTGGAACATCAATTAATTTTCCTGAAATTTTGCCTAATGGTGTTTATGTCTGCAATATTTCGCAGGAGGGAGATTATATCGTCTCACGCAATTAGAAAAATATGATAAAACTGACTTTTGTTCAAAATGCATGTGCATATATAATTTACAGGGGAACAATCTTTGCTAACAAGAGCTAAACGATCTTGAGCAAAACGATCTTTACCGACAAGAAGAGAATAATTCTAATCTTAATCCTACTCCCTAATGTACAAAATCATGCTATGTAAACATAACACAGCTATACTGGCATTGTGAAACCACTGAGCTTTGATCCGCTAGTAAAGCTGATCCCTCCTGCCACGCCACCACCTCCCCCTGTATCGGACAACAACGATTGTAATGCGTGTTTCGATTAAAAGCAAAAATAAAGGAGATACTACTATCTAGTTATCTGAGTTGGCTGAATTTAACATTTGTTTTAATTGTAACATAGTTCACCGATAATTTTCATCTTTTTGTTCATTTTCCTTATTTCACAATTTGATATTTGCATCTGATAGGCTAGGTATATAAAAGTTCAATTAGTTATTCAAAGTTACTGGTGCATATCTACTGCGTATAGTGCCGTTTGTTTCTCGCTGCAATAATTTGATGCTTCTTTAAGAGAGGCGTAGTTTATTAATTCTTATGTTGATATTCGTATCTTCAGGATTTAAAATTGACCGTGCTCAATAAGGTCAATGAGCATATATGTGCAAATTTTATTAAAACCCCTGAAACATGTTATTATAGGTGTGAATAAATGTCAAAACCTGCTGCGTTCTGATTTAGATAGAATTATATAATTCATCAAAAAGCATGTAACTACATATATATGTTCTGATTTATATTATCCAGATTCTGATTCAGATCAAGAGCATATAACTATAGATATATATTCTGCAACTTTCTAGGATTCTTTTTAATTATTCCTCCATTTCCTGATGGATGGGTGCATCTGGGCTGTGGGTTTGTGGTTCGACGTCTTTTCGTTTTGTTCTTGTCAGCTTGTTAGTTGGTCGCCTGGGGATGTTTTTTGCATAAATTTCACAAAATTACCATGAACTTTTGGGGGGTTTGCGCAAGACTACCATAAATTTTCGTTACTAGGGGAAACTAAATTTGAACTTTTTCCTCTAGACTAACACTCCTGACATATGCTTTGAACACTTTCCCCTTGTGTACATTTTATCCTAGAAGTTAATATCGTTAGCAATAATTTCCATTAGTTCTCGGTATCTTTTTGCAGTTTCAACAGATCATGGGAGTTTTCTCAAAAAAAAAAAAATGAAGCTAAAATATCAGTGTTACCAGTAATAGTCCAATCCAGGATTGACTTTGGACATGTGATTTCGTCCATAAGGGTAATCCGACTCATAACGCTGCGCATTCCTGAAGGCACAACATCCGACAGAATAGATGCCGATGAGGAAGAGGAGGACGATGACATTGAGGATAGAGAGCTTGTGCCAGTCTCTCCTCACTTGCTCTAGAACTCCGGCCTTACACGAGTCACAACCGTAGCACAGAACATTTGCGTCGTTATTCCACCGATAGCAGTCCTGATCCTGCGTCGTGGTTAGTGGCATCTCCGTGCCGTATGTGCATGATGTAGGCGGCTTGCAGCAGCCTGACTGCATATAAACAGTGATTGTAGAAGATGTTAAGATCCATGGATTTACTTGAAATTCCTTCATTAGATGTACTTGTGTCATAGATGAACAGAAATCACAGTTTGTTCCTTTCTGCTTATATCCTGTAGGGTTAATTGCAAATAGACGGCCTTTGTTCTATTGCTGCAAATAGACCCCCTGAGTTAAATTTTTTTTGACTCTTTTACCCTCAGGAGGTCTATTTGTCAAAGAACAATTTTCTCTTTATCTGAGGGTAAAAGAATAGAAAAAAAATTCGCTCGCTCAGGGATCTATCCGCAACAATAGAACTATAGGCCGGAGATAATCTGCAATTAGGCGATAGCCAGAGGGTTTATCCGCTATCAGGTATGAACTAAAATATGCATGGATAATCTTTGAATTTACTCTATGTAGGTCAAGGACCTTGAATCTTTTAGTATTTAACAGATTGTGAGTGAATATTGCAAGGGCTTGAAAAATAAACTGACCCTGAATCTTACCTCAACAGTAAAATCTAATTGTAACAACACTAAATACACCTTCAGGGCCAGAAGATAACACCTAGGGATGGAGTACGTGTTTATTGTTTAAGATTTGTATTCATAACAATAGACTTAAGGGCTATCAAACTACCACACGCACAGAGAACACGTCACTTCTAATTTAACCAAAGCGATACCTGAACAGGAGTAAGGTCTCTCTGTAGGTAATCCAACGGGGTCCACGTGGCGACCTTCGCGCATGTCCCGGACCCCACGACACAAGCCCTGGCGGCCCTCCAGTACCTTTCCTCAGATATCCTCTTCCTCAGCCACCTCGAGTAGTCCTCCAGCCTGTACTCCTTGTACACCCTGCCGGTCACCTGGGTCCCGCCGCCGCTTCCGGTGATAGCGAACCCGAAGACGGTGAGGCAGAGGAGGGCGACGATGAGGAGGAGCATGACGAAGAGGTAGAGCCAGAGGGCGCAGGTGACGTTGAAGCAGGCGCCGATGAAGCCCGTGAGGGAGACGAGGAGGATGACGAAGCCGAGGATGAGGAGTGGGGTTTGGAGGGTGGACTCGCAGGTGGCGGAGCTGTGGGCGAGCCAGAGGCCCCCGCCGATGATGGGGATGGAGGCGAGGAGGGCCAGCAGGTTCAGGTAACCGAGGAGAGTGTTGCTGAATCTGTACATGGCTTTTTTTTTTTTTTTTGGTCGTCGTTGATCTCTTTGCTTTCTTTGTTCTTTGGTTCGCTGCTTTGTTCTTGAGTTTGGATATGTTTGGCGTGGGAAGAATGTTCTCTCTACATGCTTTCTGCTTTGCTTTTTTGTAAAACAGGGAGCTGATGTTTTTTGAATTTGCGCTGATCAGATTATTATAGTTACGTGTGGTACCTTTGTCTCTATCTTTTTGTTTTTTTTTTTTAAATGTCTTTTGTGACTGCACTGTTTATTTGGTTCTGGTAAATATGTAGAGCTGTGTTGTGAGGGGACAAGATGAGGATGAGTCACAGCTTGAATTCCAAGATTTTAGATGGGTTTCTGTGTAGGATTTGAGTGAATGAAGATTTCAAACTTCATTATCTTGAAAGACATGTTTGTTGTAATATATGGTATTCTCAGTCAAAGATTTATTTTAGAAATTAGAGAAAGCATCTAGTGGTCCATGGTAACTACGGTTGGATCAATACATAACTCCTTAAAATCTGCTATTTTAAGATTTAACGTACTTTTAGTGCACCATTAAAACAATGGATGAGGATAATTAGATACTTTCTCAATTTCGTTTGGTAACCTCTTCCAATTAATTCCTTGTTCCGTAGCAATTGTTCTTGCATTTGATACATGTATTATGTCCAACGTAATTGTCAGAGAAAATATTTTGTTCATTGCATATAAAATATGGTTGTTAGTTAATAAAAATATTTTTCTGTCCCGATTGCTTTACAGACAATATTACTATTTGGGCAACTGGTTATCTTTTTCGAGGTTTCAAGTTGCTTTCTTTCTTTTTTTTTTTCCTTTTGTTAAAGTATTGATATCAATGCACTTGCTTTTTTGTGATGACTATGGGGTTGTATGCATAAATAATTGGGATGAGCTTTTTGGTGGATAACACTGATTCACGCTACGTGAGTAACTTTATTATCGTGCACTTTATTATGTGGAAAGGATACTGATAGCTTTATCCAAGTGTGAATACATGAGTTCTCTTCATTGTTAAGGATTGTTGTAGATGTACTCATTAAGTAAAATGCTCTTTACTTAGAGTTGGAGAGTTGAGAAAGGGAGGAAATGATGTTGGCTCAGTCTAGAACTTGCAAAATTTTGTAAATAAAAACTAATTGCGCATAAACCCTCTGTAACATCGCTATGTTGAATTACTATTTCTTTAATTTCATTTTGTCATGTACCTACTGCCCTTGGGTGAAATCAGTGAGCATTTGAAGACGGAAGTAAGTGAGTGAAAAAAAAAAAACATTTAATGCAAGGGGTCATCTGCAACAATGAAACTACAGGGATAGTAAATTCAAAGTCTTAGAAAGGGTTTATATGCAATTAACCGTTAGATTAAGTAGTAAGATTTGATCTTCAGATATATAACAATTTAAGCTTTCAGTTCTTTTTATTTTATTTTTATTATACTCTGGCCAATATATGGTTCTTCTTCTTCCAAAGCATTATACTCTATGTACAACAACGAGATGATTACAGTTAAAAGGTTCTATTTAAACATTTTATTGTGCATACATTTTCTCCAATTTTTCTCTAAACAAGTCTACTTAAATTAAAATTTAAAATTTTCAAGCAACTATATGTAAGAGCACCAAACACTTTATAGATATTTTCTAAAAAGCACTTTTAGATAAGTCCTCCAACAAAGAACTTATCTATAAGTAAAAGCAACATCAAAATCATAAATGAGTATATGCCCCTTAAACAACGTGTTAATTGGATATACGTTTCTTTTATTAAAGGTATTTTCTAGGAGCAATCAGATAGGGGAAAAAAATTTAAAAATATTCTCAATCAGTCGATAACATGCATTAAAAATATACATCTTTTTTTCCCCCTGGATGTGACAATTGCCAATGGAAGAAGTTCTTACCAATTTATTTCTTTGTTGCGAAACATGGAATCAAGAAGAAATATTTGAAAGGCACATGTTATCATGAAGCAAAACCCAGTACAAATAGAACAAGTCATATACGACGCAACTACAGCTCCATGAATAATATATTATTGTCCACCCAAAATAAGCTAAGTTTACAGAAAAATTCTGAACATCTAAAACCAAAAGGTGTACAATGTAAGACAAAGTTGCAAGCGAGGTGATAAGAGGAAACGTCAGCGACAGTGTCCCTTTAAAGTTGATCAATTTCAATAATCCAAGATTTCTTCTACATTTAATAAGTAGAGCAGCGAACTAAAATCCTGCTTTCATTAAACACCAAAGGAAGCATCCAGTACTATAAAACAGGAGAGACATAACAAGAAGTTCAATTCAGGTAGGGTTAATTACAGATTTTAAAAAAAAAGAATAAAGAAAAAGAATCGCTGTTTTGAACTTACTGCACCCGTAGTTTCATTGTTGCAGATAGACCCCCTGGTTTATATTTCTTACCTGTGCTGAAATTTTGGATGGCATTGCTCATGGGCGAAATTAATGAGTCTATACCCTGTAGTTTCATTATTGTAGAGAGACTATAGTGCTTACCCTTGGTGAGATTTTGGCACGTATTGCTCATGGGTGAAACTAGTGAGTCTCTATGACGGTTAAGAGTCAATAAAATAATAATAATAATAAAATTCAGGGGGATCTATCTTTCACAATGACACTACAGTGTAGTAAGTTCAAGGCGTCTATGTGCAATTATCCCATTCATGTATTACAAGCGTCTTTAATGCACCTACCTCAAATGGTCTTTTCACTGGGAGTTCTTTCTATGGCTTCCTTAATTCTAGAGGAGTGACTTCAAATTTGTATAAAATTGTTTGGAATCATATTTTACCCAGCAGAGTCAGAATTCTTACATGGATACTGTCCAAACTAAGTAAGATGTCGGAGAAGCGAAATATACGAGATCACAAACGTATAGATTGCTCGCGGCTAAATATGAATTGAGACGAAAGCGTTATAAAGCCTAAGGACAAACTTCACACTGAAGACAACTTACAAAAGAAAGGATGACAGGGGGATGCTTCATAAAATGACCGAAAAAAGGTCCCTGAGTACGTTTTTTTTTGGTGGTTGATACAAGAATGGATGAGGCCGCAGAGGATCTACACGTAAGAAACCCTGAGTTCGATTTTTATTTTTTATTTTTTTAGAACCCTCATTTTCTGTCTGTTATATGTAGGGTTGTGGCTTTGGTTCCTCTATTTATCTATGCTTGCGATGAATAACGACAAAGGTCCCTTCTTCACTCTCATGGATACATGGAGGAAGAAGGTTCTGCATCGCTTGGTCACAGAAAATATTGTGTCTAGAGTCCAACATCTTGGACACAATTTGTGCCCTCATGTACTGTTATTTGATTTTGGTTCTTAATATAATTGAACGAGAAATGTGCCCCCTTGTTTTTCTTTCAGAAAAAAGCCTTAATGTACCTTGCTTTATCTCTCTTCTGGTCTGAAGCATCAGATTACATAGTGTTAGGCGCAGAGACACGCCCACATGCCGCGGAAGCGATATCACCTGAGAGAAGGTCCTGATTATATTCACGAAAGAAATATAATCGCCGACGGGGATTAGCTCACGAAGGAGATAATAGCCGGAGTGGGTGAAATCGACCAAGCGAAGTCACGCACAGACCCTCAGATTAAGACCAAGTTTAATCTTGAGGGCAGATCTGAGAACCTATAAACAGCAGCCAATACACAATAAACAGCAAATACATGAGATTTACGTGGTTCGGCAAACTTGCCTACGTCCATGGGAGGGGTGAGGGGAGATTCCACTATGAAGAAAAACACCGACGACTTGTACAATCCACAAGCTCGTCCGAAAAAATTTAATTTTACCCAAGAGATTTTTTACCCAAGAGAAATTGACATCTCTCTTGTAGAATCTCTCCAAGAATTTTTCTCCCATTTTTCTCTTTTCTCTCCACTCCAATTCCTAGGTTATAAGTCCCTATTTAAAGAGAATTAATTAAGAATAATTTGTTAACCTATCCAATGTGGGACTAAAACAAATTGCATTTCCCTTAAACAAATGGCATTTCCCCTTCGTTTTTTTTTTAGAAATTTACTACAAGAACCCGAAGTTCGTGTAGCACACCCCATTCACAACAATAATTATCCGTTACTGCAAATGCGTCAAAATCATTAATAGAATCTAAATAACAGTACATAGCTGTACCACTTCGGATTTATTTGCGTCTTAAATTTATATTAACATATTGAAGATTGTTTACTGTGATCATACTTATCTCTAGCTACGTAATCTATCATGGAAATTAATATTTCATGTTTCTCATCATCTAAATGTTTCCTCTTATAAGCACGGATCATTTTGTGTGTATATCAATACTACTATGTTTAAAAAAATTATGCGGGTAAAAAAATTCGAATGAAATGAGGAAAATGTCCTTCATTTCACAAAAGACATGAGGGCAATTTTATAATTCTACATGAATATTAAACGTTTCACACTTCCTTTTGCACAATTAATTCAAAACACTCAGCACATTCCCTCTCTAACAAAACACGGCTACAAGTAAACATTTTGTAAGGATATCTAAGTCATTGAGTTTTTATGCAACTTAAACATTTCAAATACAAATTAAAAACAAAATAATATAATATAAACAATTATTAAATGCACGAATATCAAAGTTTCAAAGGAAAATTTTGCATATCATATTCAAGTTTAAAATTTCTCCTATCAATGTATGGTTTTCATGATCGAGTATAATGACAGAAAAGAAGTGTTAAAGTATACATCCAATTACAATATATATCTTTGAAATTTTAAAAAAAAATTTAAATGACCAACCTGAAGTATAAATTAAATACTATAATTTAGTTTAAATTTTTATTAAAAAAATCTTCTTTATAAGAATTTATTTAGAAAAACAAGTTACAATATTTAGCACATTTAGCACGTGCATGTGCACGTGCAAAGCCGCTAGTAAATATAAATCTCAACATATACCTTGACTTGTGTATGAACTTGGCCCCTTTTCCTGCTTCTTGATAATGACTAGTCAACAAACAAACCTCTCTGCCTCTGCCTCTATTTGAGTAAAACCTTGTCGGGTATCCCTGCACTTATGCATATTAAGTGATGAATGAATCCAAGTAAGTAATTGATTGATTAATTAAAACGAGAGAGGGAAGGAGAGAAACAAACAAAGGGAAGAAAACAAAGGAAGGAAAGCCACAGATACAACCAGTTAATACTGATGACGTTATACCAGTGTAGAAACTGCGATTAGAGTAGTCAAATTATGAAGAACGATAGTCTTTTTGGTGTCAGAGATTCTCTGCTTTCTGCTCATAATGTTGGTTTGGACCCCCTCCATCCAAAAATTTTACTATTATAAACATGTACATACATATATAAGAGGACAATTAATCTGCAGCAAAACCCCACCGAATACTACTAATAATTGCTGGAACCCCACCATCAAAGCCATAAGTGGTGTGGGGTTGAGCTTCTCTTCACTTTCCTTAGCTCACAAATTACAATGATTTTGACGAGCATGGGGCCAACTGATCTTAGCTCAACAGTAACTGACCACCATTATTGATACATTTATGTATATATCCAGCCAGCTGCCTATTTAATTAGATTCTCTCTGCCTTGCTACTTGGAAACATCATCAAGGACTTCACTAGCTACTAGTGTGCGCGCGTACCTTCCCTACTTAATTAAAATTTCATAATAGATCATTCAAGCACACTCCTTAGTTCTCAAAATATCATTATGGATACACTTACATAGTTATATTTAACAAATTACATAAATTAATTTAAGACTTAATTGATTAATAAATATCATATTTTAATATAATATATTAATTATATATAATATAATATGTTGTATCATATTAATAGTATTAAAAATACTTATAATAAAAACGTAATGATTATAAATAGTATAGTGTGCTTTATAAACTAATATAATATATGACAATGTATTAAACTACATTATATTATACCATATTAAATTATATATTAAACAAATTGTGTTAATTAATTTAGATTTAGTTGATAAATAAATATTATATTTTAAATAAAGTGTCATGCCATTAATTATCCTACCGGAACTGTCTCAATCCACTTTCACATGGTCGCCTATTCCATGCACTTTATCCCACTCCAATTCCGCCCTTGGGTTAAAATTATTTCAATATGATAATTGCCTCCACTCGACTCTCAATTGTCCCGATTAGTAGACACTAGCGCTCAAAAATATCATTGTGGATACGCTCATAATCCCTGGCATCTCAAAAAGCTCTTTTATTTTTATTTTTAAAGTTACCTCTAAGGTAACTTGGGTGACCGAGCTCCGACGACAGCGTTAAATGGTTTGGACTTGACAAGAACATTTCCGACGTCAGCTCGAGTCCTCCATACAAAGAAGACAACAAAAGATTCTCATCGCAGGAAAATGTAGGGCATCAAAGTGCTATACAATGCGTTATGGCACACAAGGTTGAATCGAGTGGCTAGTCACATGAAGGGATCAGTACATAATGAAAATGAGGGTTGCTCACTTTGGAGTTAAATGTATGCGTACGTGTGCCTCCAATGAATAGACATGCCTCTAGCTAGGCATGGCCCTTTCTGAAGTTCCTAGTTACTTAGTTAGGAACGAAAAAAACAAGACGAGAATAAATAGTCTTTCAATGCTTAGAGTCACGAGTCGGAGGTAGATCAAGAATAAGGGCATGTAATTAAACTCTGGATATTTTTTTTTTTAGAGGAAAATCTTTGAAAATTATGGATAACATGGTACTGATGATAACACAACCCACATACAAATGTGCATAAAATTTAGCAACTGTTCAACTGGTGTGCTATTATTCCCCCCCTCCCTATCTGTTCCCTTGTGTTTATCAAGATTGCTATTTTCTAAAACCAACATCAAAAATAAAAAGTTAAAACTTCACGAGACATGCTATTTTACCAACTTCATCATTCTAAGTGTAGATTGCATTTATAGGGATAAAACTAAAATTTGACTTCCATGCTTCAGGATGACAGAAGTTATAGCAAATAGTTCAAAGTGCGAGAATACTGATAAACCAAATAAAATGAACTAAGAAAATGAGAGAAAATACTGTTCATATTAGCATGTCTTGCATACTAGAATATAAAGTAATGCGAAAGCGATTATTTTCGACTTAATATATCCATGTCGTAGGTGATACCAGAAGGGATAGATGAAATATCCAATGAGCAATTCATCCTAAATATTCACCCATAGCTTTTTTCCAAGGAGGTACTAAGAGAGGGAGAAAAATGTCACTCTGGGAAACCTCGGGAGGCATAATAAATGCAAATTACATTTACGTAATTGAATTTGAAATTTAAGTTTCATGTTCATCTTAGTTAAACCTAAGAAAGTAATTTACTTCTATAAAATAATTGAACTACAGTGTGTGGGTTAAGACTTGAAATTTTATAATTTCTTAATAGCAGCAGCAATGATTCAAAGAATATTTGAAATTTTTAAACAAGAGAGGGAAAACAAGGATCAGGAGCCTCCGACCACGTTAAATTCGTCACAGGGAAAAAGAGGTTGAGATTGCCCCTCTTCCCCTCTTCTATTTTGATATTTAGTTTAAGGCCCGTGTATTAAATGGGCCTGTAGTATCTGCGGCCGCCTAGGCTTTCGGACGTTGACGCTGCTCAGGTTGTCCCCGGTACCACCGCCATGTGTCTCTTTAACCTACAAATCCAACACCGTATCAAAATTATTGTTTGCTATCATCTGCTGCATCCTACACTTCCTTCTCATCATCATTATTTATCTATCTATGTACAAACTTACATTCTTTCCGAGTTCAGTTTTCACTAACATACAAATTTCTTTTCTATTAAGCGTGTAGATTTTGTTCGCTGGCAAGTCGCAACCTCTTTGTTCGTCCTAAAATTATTGTTTTGGTTTAAGTCTTTGACCATTGCTACTTAATTAAATATGGTTTTTTTTCCTCTAGGAACTACCTTAATAATAATATAATTATATGGAAAATATTTTTTTAATTTTTAATTTACACACATCATCTTTAATTTCTCTCTTCCCCCCCCCCCTAATCCCAGTCAAAATCAAATTACTCTTAGAAACTTAACTTCAAGGAATGTGAATTGTTTGTTTAATGTTTAGGCCTTATTAAATATAAGGCATGTATTTTAAACTTAATATTTTTTTTAGTTATAGCTCATGATATCTAAAAAATCTCTAAGGGGGTGTTTGTTTCAATTTTTTTTTGGGATTAAAAGTTTATGGATTTGAAAGTGTAGGTGTTTTTGATTTGTGGATTCCATAATTTTGTTTGTTTCAAAGCAAATTTTGAGATGTTTTAGCATTTGAGATCCC
>JBAKGM010000233.1:5878401-5889128 GCA_037177215.1 Asparagus racemosus
AGGGAGTGAAGGAATCATTGTGGTTGTGGGGTCTTCTAGACGATTTGGGAATTGAGCAGAATAGCGTGAACTTGTGGTGCGACAATTAGAGTGCGATTCACTTGGTAAAGAATCAAGTTCATCATGCTCGTACCAAGCATATTGATGTCAGGTATCATTTCGTGCGGGATGTCATAGAGAAAGGCAATATTTCTCTCAGGAAGGTACACACGAATGAGAATCCCGCAGACATGTTAACCAAGGTGGTCACAGTTAGCAAGTTTAAGCATTGTTGGACTTGCTTCATGTCAACCCGTGTTGATATAGAATAGCAGAACTACGATTAGCTTGATCCCGGTGGAGGGTACGTAGGCAGCCGCGGTGTAGTGGTGCAGCTAGATTGGCCTGGTTTGGCTAATGAAGATCTCTCTGGTGATATTCGCAGTGTTCTTCTAGTGTTCGTCTAACATTTGAGGTCTATCAAATGATGTACGAGGTGGAGAATTGTGAATGTGGGAGGGATTTTAGTCCCACATCGCCTAAGTTAAAGGGGGTGGAGGAGTTTGTTTCCCTATAAATAGAGAAGGGGTGAAGGAGCTTTTTGAGTGAGAAAAAAGTTTGAGCGGAGAGCCTATCTCAAGTTTGAGAGGAGAGTCTATCTCAAGTTTGAGAAAAAAAAGCTATAGCGGTGATTTTATGATAATCATACGCGGTATTTTTGAGAGATCTCAAGTTTGAGATATTCTCTATTTCAAACTTTGTAATTTCTTATGGTCAAATAAGAAATTATTGTGGTGCTCCCGTGGACGTAGGCAAGTTTGCCGAACTACGTAAATCTCATGTTTTTGCTATTTATTGTGCATTGCCTATAGTTTGTAGGTTCACTCGATTCAGTCCTAGTACTGTTGAGAGGAAGAGTAAGATATCTCACTTGGCTGGGATATTTTACTTTCTTTTCTTGTTTCCTTTGTGAGATGGGAATATAACTCAGGAGCTTCTCTCAGGAGATAACGCTTCCGCAGCGTGTGGGCGTGAACTCTGCGCCCAACAGAGGGCAATTTAGCCTTTCTTCCATTAAATTGAGGGCAAAACGTAATTATCGTTACATGATTCCCTTGTGTCATCTCAATCAAAAGGGAGAAACAATACTCGCTAAGTTCATTAGAGCATTGAGATGTAAGTGCAGCTAAAATAGTGTAGGGGTATAAGTAACAACATCCTTATAGTACTTTTGTCTGTAATTAATGATAGAAAATATGTCATTGATTTATTTACGATATTTCCCAAAAATGATGGAAATGGTTTTCACTGATCTTAACCTGTGATAGCCACAATGAGATCTCACAACAAGAAACAAGATGTTCATCAAGTGTTTAACCAAACAGATAATAGTCAACAAAAACTAGCAGTTAACAAGTGTAACTGAATTTTCATTCATTTGTAATTATAAGTTATATAAATCATGGTCAACACAAGTGAACCTTACATTACCTCCAACTATTGAGGCACTTTTATGAGGCAGGAAAATTCCCTGAGCTCTTGCAATTTACGAAAATGTTGTATAAATAAATCTGATCAATTATCTGGATGAATCTCAGAAGCTGCTCTCAGAAGCCCATCCCTTTTTCTCCAGGGCTAATCGCAATGTCTGCAACACAGAACATAAGAAAATAATCAAAATCACCATAGAAACATCCTGTTCTCTTTTTATCCATAACTCTCTTTATACCTTAATTCTCTTTCTGTTGATATCAAAGTCAAAATTTCCCAAACGAGATGCAGATCGATACTGAACAAGTGGTTTCTTGCCAGGTGGGAACCAAAACTCCACGTCATCTACAAACTACACATAAAAAGGAGGTGTTTATTTTTCAATTTGTTCATTGAGGTGGAAGCATAGATTACTTTAAGATTTAGCATATAAACTGTTTAAGGTAATAAAAGAAATTACCCCCATTATAGGACTCTCATATTCAACACGAATATAATCGTCTTGTTTCTCTACGATACGAGGAGTAAAATTATCGGGCTTTGTTGTGTTTATCTGTCAAGTCAGAAATTGGAGAGGTTTTATGGTCAGTCAGTTTTCCAGCAAACAAAACCACTAAATTAAAAGGTAATGTGGAACCTAAAATGAACATAATAACATTTTTGCATAAACAAAGTAATAAAGAAGCAAATATCACTACCACTTGAAGAAGCTCTTCCATGGCTTCTTCTTGGCTGGCAGGCTTTTTTCTTTTTCCATCTTCAGGGTCGTAATTCCTTGGAGGAAAATTGTGTTAGAATAATAAAATTATAACCATCAATTCTCACTACAACTTCGAAGTTCTAGTGCAGTGGCAGGTCCTATGACATGGTTTTAGAGTAACCTAAGTTCGAATCCTGCTGGCCACGAATTTTTAAGTGGACTTTAAAAAAAGTGATACTGCTTCATGAGTCCATGTTTGTGCCCAGTAAGTGCCCTCAACCTGCGGGAGCATGTTAGAATATAAATTATGATCCTCACTATAACTTCAGAGTTTTGGTGCAGTGGCAAGGACTTTAAGAAAGAAAATAGTTCATTTGAACTGTCATCAAGCTCAGACATGGCCTAGGTAGCACTTGATGGTTATTGGTGTATTTGGGCATTAAGGAAAATGGAAACTAATGGGATATTGCAGAAATGATGCCTCTGATTATCTGAATTATCTGCGCTAGTAGTATATGGTGTTGAAGGAAGCTTACCATGGAGGAGAAAAGTGAGTAAGATCAGTCATATCCTCTGAAGTAGATAAACAGTTGTTGGTCGCAGGACATAAAGCCAGAGATGGAGGGTTCTTTTGCACTCCGAGATACTCAGGCTTCGTCCCACTGCTCATTTCCAAGCATGGACATCAGTAAGGGACATAAAATATCATTAAACTAACTTTTGACCTCAAACGTTCTTCGTGGCATAATAAACATAGTGCAGCTGATGCTAGAAAAAGGAACTAGGAAGAGGGAAGAAATGGAATAATGAGATTAAATGCAGAGATTCCTGTTATCCGACCAAGAGAGGGCTAAATAAATACTTGAGTGATTTGTACTTTAGAACAGAGTGCAGCATGAGTAGCTACTTTCATGAGTAATTCCTGTTTCACTTGGCCGCAATCAAAATAAGAAGAACACCTGAAACTTGGTTGCACGAAAATCACACGGACACTTAGTGTCCTTCGGTGTCATGTTGGACTTCAGCCTTTTGTCTATACTTAACATGTTTCCTTTTGTTTATACTTAACGATACATTGCTAATACTATTTTCAAACATTAGTGAGTCCTTCCATCTCTCCATATAGAGGGGGAGAATTTCTCTTGGAAATTTAGTAGCAAACCTTGATACTTGACCTTCGTGTTGTTTGAGGTTGTGGCCTGGATTGCAATCACTCATATTAAAGCTATATTTTGGAAACGGAAAAAGGAGGCTGATATATGATTAAGTATAATTGGATTCAAGAACCCAAAAGGCATTCTCCCTTTTGGATCATATTCAGGCTCTATTACAATTAACCAACTATAAAGTTAATGTGCCTACTACATTTGTCGCAAAGTAGCATGTCTTATTATCAATCCTCTTCATGTTCCTTAATGGTGACTTGTTTGGCAGTTGTTGCAATGCAAATATGCTAATCAATATGACCCTTTAGGTCTCATTTAATTTATGAACTTATTTCATTAGTAACAGAAATTGGAATGTTGCCAACTTACCGTGGACGAGTGAATGTACACTATACATCGTGGTAAAGGATAAGAAATGAGAAGAAGGCCTAGAACAAGGATAGAAACTATTAAGAAGTGATAAGATGAGAGAGAATCGTTTGATCACATGCAACAAATACCATTTAATGTACCACTTAAGATATGTTATAAGAATGGAATTAATGGAGAAAGAAGGCCTAGAACAAGGATAGAAACTATTAAGAAGGATAACACAATGCTTAACTTTGAGGAGAGGATAACACTCAACAGAAATTAATGAAGAGTAAGATCCATAAAAATTAATGAAGGGTAAGATCCATGTAGCCGACCCGAAACTTTGAGAAAAAGGGCTTCGTTGTTGTTGTTGCTGCTTCATTTGTGAGTAAGCTATACTACCTCCAGCACCAGTGAAGGTGGGGAAGGACAAATGCATTCTCCTTTTACTTAGACACATTTCTTTGCTGATCTCTAAAAGAAGCTCATATCTACCATAGTAACTCTAGAAACTAGAAAGTTGACAACAGTATAAACTACTTAAAGTAAAATCTAGCTTTAATGTTAAAAAATTCTGTTAGAAGGTCCTCTTCTCACAAAACTCTTAACAAGACACAGGCTTTTGCAACTAGACCCCTCTAACTCTAACTACCCAACTCAAATCATATATCACGAAGCAAAACTAATGGTAACAGGTTTTAGTAATATTATAATCTTAAAAGTTTTCCTTTTCTCTTCCCCTTTTTGGATAACTGACTAAAATCCCACGACCTCCAACAGTTGTGTGTTCATGACTAATTGGTTCTTCCAGCCCTGGCTAATGTTATGGTGCATATGACTTTAAGGTCGCCCACTGTTCGAGGCGTAGTGTTTGGACGGTAATATGCAGAAGTTTTGCCAGTATGAGAAAATCAATGGCTCCTTAACCTGCGCACTCATCAGCACAACCTCCGTTTTTCTTTTCTTCTTTCTATGAACAAAGCACCACGTTTGGCAAGTAAAGCTCTCACTGAGGGATAAATAACTCATTGAGGAGAGTTGTAGTTGTTAGAGTATAAAATTATGAACTCTTGAAGTTTGTTAAGTATAAAATTATTAACTCTCAACATAAACTCGGATTTTTCATATAATGGCATGGTCAAGATAACTCAAGTTCAATTCTCACCGGCCACAAATTTAAAGCAGTTCCCAAAAAAAAAAGTGGTAGTGCTGCGTGGGTTCAGGTTTTGGCCTAATAAAAGGGCGCTCAAACTATGGGGAGGGCATGTTAGAGTATAAAATTATAACTGTCAACTCTCGCCATAACTTAGGAGTGTTGGTGCAGTAGAAGGGTCCTTAGACAGAAGCCACAATGAAGTGATTTTCGACAAAACAAACACATAAACATGCAAAAGGATATGCCACGCTATCCGGTTCATAGCAAATACTTCCTCTCTATTTGAGATCCATTCCTTTTCTAGGATTAGTATGTATCAGTATCCAATGTACTCTAGTGTATCTCCACATCAGTGACACTTCCTATTTACAAACTGATTTACAAACAATTTGATACACATTATATATCTAGGGCAAAAGAAAATCTACACAAACCCCATTAACCTGAGTAATCTTAATCCAACACATAATTGTAGTACAATTTGCTCAAAATAAGCCTAAACGTAGCGGACCCACTTGCATAAAAATGCCTAGATGTTAAATTAAGGTGTGAAATAAAGAAGAAAAAAGAAAGAAAAAGAACAAAAGAGTACCTGAAATGGAAAATGGCTGCAAGTGTCGCTAGTCCACTGCTCCTCAGCACAACTTCCCTTTCCCCAAAAAAAGAACTTAACATGTAAATCTACTGATATGTAAGAAACTTAAGGGGGTAAAAGATATTACCTTCTTCCAATATGGGGCTCAGTTGATGCTGAATCTTGCTGAGGAGAAGTTGTAGCTTTTGGAACCAAGCGAGAAGAAGCATAACAGAGAGTGGTCATCTCTTTTGAGAAGCTGAAAGCCCCTCGCTCGCTCTGCTTTCTTACCCTCCCAGTGGCAGACTACATTTACGTAAAAGCCCAACAGTGTTATCAATTTGTCACAAGTAGAAGGGCCTGGCTTATCCCTCTCAAAAAAATTTTGTGGTGCGTGCGTGCGCGCTCTGTGTGTATGTGTGTGGGCTATTCTAGTTTTGAGTCTTTTGATCCCTTGCATTTTAGAACCCCAAATTATTGAAATTGCTATATATTCACTTCATTTTTATAAGTTACTTGGGTACTTAAACTAAACCCCATGGACATTCAGTATTTTGCAGTAAATCCCTATAAACTTTCAAAATCTTTTGGGCAAATTACACTAAACCCACAATAACTTTTAAAATGCCTTTTTATGTTGTTTTCTAGCTCTAATTTATGGGGGTTAACTGCAAAATGTAGAAACTTTTGGGGATTTTCTGCAAAATAGAAAACTTATTAAGGATTTAGTGTGAAATTGAAAGTTTATAGAGGTTTATTGCAAATTGCTAAAAGTGCACGGGGTTTTAGTGTAATTTACTCTAAAATTAGTCCCCACTGTAAACTTTCGTGCAAATTGCGCGGAAGTGTTCCTTTTGACTTTAAGTTTCCAATTATATTCTTTGCTTTAAGTTTACAATCAAACTCAAATTGCTTTTCTCAAATCCAAAGCTGTTGAAAACCCACGCCCAAATCCTTTCTCAATAAGAGTTAAGAAATAGTAAGACTAGGAAAGAGGTTGCAAACTTTGCAGATCAATAAAGGATTTGGTCACTCTCTGCTAAAAAGTAGTAGACAGACCACAAATTTTATTTACAGTTAGTTGACAGACAATTACTTTTTATTGAATAATTAAAAGTGGCAATAAAAAGTAATAGTTTCTCAATTACATGCCTTTTAGCTGCAGAGACTATCCAAATGCACTAATAAATGATATTGAGATCAAATGAATGATATTACTCATTTATTGCAAACTTTGCAATATTGTAAATTATTATAGTGCAAAAATGGAAGGACTATGCTAAAAAAATTGGATTTTAACTAAGTAATGTACACTATCTAGTATCAGTCATCAGCAATTCTCCAAAATGATCACTGTTAAGAATTAATTATAAGCTTTTACGGTGAAGGAGATGCATAACTGCAAGATAGACATTAGATAAATTTATGAGTAATGTATAACTGCAAGATAGACATTAGATAAATTTACGAGTAATGTCAACTGTACAAGTTTTTAATATTCTCATATATATTGAAAATCCATACCATTAGATATGATCTACTATGCACAAACAATTTAGAAACAAAATTTTCGATGATATCGATGTCTTTAAGCGGTGTCAGAATCTTCATAAAAATTGAGTAAACTTTTTATTCTTTGAAGTATTATTCAAAACATCCATATTGAATAAAATGTTGAAAATTTTGTTTACTAGGCAGTTCATATGTAATAGATTATAGGATTAATTACATATATAAACCTTAACTAATGGGTATTTGTAAAAATACCCCTGAATGTTAGTATTTGCCAAACACCCCCTCAAATCATCAAATGTGTGAAAAAATACTCTAAAATCAACAAATCATCAACTTGGTGCTAAAATTTGACTATTTTGTTGACCATTTTTACATTGCTATTTTAAAACTAGCTTATCAAACTTGATGATTAATTTCTTTGAGGTTAATTTTTTTAAAAACAATTAATGATTTGAGGGGTAATTATGCAAATACTGGGATTTGGAGGATATTTTTACAAATACCTATGATTTAAGAGGTATATGTGCAAATACTGTATCCAATGGGCTTTAAGTCTAGTGGGCCTTTGGGCCACGTTAGTGCTGTTAGGACTATGTCCATGCAATTTCTCGTGTTTGAATAATAACAAACATATATTTGAGTCTAATTTGTGTTTGAGATGATTTGTGCAGGTTTCATATGTGAAGGAATCAATATAGAGATCGAACGAAAGAAGTTTCATCTTAGCAAGATGAATTAGCATAGCAAAGTCATCGATGAGGATCATACTCATGGATGAGCACATGGTCTTCAATGAGCATATCCTCTTATCATTGAAACTGCAACTGCGTTGATCAATCAATAACTCTCTATTGATGGCAAAAAAATTCAGAGAGTCTCTGGTCATCAGTGAGCACATATCTCATCGATGAGCCTGGATCAATGGCCTTCAATTTGAAAGCACTCCACTGGTGATGAAAAGTAGCAAAACAAGTATGGCCATCAATGACCAAGGGATTCACTAATGAGACTATGATCAACTATGAGAATTCCCACTCATTGATGAGGCTGCATCGAATCAGCAGCCTTTGAGATATAATCTCAGCCATTCATTGCAGCTGAGATACGTCCTCTTCAATATCATGTTAATTATATTTGCTGACCTAATTGAGAGAGAGAGAGAGAGAGAGAGAGGGAGAGAGAGAGAGAGAGAGAGAGAGAGAGAGAGAGAGAAGAGCTAGGGTTTGAAGAAGGGAAATCAGTTCTCATCAGGATTATCCCGTAGCTGACTCAATCACTTCGTCATTGTGTTCTTCATTAGTGGATCTAGATTCACTGATGAGTGTTGCTCTACGATTGCCAATTTTGTTTTCATTCTTCCATACCTAAACTTCTAAGTTTTTAGAAAAACAAGTTTGATCAATAAGGACTGTAAGATCTTTTCATTGCACTTAATTAATATCTATTTTGTAATTCAAATACTCTTTTTGATTAGTTTTTTACGGTGTACTCAAGTAGTTGTTGATTGAGGGTGAGGTTACTAGCAAGGAGCTGGGCTACATACTAGTGATGGATTTTTTTTTGGGGGGGGCGCCGCAGATGACTAGATAAGAATGAATTAGGGAGCAGTCTTGTAAAGCCTACTAGATTAATGTTTGTAACCCAGGCAAACAATATCTTTAGCATGGAACCCCTTCGAGAGATGGAAAACTAGACGTATGTTTTATCTATAAAAATTCTTTGTGCTCTGTGTTTGATTTTTATTTATTTATTTATTTATTTATTTATTTATTTTTTGTGATTGCTTATCTGTTTGTTGCATTATTATTTGATTCGTTTTATTATTTTCTCTATAAGATCTATCAATCAAACAATAAATTTTTGTTTAGTTGAAAAAGTGTAGCAACCCTATTCAACCCCGCTTCTAGGCTTGCATTTAGATCCTTACAAGGGCTAGAGCTTAGCACGGTATAAGCCTTTATTGTTAGAGGGCTTGAGATGAGATTGTGTGCTTTGGAGAGAATATGAGAGGGTTTATGTGGTGTTGAGAGAGATGAGTGACCTCTCTTATAATATTCTCCCTCACACATAGTGATTATCTCATATTGTTGTGGATGTTGGTTAAACTTGGTTGGCTGAACTAAGTAAATATTGGTGTTTCTTCTTCTTCATTGCTATTGTTTATATTTTGTGGTTTGCAGTTTAATCTCTGGGTAGCAGAGTTTGGAATAAGGGATAGTCAAATCCCAAGTATGAACTTCACAAGATTTCTAGCTAGACTTTTGATTATTACTAATCAGATGGTGGAAATTGTCAAAATTCGATAGAAAAAAGAGGGAGTCACAGAGGATTATTTCCTTAGACGCATTTGATAAATAAAAAAACACCAGGGCAACATAGAAAATATCTACACAACTCTTGCCCTGAAGAAGATTCCGAAGAATCTAAACAAAAGCAAAAACTACATTAGAAACTAGGACTAAAAGTCTACTAAAATCAGAAAAAGTGTTGGAAAAAGGCTACGAGTGATGACATTTCAATTTGAAAATTCAAAGTCTTGTAAATTTGGGTCTGCAGTATCTTACATCGTGGAGACTATAATAATAGTAACATAATTCAACTTTAAATGGAGTCTCTTTTATTTCCAACTGGAATACATAACTAGTGAAAGTCAAGCATTTTTCTATGCTCATAGAAATTAAAAAAGTCTTCGAAGTCATCGTCATGGACCGTAGAAGACTTGTTTTCAAAACTTTTTCAACACGTTCATCTATCCATTATTGTCCACCATTGGTTGTTAGAGTTTCTCCTCCTCTAGCTATGGAAGATTTCTGAATGACTCTTTGACAACACCCATCGAAGTAGTCACGGTTCTAATCACGCATTAAAGGCAAACATAATGTAACTTTAGAATCTTTCTGTACTAATCTTTTTCTTTTCTCATTGCCCATTTCTTACCCACTCTTCTCTTAGTATTAATAATATATATCAGCATGCATTCTTTTCTAATTTCTAGTACATCTCTACATCAATAACACTTCGTATTTACAATCAATACAACTTGATGCACATTTTATATTTAGGTCAAAAGAGAATCTAAACAAACCCCATTAACTTGATAACCTTTTAATCCAACACATATATAATAACAATACAATTTGCCTAAAATATGCCTAAATGTAGCAAACCCACTTGCAGGAAAAAAAAAGGGGTTAAATTAAGGTGGTGAAAAAGAAAAAGAAAAAAAGGAAACAAATGAGTAACTGAAATAGAAAATGGCTACAAGCGTTGCTAGTCAACTGCTTCTTAGCACAACTTCCGATCATAGACATTAACAATCTCTCCCAAGTTTCACGTTTTGTGGAATAAATAATTAATGAAAAGTATTTATTTACAATCATAGAAATTAACAAAGTCCCCCTAGCTAGTCTTCCACCGCCTGAAGTTTTCTTCCTAATTAAGTATAAAGTCTTTTCCCCACTTGTGATCTCTTTCGCATTTATTTACAAAAAGTCTGTTAAAGCCAGAAAAAGTGTTGGAAAAAGGCTACGAGTGATGAAATTTCAATTTGAAAATTCAAAGTCTTATAAATTTGGGTCTACAATATTCTACATCATTGATACTATAATAATAGTAACATAATTCAACCCTACATAGAGTCTCTTTTGTTTCCAGTCGGAATACGTAACTAATGAAAGTTAAGCATTTGTCTATACTCATAGGAATTAATAAAGTCTTCGAAGTCGTCGTTGTGGACAGTGGAAGTCTTGTTTGTAAAACCTTTCCAACATGTTCATCTATCTATTATTGTCC
>JBAKGM010000233.1:5889228-5903252 GCA_037177215.1 Asparagus racemosus
GTATTAAAAGATCCGCTTCTCTCAGAAATTACCGAGCACCACCTCAAACCAGAAGCTACACCACTTCTAATCTGAATAACAGCTCTGATACCAATTGTTGGGTGCATAGTCACTCCCACATGCCGTGAAAGTGATATAACCTGAGCGAAGATCCTGATTATATTCACGAAGGAAATAATTACCGACGGAGATTAGCTCACGAAGGAGACAATCGCCGGAGTGGGTGAAATCGAGCAAGCGAAGTCACGCATGGACCCTGAGATTAAGACCAAGTTTAATCTTGAGGGTGGATCTTGTAGATCTGAGAACCTACAAATTATGGCCAATACACAATAAATAGCAAAGACACAAGATTTACGTGGTTCGACAAACTTGCCTACGTCTACAAGAGAGGTGAGGGGATATTCTACTATAAAAAAGAACACCGACGACTTGTACAATCCACAAGCTCATCCCAAAATAAAGATTTGATTTTTACTTAAAAGAAATTGACCTCTCTTTAGTAAAATCTTTCTCTAGCCGCCGCCAAAGAAAACTCTATTTTTCTTCTTTTTCTCTCTCTTTTTCTCTCCTCTAGCTTTTTCTCCCTTTTCTTCACACCTAACAAATCCTAGGTTTAATTCCCTATTTAAAGGGAATTAATTAAGGATTTTTCTTCATGTTTGCCAATGTGGGACTAATTAAAGTTTAATTCCCTCTTTAAATCTTGGGCCCCCATCATGTTCACAATGGTTTTGTGCAATTTTTGTTTGATGTCATCCAATTAGTCCTACACGCAATTGCTTGAAACTATTAGGTAATTCTTGATTGGGTTGTTGAATTTGGTTTTTCTATCTTTTTGTGTTTACTGTATGTTGGATTTGTTATCAATTTGGTTCTTCGCTTGTGTGAGAAGTGGTCTCTGTTAATCCTCTCTTGGTGTAGCTGTTGGGGTAATGTTTTTTTTTTAATGAGAAGTCTGGTATCTTTTGTATCTATGAAAGGGCCATCCTTTTCTCATAGTTTATTTTCTATTCTCATTTTTGGTTGGTAGAAGATGGATATCTGCCTATTATATTTCCTTGTTTGCAACTTAAAGCAAATGCCATAATGGAATGGGGGTGTCATTGCTTTTTATCTGTCTTTATACTTTGTTTCATTAGGATGCATAATCATGTGGCGAGAGATGAGGATTAAGATTATCTTATAACTTTGTGATAGACACACTGCATTCACGGTTGCATCTACTGCCTGATGCCATGGAATTACTTCAGTAGTTAGATTAATAGGATCAGTTAAATTGAATGCTTGTGTGCATCTTTTGAAAACAATCATGTCAAAATTTAGAGATGACCGTTATATATGTCTTATAGCTCTTTCACTTATATTTCTCAAGCTTCTAGGGAGAGATTCTCAAATACAATTATCTCATTGGTTCTTACTTTTCCATGAGTTATATATGTCTTTTTTATGATTGAATTTTTTTGCTTGTTCAGTTAGAACTGTGATATTTTAAGAAAATCAAGAAACAAAATTTTATAGTTACAGGTCATTCAATTTTGGGAGTTTTTATGTGTGTGAGTTTGGAGTTTACTTAAGATTAAGTTTGCGAGTTACCCTCCCCCCTGTATTTCTCACAAGTTTGTTAGCAAATGCAGGTCATATATGTTCTGAGCTCATTTTATGTTTTTATATATACTTCCATCTTCTTGTTTCTATGGAGGAGTCTTTGTCAACAGGCCTTTCGCCTTTAATAATCTCATATGTACTCATTGGTTTTTAGTCATGGGATTGGTGAAAATGACCATAACAGGCTGGTGGGTATAACCACCAATTACTGTTGTGGACCAAACACAGTTCTATAAAAATAACCATTAAGTAACAATCAGATTCTTATATTTGTGTTATCATTCTAACATTTGTCTTAGTGAATACAAGACATTGTATCATATTATCTTTTGTCCACTAATTAAATTGGTTCTATATTTGATGCTAACAATCTATAATTATTGTTTACTATGTTTGCATGTTTAAGATTGATGCTTAGTATTTTTACGGGAATACTTTTTTATAAACAATGTAGATGGATGACATTGATGAAGAAATATTAATGAGGATGTCTTCTAATTCTACTATCTCTACCGTCGTTAGTGTATTTGCTTGTTTAATGAGAATACATTGTAGAAGGAAATCAGTCACTTATCAACCCTAAGGCGGGTAAAAAAGAGAAGATGGATTCTAGACATAGGTACACAAACCATGTGTTCAATGGGTATAGTGAGGTTGTAGGGCATATGTAAGAATGAGGCCGCATGCATTTGAAATCTTGTTAGAATAATCAGATATACCGGCCTACTAAAAAATTCACGGGATGCTAGAGTAGAAGAACAATTGATCATGTTCCTTAATATAGTTCATAAAACCAAAAATAGAATTGTTAGATCACATTTCATAAGATCAAGGGAAAAACTTTCAAGATACTTTAACAAGTGCTTAGAAGCCATCGGTCGTTTAAGGGGGCGGTACATGAAGCAAGCACCAAATGAAGTGTCACCAGAGATTGCCACCAGCCCGTTGTATTATCATTATTTCAAGGTAATCACTACGAATTATAAGTAGTATAATACACTTAATTTTTTTCTTTCTATTAATAATAATTGTTTAATACATCATACAGGATTGCATTCGTATGATAGATGGAACCCATATCGACACCATGCTTCCCACTAGACTTGTTGCATGTTTTAAAGGTTATAAAGGTGTAACTCAAAATGTTCTAGCTGCAAGCACTCCCAATAAGTTATTTTCCTATATTCTAGCCGGATGGGAGGGATCCGCAAATGATTATAGAGTTTTGCAAGACACGCTATCTAGACCACAACCTCGCGGATTGATTGTCTAAGACAGTAATAAATCAATCCAAATTAAATATGTCTATTTAATTAAAATTAAAAATTTTACTAAATTTCTTTTTGGTAATTGTAGGGAAATATTATTTGTGTGATGCGGGCTACACTACTATGCCTAGTTTTATCTCCCCATATCGAGGAGTGTGTTATCATTTAAATGAGCACAATGGTAGGTCAATCAATAATAGACAAGAGTTGTTTAATTTAAGACACTCCTCTCTAAGGTCTAAAATTGGATCAATTTTTGGGGTATTGAAAAATTGTTTCAAAATCCTATCTGCGAAGCCACATTACCCTTTCCCAACTCAAGTTGATATAGTTATTGCATGTGCTATACTTCATAACTAGATCACCATAGAAGATCTGGGAGATGAGTTGTTGCATGAGAACAATTTCATTGAAGATGATGGGTGATGAAATAGCTAATGAGGGTGAAGAGGGTGTTGTTGACTTTATCAAACTATGACGCAAAGAGAGGAAAGAGATTCAAGAGATGAATGGATAGCAAAGAGGGATCAAATTGCAATTGAAATGTGGAGAGATTATTGTAATAAATATCATGGTGGAGACAAAACCGAGATTGGGATGTAATTTAAGCAAACTATATTTTTCGTGCATTATTGTACTCGTTGATGTATTGTCTACTATGTTTATGTAAGATAGAACATGATTTATTATAATGAATAAAATGATCGTGATTTTCATACTATTTTGTACTAACATGAGGTTTAAGTTTTTCATTTATATGTTTTCATTTGTAACAACCAGGCATGGCAGATTTTGATGACGGTGATAAATGTAAGGATACTCCTTCACCTAGAACACCCAGTTATCCATACTTCCCAGCTCCTCCACCACCCACTACACTACCCTTCCCTCCTTCCCAATACACTCCTTCACCACTCACTACACTACCCTTCCCTCCTACCCAATACACTACTCCTCCATCTTCTTATCCATCTTACAATCCTTATGATATCAACTATTTATTTATGACTCAACAACCTTTGTCATATGTGAATATGCTTAACAATGGCCACCCACTTATTTATACTTCCCCCAGTACTGACTCAGGTGAGGCTCATCCTTTGACGAGACCAATTAATATTGCAGATGAAGCTACCTCACCAAGCAAAAGAAAGAAGCAGACATTTGCTAAAAGAAAAATACAACCAAAAGTCTTAAATAAGAAAGGGAATACGAGAAGTGTGCCTAATGCTAAATGGTGTGTAGATCATGATGATGTGTTAATCTCCTTTCTTACTCAGATGGTGAAGGATGGTCCTAAACTTGACAAAAACTTTAAGGTGCTTACATATCGAAAAGCTGCAGAGGCGGTCAACAAGAAGTGTGGCACTGAATTCACCAAAGAGAATGCCATAAACCATGACCAGTGCTTGAAGTCTAAATTTTTTGATATGCGTACTGTCATGAACATGAGTTGGGCTGGTTATGATCCACAGACTAAAATTATCACCATGGATCTGAATTATTTTGATAGGTGGACACATGTAAATTTTTTTGCTAAATTAGCTAACTTTGAATATTTATTTATGAGTATATTTATTTTGTATTTTTATTATACAAGACAAGAAATATAATAGCTCTAGGTTGAATGACTATTTGAACACTCCTCTCACACACTATGATAACTTGTGTTATATCGCAGGGGATGACCAAGCAAAGGGTGATCTCACTAGAGATAACTGAAAAGCTTGGCTCTAAGAAACATGTTCTAGTTGATGAGAATCATATAGATCTTAGTGAAAATGAGGTTGATTTGTCCTCTAGCTCACATCTTGAGCCCAAGGTATCAATTGGGCAAAACAACAACACTCATGTTCAAAATTTGAAGAATTCTAGTAGGGTAGATTCTATATCAAATGACACATCAAATCCAAAGAAGAAGAGTAGCAAGGATAAAGAGGATGATTTTCTCATGCGCGATTTTATTGAGTCAATGTCCTACTCAATTCAACATCAATACATTTTACATTGGAGTGAGAGCATGGTGGAGGCTCTATTAGCACATGAGGCTGAGTTTCCTGAGGACACATTAGATAAAGTTCTTGATTATTTATATGATCATGAATTAGAAGCTACGAGGTTGATCATCAAGATAAAAAAATGCTCAAAAGCTTTTTATAGAGAAGATTATAAAGGACCAAGGATTTGGGAGCAACGAGTGATGGTTAACCAATAGGTTATTTTGTGTGTTTGCCTTTTGAAAACTTGATATATATATTACTTTTCTAAACTTCATGCATATTTCACTGCTTAGTGATGTGATTTGAACACTTATGGAGATGTTGCTAATTATGTAAACTGTTTCCTTATTACACTTGATGCATGTTTAATACGTTCATATATTATGCTTTTTGATTTCTTAGTATGGTATCTCATTATAATTTGGGTTCTTTTGTAGGTCTATATATCCATATATTACAATACTTAATGCAAGTATGGATGGATATGATACTTGATAGCAACCTACATTGTAAGCTATGTATTGTTATGACTATCCTGTATGAAACTGTTAGTTTTAAGATTATTTTAATTGATGATTGGTTTGAGATATTTGGGCAATGATGATGGTCCTGCTATGAGAATGCAATCTACAATGTCTTTGTGATGTTTAAGTAGGGCAATTCTGGATGAGAATGCAACTTACATTGCATTTACAATGTTTAGGTGAGGCAATCCATCCATGTGATCGCAATCTACGTTGCAACTTCATTGTTAGATGAGGCAATCCATGTTTTCAATATTGTACCTATATCTGACCCCCTACAATAGCTATATATAATTAAAATGATTGGATTTGGGTCATGCTTGGTTGCTTTCGGGTTGATAGAACAGTTTTGGATTATAAACAGTCCGTTCAGCATGTAGGTGAACAATCTCGATCATGTTTTGATTTTTTGTTAATTTTTTTTTGGATTATTTGATTGAATCTGTGTCTTGGTGGAATTGGTGGATTACATTTTTTCCATGTGGATCATTTTTTTGATTTGTTTCATAAGGATAAGTTGATAGATTGATCTTTTGAGCTGCATGCACTCGTTCTTTCTCTTTATGCGATAATTTTTAATGAGGATTGTGGTATTTGTTCAGTCCTAATATATGCTATTTGATGAATATGATGAATGGCATATTTTGGGCTAATAGTTGATATTTAAATAGCTCTCTTTTCGCACTTGTAACTTCAGTTTCTATGTGTCCTCACTATTTTGTCTTGTAATTCAAATGCTTCTATCTTTCTTTATTATCTTTTGGTGCTTGCTAATGTGCTTTGCTAAGAAGTACATATATAATATTGGTAGTTCTATAAACAATGAACTAGTATGCAAGCTAGCAATTCTTTTCCTTATTATTTGCTCTCCCTAATGTAGTCTAGCCTGGCAATTAGCTCCCACTCATGAGTTCTGTCAAAATTGGTTGATTTATGCTCATGCTAGTGGTGTTAATGATCTTGCGTTTGCTCATGCTGGTGGTGTTTATGTATCCCTTCACTGGGGGAATTATTTGTCAGTCCAAAGCTATATATGCTACTAGAAGTTTATTTAATCATGCTTGCTTTGACAGTTTTTGGTTTCCGCTTAACAATTGCTGGTGTTGCTAAAATTTACATGCTAGTTATAAATTGTTGTTGGTTGCTTTTAAGCTATGTGCATATATGGGTATGACAATGATGATTGGCCGCATTTTGATAGTGCAACCTATAATGTGATTTCATTGTTTACAGGAGGCGTTCAATAATGAGAATGAATTCTAGATTGCATTTGTAATTTTTAGATGAGGCAATTCATTATTTGAATGCAAACTACAGTGCAATTACATTATTATAGGTGTTGAAAAAAATGACCATTTTCTGAACCTTCTATATTATCATTTATCTCTGATTTTTTTACATTGTCTCGAGTTAGTTTTAGAGTTTTGAAATTGATAGAATAAAAATTTCATTTTAACTTCAATACATTTTGTAAGTACAAGGCACAAAATATAGAAATACAGAAAAAATTAAAAAGAGTACACACATTTTCCAAATTAGAATTTGACGTTCTGCAACTTTCAATTCTAACTTCAATTTCCTGATTTTGAGTTTTTTTCCTATCTTCAACCAATACTTCAGTGCTGCTTTTGTCGATACTCTTCATGCAATTACCATCATCATGAGCCCTTTGAAAGAAATTACTTTTTTTTTCTTTGGATACTTAGCACAACCCCAATAGTAACAATCAATATTTTAGCCATTTTTGCATTGCTTCATTGGTGTCGAGATTTTATAGTTACACCATTTTTATATTTCCATCCTAGTTGTTGAATGATGATACGTGGAGGCTCCTTGCTTGCAACGAAAACTACTCATGAAGATAGTGAAATTGAGCTATTTTTATAGCCATTGTGAAAATATGACCGTTTATAGCCGTTGGAGTTTAAATTCTAATAGGTATGGTTAACCCAATTGCTATACAATTATATTGTTCTCTTATAGGAGATAAGCCCACCAAGGTTCTTATATTCACGTTTATTTTTTTTTTGGAATCTTAAACTTTGTTTGGTTCAACTATAGATTACAAATTCTTAAATTTGTTATGTTATAATTTTTAGTTTGAACCAAACAAGATATTACATATTGTAGGATTTGTTATCCTACAAGAATGTTAAACCAAACAACATTTTAGAAATTCCAAGCCATGTAAAAATATCTATGGATTTCAAGTCCCCTATGGAATTACAAATTCTATAATTTTGGCATTTGAACCAAACACCTCCAAGTAAATATACAATGTTGGTATATTGTCCATGCATTCGACTTGGTTTGATCAATAACAAATGTTCATAAGTATTTACATGTTTCGAGTTGAAATATGCATATTACAATTTGCTTGGACCATAACTTTTGACTCGGTTATCGGATTTGCTATTATTATTTAGTTTTGGAAAGTTCTCAACGTGCTCTACAGATTGAACTGCATTTGTCATGAAGATCGATACCACCAGAAGCTTTCACCGGCCAGATAGACCTGTCAGTCTAACCGACAGAGGTCTTCTGTTGATATACTAGTCAGTCATACCGTCGGGTGGTTCGACCGGCCAGTCTTACCATTTTAATTGGATTTTAGTTAAAAATGAACTGTGTTCTTTTATAAATATTGTTAGGATTTATTTTGGATGTTTTTAATGGACAGAATAGACGTTGAAAGAGAGTAGTAAATGAGTAAAGAAGAGAGCTTTGAAAGGAGAAAGAGATCCAGTCCTCTGCCACCTCTCGGATGCTTTATTGCATTTACGAATCGAGCTTCGCATTGGACAATTCCGTCATGGAGTGCACTTAGCCCTAGCAAGGCATCAATGTCGTTCTTCTAACATCAATTCCAATTCTTTGAAGAATAATTTTCAATTAAAAGGATTACAATATCTTTTTTATTTGTGCTTAATCAATATAGTATTATGTAAAACTTTTTCATTACAAATGTATTGTAGGATTTTTTTACGATGCATTTAAAATTAGGAAACTAGGGTTACTAGCTGGGAGCTAGGGTTTACATTTGTATGGTAGGAACTATTGGCAGAGATGACTAGATTAGGGTTTGTCTAGAATTCAATTTTCATACTATAGTGAAAGACCCTTCGGAAGACCCTCTTGACAAGGGGAATAATGGATGTAGGATTTATATGAACCATTATAAAATCCTAGTGTCTCTATAATGATGTGTGACTACTTAATTTAATTTTTATTTCTGCTGCTATTTTCAAGTTAAAAAGTTTACAATTTATTGATATATTTGAATGATTATAATTGCTCACTTCTTTACTAAAATACTAAAACTACAAGCTTTGATTTTGGAAAGTGTACTGAAAGAGACTAGATTCTTTGCTCCATGCACTACAAGAACATGTTTTTTGTTGAATTTGTTCTTTGTTGTCGAGTTTGGAGTTGAATGGAACTCATTTAATAGAGAACTCAACTCGTGGGAGAGGGGTCCCCTCGTTGACTAGCTAAAGAGTCAGGCTTTGGAAGCAAGACGAGAGAGTGCCAACACAAGATTGTAAATTAAGTACTTAAAGACTATAGAACTCCGTGATCACAAGAGCTTGGCACGGCGATGTGGGGCTAACCCATCACTAGCGGGCATGGCGTGAGGCTAACCAAGTAGCTAAGGAAGGTACCGCCATGTGTGGGCTGAACCAAGAAGTAAGAGAGAGAGAAATGTTATTAAAGGGGGGTTATTCATAGGCTAATGTTTTTGCTCCATGTAGGGTTTGCCCATGCGGGGAAGGTTACAAAACTCAACAGATTTTGCATTATTCTAAATTACACGAGTCACATGTCATGTCATGTCATTGTACTTTCAAATCTTGAGCATTCAGTGCACAGATTCAGTGATCTGATGTCTGACAAGGATCGATATCATTAATATTGTCCCAACCAATATCATGCGGGGTTGAGCCACACAAGGCTAAGCTCATGTTGGGCTAAGCCTATGCTGGGTTAAACTCACGTAGAGTTAAGTTTTTGAGGAGTTAAGAACAAATGAAATTAAGCTCACGCAGAGTTGAGCTCACGCACAAAATCTACTCACACCTAGAATATACCTTTTTGAGTTGATTTTAGCCTTGCATCCTTAGCTAATTTGTGTAGCTTTGCATCCTTAGGTAATTTGTAGACTCTTTTGACTTTGTTGAGTCTATTGGTCATGTCAAATGAATAAAATACCTGTGGTGGGATCCACACTTGTATTTAGCTGATCATGTTGAACGATTTACATTTTTTATCGCATACAGCTGCATATACGTGATAATACTGTTTATTGGCAAATAAATTGAACAATCCTATTCACCCCCCCCCCCCAAACGCCCTCTCTCCTGCTAGGCTTTGCATCCAGATCCTAACAATAGTATCAGAGCTTAGGTAGCCTTGTCTAGGCTTAAGGATAAGCGCATGAGTAATTTTTATTCCAAACTATCAAATTCAAAATTATATGAACTGAAAGTGAAGATTTTGTCGGTCGGTGAGATCATCTTACAATGACGTTTTACTATAAAGAAAACTTTGAGATTTAGTATGAATTGAAGAAGATATAGAGGTAAATCCCCTAACATGAAGCAATTAAATAAAATGTTAAAATCACATCTTGATTTAATCTAAGAAAATCTCATGCTTATAATCCTAATATTGTGATGCTTCTGTTAGAATTTTAAATTAATTAGAAAAATATATGTGATTTTAAAATGCTTATCAATAAATTAATATTAAGAATTCAAATATTTATTCCTAGAATACTCCTACGAGTCCATTAGAATTTTAAGCTAAGAGAAAATCAGATAAAATAGGCAAAATTCGAGATAATATTTTGGGATAACATGTGTAATTAATTTGTTTACTTTACTACAGATCTCAAAGATTATTTTTTTAGTATAGTAAATTTTTAATTTTGTAAAGAGAAATAACAGAGAACTTTTCATGATATAGATTTTCCAAAGATAGAACATTGTGTTCTATTAATATTTTAAAGAGAGACACAAGTAAACTACATTTCCTCTTTATAAAGATAGAAACCAAACTAATAAATAGCAAAAAGAGTTTGAGTGATCAACTAACTTTATTTTAAGAGAAAGACTAATTCGTTAACATAATAAATAATTTGACACATATATAATTTATATGTGTGATTGTATCTAGAAATGCTTTTTACATGAGTTTTCCCTTTAATTTCTATACCTAAATATATGATTTTGAGAAATTTTTAATTATGGATAATTATATTTTGATAAGGATTATCAAATATTTGATTATTTCTATTTTCTAGTTATGGATAGTTTTAATTTGATGAGGATTCCTAGATGACGATAAGATTGGATGTCCACAAATGTCATTTTCTAATATGATAGAGAGACGTGTGGCTATTTTTATGACACATGGCTTTAGGAGTTCTACCAATTTATCATTATACATACTAATATTTTAGCACGTGCCAAGCATAGTCTTACTGCCATCTTTCAATCTTACCTCCATGTTTTGACCTATTATTAATCAAAAGACTATCCAAATGCACAAACATACCTCCATGTTCGAGGCACGGACAAACCTCCCTCTTTGGGGCACGAACATACACATCATACATAGCATCGATATAATAATTTTAAGGCAGTAAATAACATGCATAATTTTCAATCCAAGAACTTGCACAACATGTACAGAAATAGTTCATGTTTTGTATATGTGAAACAGAAAAGTACCCAAAATCATGACAATGTTCAAATGATATAATATTATCATTACTTGTGTACATATTTTTGCAAGTACAAAGATCTTAAAATCAAATTGTGTACAAAAATTTTGACAAATCTTCAACCAAATGAGTATGACAACTGAGAGTCATGGTAGTATTTATTGATGTAATTAAAATTGTACAGATTAGATGAAAAGCTTGAAAGTTGAAAGTGTAAAAAAGACATGTCTTTAGTATATTGAACATCATAAACAATAATTTCCATATCAACTGCTATAAAATTTGAATTAGAGTGGTCTACTATTAGCAACTCAAAACTATGAAACATTACCACATAATAAATGGCATATATAATCATAATAACACACTGCTTGTTGCACAAAACATTATTATTTGGTAATAAAATATATGCAATAATAGTTCTATACGTTTAGTTGTAAAAACAATTACAATTTTTTTCCTTTTTGTAAAACTAACTTGTGATCAAACTAAGACATTTGTAAATAATATCTTATACAAATATCACATTAAGGTTCATAACTTTTTCTTATTTAATCTATTTTTTCTAATTCATTCATGTTCTATTTTTCTGTGCATATTTGCTAGAATAATATACAATTAACATGCATATATGCTTTTGATTAAAAAATTATTTAAAAATAAAATAGTTTGAGACAAATTCATCAATATAAAAACTAAATTGGAAATGAATTAAATTACTATAATAAAATCATGTAGATAAATAAAACACGAATGCTCATTAAAACTGAGTGCTTATAAAAAGAACTTTTAATTGGTAATTAAAAAATTAAACTAAAATGTTAAAACAATTAACCTTAAAATTTCTTCTTTATGAATTCTTTGACAACTCTACTCTTTTCGTTGTTTTTCTATTTTTAATAAAATAAAGAGTTAGAACAAAATAAAATAATTATTATTTCATAAGTACTTCAAAAAGTCAAATTAGAATACTAATAGAATGAGCTTAAAAAGTTTTTTCTTGCGTACTTTGATTGCTTGGATCCTCTCTATACTCTTTTCATTATTTATTCAATTGTAACAAAGCAAAAAATTAGGAAAAAATCAAATTTGAGCGCTAAAAGAATGAAGATAAAAAATTTCATCGCACGTCATTCAAAGCCTCAATTATCATTCTCTACATTTTGTGTTATTACGTCTGCAACAAACACTAAAATAAATAACTAAAACAATAAGATGTAGATAGGGAAACAATAGGTGAAAATAAAAACGATGAAAATGAGTTTTACCTTGTATAATTGAATACTAATTCAAACATTCAAATTTCAAAATTTAAAATTATTAAGTTTCAATATTATGAAGTTAATAACAATGACAAACATAACTAAGAGTTATGAAACTAAAAATAAAGTATTCTAACATTATTTTATAGCCTTAATTACATTTCTCTATGTTGTCGTTATTTTTTTAATATAATAAAAATAAATAATTAGAATAAAGTAACATAAAAAATAAAAGAAATTCATTGTTAATGAAGAACAGAAATTGGAATGCTAACATGATGAACTAGAAAATTTCTTCTTACATTTTTTCGATAGCCTCAATCATCATTCTCTAAACTTTCATTTTTTTATGAATAACAAAATAAAAAAATAAGAAAAGAGTAGATGAGAAAGAATCTCAATCCTAAAAACAAAAAAAATATCATTCATAATTAAAAAAAATTATATTATTGTTATTAGGAACATAGATCATGTATCCTCATGTTCTTTAAAAGTCTCAATCACCTTTCTCTACTTTCATCGTTATTCTGTCATCTGTAACAAAACAAAGAATTAGACAAAGTAAAATAGAAAAAGATCCTTATTCCTTTAAAACAATTCATTTTTTAAACATTTAGAATAATCGATATCTAATTAACAAAAAAACTAAGATTTGAGATGAAGATCAAGTACTACTTTCTTAAGATCACAACTTTGGATTATAGATAATCTGGTATCCAATTAAGAAAAATAACAAAAATCTTATAATACAAAATGCAAGAATTATGACCAAAATAGGAATTAATAAAAATAAAAATAAGTAAATAAAGTAAAATTAATACATATTAAGAACAGATTATCGAGTAAATTAAAAGTAATTCAACCGAGATCTAAAAATAAAAATGGATTAAGAATAATCAAGATGGAAGATCAATTGTTACATTCTCAAGATTGTAACTTTCAGACCATACAGGCTCTGATATTCAATAAAAAATAATAAAAACGTTATAATTAAAATGCAAAAATTACAATTGAACGAAAAAATTAACTTAAACAGTAACAAACAAAAAAAATTGATACATACTAAGAACAATAAAATTGACATATAAATAATAAAAAAATTGAGAACAATTGAGATGAAAGATCAATTATTATCTTCTAAAGATCGCAACTTTTGGACTATACATAATCTACTATCCAATAAAAAATTAACACAAACATTATAATAGTTGAAATGGTAGACCTATGATCGAAATACAAATTAAGCTAAATAATAACAAATATAAAATTAAAATTGATACAAATGATCGTTTAAAAATGAAAGACCTATGATCGAAATACAAATTCTTTATTAAGAGAATAAAGGACAGGGATTTGATAATTGTTTTACGAAAAGAGAAAATAAATAATGTGAGAATCTTAAAAGATTACATATTTGGTTAGTTTTATTCAAATGATTTCAAATTCATTAATTGTATGTTGTTCAAATTCAAATTTAAATTTAAAATATTATAATTGAAGCTCAAAGTTTGTTACTATATTTAGATTGATAAGATTTTATTATATATAGTTATTATTTAGGTTATTTTCATATTCCAAAATTATAAGGAGAATCAAAATTAAAAAATCGGTATAATTTATATTTATATATATATATA
>JBAKGM010000233.1:5903352-5972375 GCA_037177215.1 Asparagus racemosus
TATATATATTCTCTTATGATTAAGTTTGAGATCTAATCTTTCATTCTTCGGTGGATAACAAAATTTCAAACTAAGATTATAAAAAAATTGAAAATAAAAGAATTATTAGCATAAAATCTTTAAAACAGTGTGACTTTATATCGTGTGCTAAGGACTATCTAGAAACTCAAATCCCAACAAAAAGTCCACAAAATCAGCTGGCATTTCTGTAAATAATTACCCATCTAAGGGCAAAAAAGTCGAGATCCTAATACGCAGCAGCCCGATAAACAAAACAAAACAAAAACAATCAAAAGATTCAAAACCCCCAACTCTTGCCTCTCTCTTTCCGCGTTTCCATATAAATCCTCCGCTAACAAAATTTTACAATTTAAACCCCAACAAAATGCACAAATTGCAAAACTCTCACCTCCATTGAACCAAATCATTTCTCCTTCCTCCTCGCGATCCTCAATGGAGACGGCGACGATGGCGACGGCGGCGGGAGTCGCGGTGATGCTCTACCTCTTCATCGGCCGCCGGATCTCGATCTGCGATCCGGAGATCGACGGCGTGGATCTCACGAAGGAGAGGAGGCAGGGTCGCCGGAGGATCGTGCGGCGGCCGGCGCTGGCGCCTGCCACGTGGCGGGAGGCGGTGGCGACGCTGGCGGAGACGCTGAGGTTCACGTACTCGGAGACGCTAGGGAAGTGGCCGATTGGGGATTTGGCGTTCGGGATCAAGTATTTGATGAGGAGGCAGGTTCGTTGATTCGGAACTTGTGAGTTTCGATTTGGTTAGGTTCTCGGCAATTTTTCATGAAATCTTTATGATGACCAAAATTATTGTAAAAATTAGTGTTGGCATCAAAATTTGTGTTTTATTTGGCAATTCTTGAGCTAATTGATAATATGGAAAATATTGGGATTGTAGATCAGGGTGGGTCCTTAGGATTATCATATTCCTTTCTTGGTATGAGTTAGCTAAAAATCAATCTCGATTTTCAAAGAATTTTTTTGGTAGCGTCATTAGTTCGCCTTTTCTGGTCTAAATTTTTTTAGTGTCATTGCTTCACCTTTTCATATCTAGCTTTAAAAGACATTCTTTTGAAGAGGAGAAAGTATCCAGTGGGACAGTCTACAACATTAAATGTGCGCCTAAAGGATATCAACCCATGGATCATTGAACTTCGGGATTCATGCACACTATAGTTTGGTAGTTTCATCCTTGTGCATGTGACCTTTGAAGTTTCTAAGACCACTAAACTTAAAAAACATTCGTCGTATTTAGGTACTTCGAAAAATATGGCATATTAGACTTTGAATTTGGTCACCTTTTTCTTTAACGTTTCTAGTATTCTGATTTCGATTTAATGAACTAACGGCTATTTCTGTTTCAGGGTAATCAACAAATTGCGTGTGAATTTGCTGCAAATGATTGTGTGCAGTTGAAAGGGCCTGAGATCATGTCTGAGTTAATTGATCTATTAAGGTTATTGACCTTTTGTAGGCTGTTCTCGAAGCAGCCATTTCTGGTGTTTTTAGAATCTGCTGGATTTTCAAAAGAAGATGTTCTTATTCAAGAGCCTAAAGCAGGCGTAAGTTTATATTTGAGTACCTACATTGTTTCTCCCCCGATGAAGATTGCCATTATAAACTGCTTCTCAACTGTTTGCAGTTATTGAGACCTGCTTTTACCATTATATGTGATAAAAGCTCCAAAAGCTTTCTCCTATTGATTCGGGGAACTCATAGCATTAAAGATACGCTGACAGCAGCGACTGGGGCAGTGGTCCCTTTCCACCATTTAGTTTTACATGAAGGTGGTATCAGCAATCTAGTTCTGGGATATGCACACTGTGGGATGGTTGCATCAGCTCGCTGGATTGCTAAATGTACAACTCCCTGCCTCCTTAAAGCAGTTAAACAACATCCAGATTACCATATCAAGGTAGATGATTCTATTTTGCACTGGACTGAATTCTAAAATTGTTCACGCCTATATAACTTTGTCATTTCCTGCATTAATATAACAGATAGGCAAAACATGCAATTATGTAAGTGGGCTCCAGTACCTTTTTTTCTTATCATTTGTTTGTTTGTTCAATTTATGGTTCCATTGTACTCTTTGAGTGTTACTTTATATCATCAAAACTACTATAATGTTTCAAAACTATAGGTTGGGAAAATAAGTCATTGAAAATTTGAAAATATTGTCACCCACACTTATGGAGGCTTGTGCTCCATGACTAATCCTATTTTTTACGGCCTCACTATTGCATTTTCTCTTTTTTTTTTCCAGATCATTGGGCATTCATTGGGTGGTGGCACTGCAGCACTTTTGACATATATTCTTCGTGAACACGAAGAATTTTCGTCCAGCACGTGTATTGCATTCGCACCAGGTATTCCTTTTGAAATTCCGGTTTACATCTTGATAAAAAATGCTGAAAAGATGGTTTTGCATTTCTAATGTTCACAAATTTCTTTCAACCTATGTTATCAATGATAAATCCAGAGAAGCTTGACTTTTATAGATAATTAAAGTGTGATATACAAGTTTTTTGGTTATCCAAGTTGAGGGTTTTTTTGTCTTGGAATTGCGAAATTGTTGGTCTAACTTATAGTTGGTGGTCTTTTTCTTTTGTAGCTAAAATGATTTTGAAATAATTACGGAACATCCATTAAAATCGAGAGATTTTTTTATTATATTATAGTGATGAGAAACTCTTATTGCTTGCTTTGCAAGTAACTCCTGGTGAACTTCCTGATATTCAGTCAAGATTGAATATTGAGTCTCAGAAGCCTGTATGCAGGGAGGCATTTTTTTCCCCACTAAGAAGGTAAAGTTAGCCTTTCCAACTGTAAGCCATGTCTCATAATTTTCTCAAAAGGAGGCGTAACTGAGGTTGGAACCTTATCCTTGCTGAAGACTGAGAGATTTGAAAAAACTGACTTGATTAGAACAATCGGATTGCCATTGAACTATTCAAGACTTTGCCTTCACAAGTAAAATCTTGGCATATAGTTTTGTCAAAATCCTGGTTTTTGCTCCCTGGCCCGTCAAATCCTCAAAGTTATTGTCCTTGATCATGAAATCATGGTATTATGAAGTAGCTTGTATTTTCTTGGGACACTTCTCAAGTTTATATAGACTGCTGATTTTAATAGATTTTTGCCCATTGGCTTGAGGCTGTGGGATATATGCTTGTAAGAGTTCTTTGATTTGTGAACTTTTCTCTGCTTGAGTTGTCTAAGTATCAGTTACTTGTGGAGGAACATTGATTTATTTCAAAAAGTGTTTGGGATGAGTTTCATTTGTAAACTGTAACCTTTTCGCAAGTATCTAATTTGGACTGGCAAAGATGAATACCACCACTGTGCTGATGTATCTTAAGCATGTTCTATGAATTAACTTAAATTAATATAACGATTTTAGGAGTTCAGTTTTTTTTGTAAGTGATATGTCTCCTTCAGTCTGTCCTAAGTTGTTTTGATTGCATATTGAAATATCTAGACTATTTTTCTGGCATGACTCTCTCAGTTTCCGTTAACCTTATAAAAAAAAATTGGTTTTTCTTAAGCTGCCTGCATGACCTGGGACTTAGCAGAGTCGGGCAAACACTTCATTACTACTATCATCAACGGTTCTGATCTGGTGCCTTCATTTTCAACTGCTTCTTTCGATAATCTTCGTTCTGAGGTACATCATAACTACCGGTCCTTAAGTTTTTTTTTTCTCTTCTTCTTCCAATTTTGCAGTTCAAAATATTGATTCATATGCTTGGTGATATAGTTCTTTAGCATCCTCTTACTCATACTTGAAATTTTATGGGTTTAAGGCTTCAGATCCTTTGTATTTTTACTTATTATTAAAATGTATTTTCTGTAATATGGTTTTTCTGACGCCAAATGGTGATAGCTTTTCTGATGTTGGTTCTATTATTGTCATCGTGTGTTGCACAAATGACTCTGTCTGCTTTTAGGTTTAGTACACCAATCAAGTTGTTTACAATTTAACTTCATTTTTACACATTAAAATATTTTTATAATTAGACTAAGTAATCTAATTGTTTCATGAGAACAAAAGTATCAAGCCTAGCAAGGATTTTTTTTTTAAAGGTGCGTAGCAAGGATCTTTGGTATTTAACTATTTATCTTTGCATTATTTTTATGCAGGTCACTGCTTCATCATGGTTAAATGATCTGCGGGATCAAATCCAGAACACAAGATTCTTGAATGTTGTTTATCGATCTGCATCTGCATTAGGATCTCATCTTCCATCTATCTCCAGTGCAAAAGCTAGGGTTGCAGGTGCCGGTGCACTTCTACATCCTGTCTCCACCGGTACCCAGGTAAGATTGTTTAGATAGTAGATTGAATCCCCTCAAACAAAAATATATCAACTGATAATTGTGATATTTCATGCATAGTTACTCAACCAAAGTGTATCTCCTTATTATTGTAATCATCTAAGCAATTCGTTCTTGTAAGCTAGTTGTTAGATGGAAGAAATCCAAATCTCTTATAAACCCACAATTGACCTCCCTATGCAGTCCATGTGGGACTAAATGGGCCCTAATATACCACCACTCTTACGCTGCGCTCATCAGGGCTGGTTTTGCACTGGTCTAATCCCAAACACCCAATTGAACATATAATCTCAGTGTCATTCCTTTGGTTTTGTACTCGACTAGTCCTGGACGAACACTATAATACAAGCGTCACTAGCCACTGCGGCTTGCTTGCAACTGAAAAGATGGGATTGGTTCTGATATCAGTCACAAAAGACCTATGATACCTTATCCTTAAAAACTAGTTGTTAGATGAGAGGACCCAAATCTCTTAGAAACACACAATTGGCTCCCCATTTAGTCTATATAGGACTGATTTACCCTAACATTTTATCACAAAAGGGGCATGTTACAGCTAGGTGAACTCCTAAAATAATCTAAATCTTACTTTTATCTCCTTTGCCATCTTACTCATACTTTGTTCTCTATGACTGTTCCAGGTCATGATGAAACGCGCACAGAATGTTGCACAAGCTGTTGCTAAGGGTCGCTCTTCCCTCTCGTCCTGGTCATGTATGGGTGCTCGACGACGTGTTATTGGCACAGTTTCAAGCACTGAACAGGACAATTCCAACTCCCTTCTAATTGAAAGGGTTAATGGAGAGACAAAAGTTGACAATGTAGACTATGGCTATCACCCCTCGGACGATGAGGAAATTGAAGAAGAAGAGCTCATTCAGGATGATCATGTAAGTAATGGTACCACAGTGGAAGATATGACTGAGGGTGAACTGTGGCTTGAGCTGGAGAAGGAACTTGACGGTCATGACGAACATATACAAGCTAGAAAGGAAGAAGCAGCTGCTGTGAAGGAAATAATAGAAGAAGAGACCGAGGTTTTAAAAGAAGCTGTAGAAAATAAGCAGCCTGCGACTCTGGATTCAATGGAAACTCACCGATTTTATCCCCCAGGTAGGATCATGCATATGGTTGTAGCGTCAAGGGAAGATGCTAATTCAAGCGAGGGTGCTGTGGGTGAGGAAAGTACTATAGGTATATATGAAACCCCTCGAGATCTCTATAATAAGATTCGGTTATCGCCAACCATGATAAATGATCATTACATGCCTATGTATAAGAAGACGATGGAACTATTGATCAATAAGCTTGGAGAGGATGAAAGTGCCACAGTACAAGCATACTGATGTACGAAGAATGGTAAATATCGATTTGTGACTGCTCACTGAATCATCTCGAAGTGCGAGATCAGCAAAGGCTGGCGGTCTTTGTGAACGCTTACGGAATGCCCTTTACACTGTAAATGAGGTTTGTTTTGTTTTTGCCCAATTTAACCGCGGTTGGGGCAAATCTTGTTACACATATACAAGTTTCGTCCTGATAACTGCAGTTTGTAATAAACACTGTGCATGATGTATCATATGCTTTTCTTTTGTAATATGCCTATCCAATTGAGAAAATTTACATTGCTTATATGGAAACTATGATGTCCACTCTCAACCATACTGGATAAAGTGGATATGACAACAACAGGAACGGCAAGTTGTGCTCACTTCCGACCCTTGCAGGATAGTCACATAGTGTACATGTGTAATCTAGCGATCGATATGATTTGTAGTGAACATTATCATTGTGTATGATGTATCACAGAAATTGCAAAAGCAAACGCTACATCTCTTTACAAATAACTTATTACTGAACCCTTATGTTGTCTGAAATAAGTTGAATGCTCGCATTAAGCATTAAAAAGCACTATGAATTTGGTGGTTTCCCTACCTGTGGCCTTCAGAGAGGAGTATCAATGTAACTTGAGGAGAGTTTATCAGTTTTAAATTCTCGACTCGATAAGTTTCAACAATGATGGGGTAAAAATGTCAGTTACCTCACACAGGAAAAACAAGTTTAGAACAATCATGTTGTTGTCACATTACAGAGAGGAAAAATACAGTGCACGAAACAGCGGAGAAGACCATATACAATGAATTTTCATGTCTTACATAATATAAGCAAAAACAATGGGGAAAAAACTCTACTTGGTAGCCTGTGCAATCATATTGCTTATGGAACTAGCTTGCTCTTTGGCAGTCTCCACCAGTGAATCCTGCAAACAGAAACACAGTTAAGATATTTTTGCTGACATACACAAGCGTTTCGCATGAGACCACCACACTCTCGTCCCACTGTACAAGTATCAGCTACAGTTGGGATAATGAATAGAATAACGAGTCGTAGTATCAGGAATTCTAGCTGAAGTTCAGCAGATTTTCGGTCACATATAATCATTATTTTCTGCTCGGTCTCTAAATTTAGATAAATGTGGCTCATTCGGGGGGAAAATTTTCAGAGGAATTCACATACTAACGAGAGCATACAAATGTACAGCTACATATGGTCTAATAGTTACAAGATCATGCAAACGGGCAAATGTGTACATCTAAAGTTACAACTATCACACCACAAGATTGCATGAATAATATATATTAGTTAAAAGACAGTTGTGAATTAGTAGGTCTGTCCAAGCAAATAATTCAAGAATTCATAGTTTAAAAAAACATATTAGAAATAAATTGGTCGTTGCATAATAACACAAAGATTTCTCTAACATGTACGACGGAGGGAAGTTATTTTGAGGTTCCTAACTCTGAATACTGAAGCAAACAGTGAGAATGAACTGCATCTGAATAACATAGCATATCGTAAATTACACTCACTCATATCTGTAGAGTACATAAACTAATGGTCATATGAAAAAATGTGCATAACCAACAAACTACAGTGAAACAAAATACACATTGCAGATACTTTACTATATTCAGCTAGGAGAAAAAACAAAATTAATATTACCATCATCATCATCCTCAATGGAAGAATGAGCAATTGACCATACCTGTGCAGCTATAAGCCGTGCAACTGTTTTCTTGCTCGACTCCTGAAGTTCACCAGCAATAATAATCTCGTCCAATATATAGTATGCCTGCCAATTTGAAAAAAATAAGCCAAAAGACAAAATGAAGATGGAAAATTGTTAGGTTCTGTAAGCAGGAATGACATTACCTTGTGAAAGTTAAAGATCAAATCCAGCTCGCACACCTGAAAGGAAATATGAAGAGGATTAATCTAAAAACCACTTTAAAATTTCTTATTAATAACACAGTGTACTCGAGCAGAAGATAATATACTCACACTGCCAAAATAACGGTCCAATATCTCAACAAAATGATGAATAATTTCCAGCATCTCCAATTCATTGTCGTCCGCATCAATGCACATGCAGAAGTAAAGGCTGGCATATCTGTAGATGATATTCAGAGAATCAAACTGTTGGGGTATAAAAAGACTTGCATCCGAATTGGGAAACGATTCACAGCAACTACGCAAACAGATTTATGGCAATCACCATAATGCATTACCTTCTGTAAACAACTTTGTAGCCTCTCCACTCCACAAAATTGCAGAGCTTTGGACCTCGTGTCAGAATAACTCCACTAAGCTCTCGGATAACCTGTTCAGGAACACAAATTACAGTAGGATGAAAATAAGAATAACTAAAATGCTATTAACGAAAAATATCCAGCAGTATAAAATTGAGAAATGCTATAGTCTAGTCCCATGGCTAGAAAATAAATGAGTTGGGAGAAATCAAAAGAACCAACTCTGTCAAACGCCCCTAAATGTTTGACATGGAAGATAAACCTTAAAGGTTAACAATCCATGCAAATCATAAAACCATAAGGCAGAAATTCAAGCACATATACATCAACCTCATAATAATGCATATCAACAACAGGATTCTGTAAGATGCATTGGTTCCAAAAATAATGATAAGCCTCAACCATGAGCAATAAACATCAGAGTAAGTAATAAACATATAATAAACTTTAGAGCAGCGGGTCAATACAAAATAATGTACATCTGCCTTTGACGGTAAGCATCCAAATCCCAATATGACATACATACAGACAATAGCAGGTTCCAATTTATTAATTCATTGCCTATCATTTACATTTCTGAACAGTGGTCCAAAAATGCGCTAGGCGGTTCTAGATTAGCACCTACATAGGATAGTTGCATTTCTTGCAAACCATAGACTACAATACATGAGTTTTACATAAACAAATTGCAATTATGCACGACAGATGCAGAAATAACAGTTGCTAATAAAGTTATTACCTATTGTTTACATTTTGAATAGTGGTTGAGAAAACTCTAGGCGGTTCTAGGCGCAGTGGATGGTGCCTAACACCTAGAAATGTGCCTAGAACACCGAGGTGCACACCTAATCGAAGCAGCTTGAAGAACTAAGTGATTGATAGGGATTTCAGAAGTGCCTTTGAGTTGCTTGAACAGAACAAACTTTGGTGCCATATTAATAGAGTAATAGTTTACCACTGACAAGTTGCATTTTCTCGTAATCAAAGATGAAAAACTGCGTGTTTATAGAAAGAAATTCATCATTTACAAAATATATACATGCAGAATACAATTAAAACAACAATATTTACATAAAAGATATTCTAGGCTACCCAGATCCACGTTGTGCAAGAAAAGAATAGCAGTTTTACTCCAAGAGATGCAATAAAGCCAATAAAAACATCTTTCATGAGAAGAAAGTAAGAGGTGATACATGTATTAATAGGACGTGGAAAAAAAGTACTAGTTACCTTGGACCTTTCCTTCTGTGCGTATGGAGAGTACCATTTTGTCAGTCTCACTTTTCCTTGTCGACTAATTAGAAGTACAAAATGAATCTGCAAAAGGAAAACAGTACGACTTTAGTATTGGAAGCAGCTTCACAGATATAGTAACCATCCAATGGTATAATAAGTGCCTGATTTTGAATTATTTAGTTGTATAAGTTGTCCTCCGATCATCTTCACGTATGCAAAGTCGAAGAAGCTACAACATCTACACGCCTTACTGTGAGCAACAAGAATGACTGAGAGAACACCAACATTTCCCTCTCTCTTACTCCTAATGGTTCGCAGCCTTTTGACAATAAAGTTTGGTTGTAAATGTAAAAGCATCCATACTACCAAGCGAAAAACATAGAAGATTTAAATACACGTTCTGATCTGACCAAAACATGCTGCTCAGGAATTCAATGAGACTGAATATTTATTAGCAGTCTTACTAGAAGGCTTAACAAAATTTGTTGCGTCAGGCAACACTACAGGACACTTGGAACCTATGTTACATAATTTGGAAATTTTGCATTCAATAAAAAGGGAAATATGGTATCATAGCACTAAAACAATAGAAAGAACGAAAAAGAATACTGAGAAATGGGTCTACAAGGGAGAGTAGGAACACAAAGTGTCGTGTTATGAACTTATTTAAAAATGATGAATACCTCGTTGGTTCGTGATTAGATTGCGATTCTTCACAAAATATTATAGAATATTATTTAATAGTTGTGTCCATTACAAATCCATATCCATGATTTTTTTAATTTATTTTAAAAAAATTTTATTGTTTTTGAGAATGCATATCTACATGTCAGTATCGTATTGTCTCCCGTATTCATACATGTATTGTGCAACATATGGTCACAATGAAAATGAAAACTAAATCTAATCTAACATAGCTAAACACTATATACCTCTTGAGAATCAACAACTATAGCATATGTGAACATCTTAAGAAAGGGGAAGATCAAAATTAGACCAAGGCAGCAAATTTAGGTTAATTGACTGTTCTTTTAGCTAAAAAGGTAAACCTAGGCTCAATTCCCTCTAAAATTCTCCAAACAATACAGAAAACTTAGGCAGATCTCCTCCAAATCCTACCTCAACAAGGGTTCAAGTAAAGCACACGCATCTACATTCAATTCAACAAAAACCCTAATTTTTTTTTTGGGAATAAAACAGTTCAGATCTAAATACAGCTACCAATTACACAAACTGATCAATTCCCAAAACAAATTCAAATCATTTCGAGCTCTGAAAATGCAAGAACACAAAAGGGGACCCATTTATTGAGGCAAAAGATCAAGATCACGAACCATTTTAGAGATCTTCAAGGGATCCAACGACGAGATCGAGCGCTCTCCACTAGAGAATTGATAACAGACGAAGATTGAATGTTATTAAAAAAAAAAAAAACGCTATCGGGTCGGGTTTTCCCCAAACCCGTCAAACTACGGCCTTTTATGGGACTTTATGTGAGGGCCTCAAATAAATTGCTTAGGATATTTTGGGCCAGAGTGTAAAATCTCAAAAAGGTAAAGAAAAGAAAAGGACGATTTATTAAAATTAAGTCTAAGTTGGTAATGGTCCAATGAACTTTGCACAACAACAGAGATTTGGTGGAGACGGCTGGAAACTGCTATCCTAGTTACGGTCACCGCGCTTCAATTCCAATCTTTCATTAGTAACTAATGGTAGATATTATGCTTTTTTTTACATAATCAAATAAAAAAAAATAGTTTCCACAATTAAAATCATTGGGAAGGCTTTTGGTTCACTGTGAATGCTGTCATATCTAGTAATAAATGTTTATTTAGATTTAACTATATTTCGCAGTATGAAATGACTCTAAATATGTAGTAATCAATTGTAGATAGAGTTATTTTAGCGGCTACAATTATCACTGGCTCAAAATATTCTATGTACAACTTCTATGACTGTACGAACCATATAACTCTGCTAATGATGGGAGAAATTTGTTTTTAAAATTATCTTCATTAATGAGTACCTTCAAATAGAACTCTGCTAATATAGCTTAATTAATCTTGCTATAATAAGTACCATGAACATGAAAAATGAAATTCAAACTCCAAAAGGAAAGAGGGGAAAAAAATCTGTGGGCTTTCTGAAGGGGTAAGCTGAAATGAGGCGGTGACGACAACCCACCAGCCGCCTAATCTACGAAAGTCCGGCAACCTCTCGCACGTGTCTACAGTTACGCGACCCACAACAAATCTCGCCTCCCTAGATTTCAGCGGCCCCATCAAACCGTCCAAATTCACCAACGAGCCTACACCAACGGCCGATCTCGCTCGAGCCACTCCCCCGATCCCAACTTACCATTTTGCCCCTGCTATTTCTTTATTTTGCAAAAGGTGGGAAAAGAATCGCGCTTTCGGACCGTGAACTGAAGTCCAAGATCTCTCTCTCTCTCTCTCTCTCTCTCTCTCTCTAAAATCTCTCTCTTTCTCTCTCCTCAGAAAAGGAGAGGAAATCGCGTGAAGACGATCAACGTGTGCGAATCAATGCTCATTGGCTTTAACTTTGGAGGAATCGGTGCCTGGAGATGCTCTCGATTGCTCTGATTCCTCAATTTTAGGTAAAATTTGGCGATTATTTCTCTAAATTCAGCTCAAATTTCTGTGCTTCATGGTGATTTGTGCAGTTTTGGATCCAGTTTTTAGCTTTATTTGTAATTAGGGTTTTTTTTTGATAGATTTCCCTTTTTGGGGCTTCAAGGTTTTGGCCCATTTGGGGGTTTATGACTGAGAAATTAGGAGCTAGTTGTATTTTCTATTTTTATTTGAAGATCCCCATTGATCGAATGATAAAATTTGATGCATGAGGAGGAATTTTGTTAAATTTGTGCATTTCTCCACTATCAATAAGTTCTGTTGATTAAAGTTGTACCTTGTAACATCGATTTATTAGCAAGTCGTTGAGAACCCTAATTATAAAGCTGGAAACTGAAGAGGTTACTGAACGTAACCCTTTTGCAGCGCATTCATTTAGTATATTTTGATAGGATAGTCTAGTATTCTAATTTCTTTAAATCCTAAAATTTAATTTAATGCAAGTTATCCAATGATAAAATAGTCGAAATTCTTCAAATGTGTAGGACTGACTGGATTTGCTTCTGGTTTTCCTAAGCCATGCAGGAATGATGAGATAGAAGGCACTGAGGTAGGCAGATGATGGAGGGTTGTGACTGCATTGAACCTCAGTGGCCTGCTGATGAACTCCTAGTAAAGTACCAGTATATATCAGACTTCTTTATAGCGCTTGCTTACTTCTCGATTCCTCTCGAGCTTATTTATTTTGTGAAAAAGTCTTCATTTTTCCCTTATAGATGGGTGTTAATACAGTTTGGTGCTTTCATAGTTCTCTGTGGAGCAACACACTTAATAAACTTGTGGACATTTACCATGCACTCGAGGACATTGGCTCTAGTAATGACAGTGGCAAAAGTTTCGACCGCTGTTGTGTCGTGTGCAACAGCCTTAATGCTTGTACACATTATTCCTGATTTGTTAAGTGTGAAAACTAGGGAGCTTTTCTTGAAGAATAAGACTGAAGAACTTGATAGAGAGATGGGCCTCATACGAACACAGGAAGAAACAGGAAGGCATGTTCGAATGCTTACTCATGAAATTAGAAGCACATTAGACAGACATACTATATTGAAGACTACCCTTGTTGAGCTTGGGAGGACTTTAGACTTAGCAGAATGTGCTCTATGGATGCCATCTCGTACTGGCATGACTCTTCAGCTTTCGCATTCGCTGCACAACCAAATACCTATTGGAAGCTCCGTGCCTATTAATCTTCCTGTAGTCAATCAAGTTTTTACTACTAATCGTGCGATAAGGATCCTACACACATGCCCATTGGCTAGGATTCGGCCTGTTGTAGGGAGATATGTGCCACCTGAGGTTGTTGCTATTCGAGTTCCTCTGTTGCATCTTTCCAATTTCCAAATTAATGACTGGCCTGAGCTTTCTGCGAGAAGCTATGCGGTGATGGTCTTGATGCTCCCGTCAGACAGTGCAAGGAAATGGCATGTTTATGAACTGGAGCTTGTTGAAGTGGTTGCAGATCAGGTTAGTCTAGAATCCTATAGTTTCCTACTCAGTTTTTGCAAAAGAAGAAAAAAGTGCATTCGTTTGTGAATGTGTATTTCTCCAGTTAATGCAATTGTGAGCCTTCTTTCATTTGTTTTCTTAAAAGTTCGCTGTCATCATTAACACTTCACGTAAACACCTTAGAACATAGTTAAGGGTCGATATCATGAAATTATTATGTTTTTGTCCATTGTACATAGTTTATCTTCTCCTCCAAATTTAGCCAACTTTTCTCACTGTTTTAGACTTTTAAAAATCATAATATTTCCTATCCCTTACAACTAGTGAGCAAATGAAGTGGATTGTTTGTTTTTTCCTCGAAAACTTCAATCCTCTGTAACATCACAGCTCGTGAAACCAATGTTTGAAAAAGTTTTTTTGAAACTCGCTTCGCAACTTTTTGAAGGGGAACAGCTTCGAAACACAAGAGTGAAGCTATTTATCCCTTGAAGGTTACGCCTCATCGCATAAAGCATAACTAAAGTATGCACTTCGCGCTTCATAAATCACTTTTCTTTGGAAGCGCATGCTTTTGACAAGATAGAAGGATATAAAAGGATTTTTTACTAACATTAAAATGCCCCTATGTATCTTCAATATGACCATGTGAGTGTAAATAAAATATATTTGTTATGCATGTAGCTTAGTTCATTATGATTCGTTTAGATACTTCACATATTTAATTCTTATTTACTAATCAAGACATGAATGTATATATTTGTAAATTAATATACCATTATATATTATATGCTCATAATTTTTAAGAATTTAAAATTAAAATACTTTAACTCATAAAACTTATGCCTCACGCTTTGAAGCATATGCCTCGCTTCATTAAAGGTCCTAGCTTTCGCCTTGCGCTTCCACTTTTTTAAACATTGCATGAAACTGCTACTTGAATGAATATCTGATTCTAATAGTTATTTCTTTTTTCGTTTGGGTTACTTTTTTAAGACATAACTAGAAATCATTTTGTAATCTGCTTGGTTTAGGAATTAATTCCATTGTTTAGCAGCTTTATAGATTTTCTTGATATTCTGGCATGTATCAAGTTGAAACCTTTTCAATATGTCTGTGTGATCATGACCTGAATGTTCTGAATTTTTATGCTTTATTTGTAAATTAAGCAAGCTGAAAGGAAGAGCTTGATGCTTAACCTTCCAGTAATTCTCTTTTGTCTATTTTGGTTTTTGATTGTCATTCATATTTTTACTTTCTGCAAATCTCTCTCTCTCTCTCTCTCTCTCTCTCTCTCTCTCTCTCTCTCTCTCTCTCTCTCTCTCTCTCTCTCTCTCTCTCTTGTTTCTAATCATCTTTATCCAAACTTCCTGTGTAACCAGACTTTATGAATCATTTCAGGTGGCAGTTGCACTTTCACATGCTGCCATTTTGGAAGAGTCCATGAGGGCACGTGATCTACTTATGGAGCAAAATGTTGCTCTGGATTTAGCTCGGCGGGAGGCTGAGATGGCCATTCGTGCTCGAAATGATTTTCTAGCAGTGATGAATCATGAAATGCGAACTCCCATGCATGCAATTATTGCCTTGTCCTCTTTGCTTCTAGAAACTGAACTAACTCCAGAGCAGCGGCTAATGGTGGAAACAGTGTTAAAAAGTAGTAATTTACTAGCAACACTCATCAATGATGTTTTGGATCTTTCTCGGCTTGAAGATGGGAGCTTCGAGTTAGAAATTTCGAACTTCAATCTTCATGCTGTTTTCAGAGAGGTAAGTCAATGGGTTCACAAGTAGTTCTTTGTGGCTAGTACATAGGAGGTCGCAATTATCTGAGTGGATTGCGGTTTTTATTTGCAGGTCATTAACTTGATAAAGCCAATAGCAGCTGTAAGAAGACTATCAGTGTCTTTGTCATTAGCACCAGATTTACCCTTATGTGCAACTGGCGATGAAAAACGTCTTATGCAAACTATTCTGAATGTTGCTGGTAATGCTGTTAAGTTTACAAAGGAGGGGTATATTTCAGTATCAGCCAGTGTTGCCAGACCTGATTCTCTGAAGGACCCGAGATTTCCAGAGTTCTATCCTGTTGCCAGTGATGGGCACTTCTATTTGCGTGTCCAGGTCTGTGACATACCATACTTGCCTTTGATACTTCTTTTCTATTTTTTCAGGTTTCTCTTATATTCGTGTTATATGGAAAAATACCAACCTAGTCATCAGAACATCCTTCTTACTTGCTTTTATGGAAAAAGTTCCTGCTACTAATTGAATAGATATATAATTTATGATTGAGCTTTTATCCTCCTGTTCACAGCCTGAGGGATGTAAATATCGTAATTAGATAACAGGAGTAAATTTTTAACGGAAAAATATGAGTCAATAACAAGTTTTTACCCAAAAATCCAAAATGTAGATCAATGTTGCGGAAAGCAGAAAGCAGACTGAAGCAACATCTAGCTTTTTGGGGCTTAAGCAGGGAAAAGCTGCAAACTAATTTGTTTATTTTTTTATTTGTAAATTGAGTCAAAATAAAAAAAAGAAAATATTAGAAAAATATTTAAAAATTATAAAACAAGCAAAAATTGGAGAGGGAAAAATTTTACAAAATGCATAGATGATGTTTATAGAGATCCTAAACATTAAATAGATGTGTAATAATAACTGGATTCAATCACGCAATATTAACAAAATGTTATGCACATTGTAATGTGATGAAACTAAGAGTGTGTTTGGCAACAGCTTAAAACTGGACCAGCTTTAGTCTTTGTTTAAGCTCTTTTCTTGTTTAGCAAAAACTGATTCTTTGTTGAACCAGTTTTTCATTGGTCAGATAAAGCTCTGTAAACTGGTTCTTTGTTGAACCACCCCTACCTTGTTTTATTCTAGTCTAGTTTAGGAAAAAATTGTGCCAGGACTAATCCGGGCCTAGCTTTTCATTGTTTGCCAAATTGAGCCTAACATGTAGTGAACTATGTACACCACATAGTCATTAAGTTAATGACTTGATGTAAATTATCAAAGAACAAACTTTTGGTGGCCACTTTTGTGTTTAGTGGCCATTTTTGGGCCACTTTTCTTGCGCATCCGCTTGTGAACGGGGGTTTTTCGAGTTAAAGTAGTTATGGGATCAAAACGCTTAAATGATTGCGTAAGCGTTGCTTTTTAACGCTTTTTACAACACCAATGCAGATGTACTAGTGTGCAGTTATGTGACACGACACGTACTTTTGTGTTGAAACGAAAAAAATCCAGAAAGTTTCAGGAAAATCTTTGAGAAATGTTGAACATCTAAAGTTTCATGAAATACTTACAAATGAGTTTAATGGAGTAAGGAGAAGCTCTTGAGAATAATGGTTCATAGGAAGAGTAAGGAAAACATTATTTAGATTATAGAGAAAATGAAGAGTAAGGCAGTGGTTATGGAGAAAGCGGAAGAACGAGAGGAGTGAGGAGCATTAAGGACCAGAGGAACACAATGTTGTGTCACAGTAGATGCACACAAAAAATGGTGGTGGTGTTTACGAGACTGTGCACTTTTTATTTTCTCACTATTACATCTACTAGTACAACACACTACAACCACATATAGTTGGTCACCAACTAAGAATGGTCGGTGTTGACCTTTAACACTTGCCCTTGGTGACAACTTCTATGCTCAAGAGCCCAAGTTAATTTCTAAATTCTGTGAACTTTGAAGTACACATCGCTTTGGTGAAGGTACCAGCTCTTTCATACGGTGATCGTATCGCTATTCGTGAATAGTGAAGCCCAAGGATGATAAATTGCATATGGATTTACAAAGTCAAGGCTCCATTAGATGGATCGTTTGAGAGGTCCTAGGCACTCCTGGTGGCTCAAGAGTTTTCTCAATAGTTCAAGCTGGATAATTATGAGACGTTTAGTCTAGTTACCAAGATAACAATATTTTGAGTTCTTATATGAGAACTAGTAAGAGTTGAAAGCTCTGGCAGGTGGATGTGAAGCAGACTGTTCTACACGAGAAGGTGGATCGAGAGATCTACATGGACCAACCCATGAGATTTGAGAACAATGAAAAACCAAGACGTGTCTGCAAATTAAATAAATCTCTTTAGAGACTAAATAAATCTCTACATATTAAAACAAGATCCTAGAGCATGGCACGACAAGATCAGCGAGTTCTTAGTAGTTACTTTCTCACTCCTGCAGATTCTAGTTTTTTGTCAAGAAGACTAACGACAGGCTAGCAGTCATTTTGGTCTATGTGAACAACTTAATCGTCACTGGAGGCGAAGTGAAAATCCAAAGAACAATGGTTAATCTCTTGGTCAAGTTTCAAATGAAGGAGCTTGGTAGCTGAAGACCAAGCTGAAGCGTTTTCTCTAGTTGAGGTCAATCGAGGGAGGGGTGAATTGTTCCTTTGTTAAGAGAAGCAAGTATAGGATGTCAACTGCATGCCAACCACGATGTTGATAGAGACCAACCTGAGACTGTGCACACAAGAAGGAAAGGAGGATTTTGAAGATCTATCTATTTATCGACAACTAATTAGGAGTTTGGTCTATCTGACAAGACACTATATCACATTTGCAGTTTTAGTGATGAGCTGATACATGCAAATACCAAAGAAATCCTAAGAGAAAGAAGAGTAAGTGTGCTATAATAGTTGATATAATAGTGAGAAAATAAAGAGTGCATGATGTAGTGAATAACATGATGTAGTGAATAACACCTATCGCACAAATGAGGTTTCTAGGGCTTTTAGGAGAAATAAAGAAGGCAATAGTTTATTTAAGTGCAAAGTAGGGGAAGCTAGGGTGCTTGGGAGGGCTTATTTTTAGGAGCTTATAAGTCATGCTGTCTTTTGATGTCTTTTGACTTTTATGCTAAAATTCTTAAAAAAGTTGTACGAGCTTATATTCTTGTTTTTCAAAAGTTTTGAAATCCAAACTTTTTAAAATAGAACTTTATAAGCTAGCTTATTGGTGATTTAGCAACTAGTTAGATATAAAAAAGCTAGCTTAAAAGCTGGTTTGATAAAAAAATAAGTTCTGCCAAACACCCTCTCTAGGGTATTTAAGTGCAATTAAACCTATACCAAATACCTATGCATGATATTATTGATAGCTAAAGGGCCCAAAAGAGTAATAAAGTGACCCAACCAACCCTTGCCTCTCTCTCTCTCTCTCATAGTCCCGTAGCTCTAAAACTTGAGGGGGTTTAAGGACATTTTGCAAATTATGAGTGTTGTCTCTATACCCAAACCGAAGGAGGGTTTATCCATTTCTAGAAGTGATTAAAAAATTGTAGCTTTTGTTTCTATTCCTAAGATGAATGATCAAATGACACAAGGCAATGGAAGACGTTGGATCCGTAGTTGAGGCAATTGAAGGCTCTTACTTGTTTAAAGTTCTAGTTGGGTGTCACTATGAGTGAGGGTATGAAACTTAATTTCTCGAGCTAAGGATCGAAAGGTATGATTTATTACAATATTTATTCATAGCTTAGTCCTACTTTGTTTTGTAATCAAATGAGACCCATTATACTCATTACAACCCATAAAAAAACCAGATCGAGTAGGGGATGGATAGAGAACTCTGTTTAATTTTACTTTTGTTTCTGCAACTTGGTTGAGAGAAGATAACTAAAGAAGATGAACAATTTCCCTTGGGGTTTAGAGCTCTTTGTTTCTTGTGGAGGAGTGTTGTTTGATGGTTTGGAGCAATTATATTTGGAGTTTTGTGGATGGAAAAGAGCAAGCAACAAGCATGAGCCTTTTAAAAGTTTGTGCTTTTCTATTTTTGGGTGGTTTTCGTATTAATCCCATAATTCTTTCATATTTTGAAACCAATTCATTGAAATTGTTATTACGTCCCTAATTCTTGGAAAAAAAAAACCATTTTAAATCAGCACGAGTCACTGAGATAGCTAGCAATGATACTTAATACTTATAGAATGTTTTCCTTAAATAAAGTTGATTTAAAATGATTATCAATGGTAGCAGTTCTATTTATAAATCTTGAAGAAATAAGGAAACATTTCAATTTATAAATTTTGTATCATGAATTAATTAAACTATTATTGTTTCTCATGAATTATATGGTTTAAACAGCACTCATCTTTTACAAGAAAACAAAGAGCTCAAAACCCCAAAATCAAAGGGTATTGCTCATCTTCTTTAGTTCTCGTCTCTCAACCCAAGTTCATAGCACCCAAAATCTCTCCTTCGATAGGTTGCAGAAACAAAAGTAAAAATGAACAAAGTTCTCCATTCATTCCATGCTTTGATCCCTTCTTTTTTTTAAAAAAACGGGTTGGAATATGAGTATAATGAGTCTCATTTGATCACAAAATAAAGTATGACTAAACTATGAATAAAAATTGAAAGAAATCATATCTTTCGATCCTTGGCTCGAAAAAACCTCTATGCCCTCACTCAAAGCGACAATAAACCAGAACTTTAAACGAGGAAGAGCCTCCAATTGCCTCAACAATTAATGATCCAAAGCCTTCAATTGCCTTCAATTTACTCGTTTGATCATCTATCTTAGGAATAGAAACAATTTTCGGATGGCTTCCAGAAATAGATAAACCCTCCTCAGGTTTAGGTGTTGAGATAACACACATAATTTTCAAAATGTCTTTAAACCCCTTTAAGTTTTGGAGCAGGTATATATACATGTACTTTGCGCTGAAAGGCACAATTGTAAGTACAACTGCATGTGTGTCTGCATTTACTGTATTCTAGAATCTTTAGTATGCCTTTACTTGATCCAACCCGTCACAATATCCATACAACACATGGTTTCTCATGTCAGTATCTTCATACATCATCATTCAAAATTTTGACATCACGGGTGTACTAATATGAAATTTATTTTGCTTGCTTCCTCGATGGCAATAGATTCTGAAGCCTCTTTTCCTTTTTCAGGTCAAGGATACTGGTTGTGGAATTAGTCCACAAGACTTGCCGCATGTCTTCACCAAATTTGCACATACCCAAAATTTAGCCAGTAAAGGCTATAATGGCAGCGGGCTTGGACTCGCCATCTGTAAGAGGTATAATACCAAATAAATATGAAGTATTAATCTTAGGCTCCACCTGTTTTCTGCATATTTTGCTTGCAAAATAATATGGGTTAGTGTGTTTTGGCTCCCAGTTTTATCACTTTTTTGGACTCACCATCCCTCTAGTTTTATTGCTGGAGATAGACCCCCTGAGTGAAATATTTTTGGCTCTTTTACCCTCGAGGGATCTATTTGTCAGAAAAGAATTTTGTCAGAGGATAAAAGAGTCAAAAGATTTCACTCGGGGTACTATCTGCAACAATAAAACAAGATGGGTAGTAAGTTCAAAACAGCAATCAGGGGTCTGTCTGCAACTACTTGAAGTGTTCTCTAATAATCTCCAATTGTACAAAATCAGGTTCATAAGTCTAATGGAAGGACACATCTGGCTTGAAAGCGAAGGTATAGGAAAAGGCTGCACTGTCACATTCTTTGTGAAACTTGGAATCTGTGAGAACCAAAGTGGTTATCAGCAACAGATATTTCCAGCAAGTCTATTGAGCCAAGAAGAAAGAGATCTTTCTGGCCCTCGGCCGCTCTTTAAGGAAGAGAGCAGACTAGTTCCTTCAAAGCTCCGGTATCAAAGGAGCGTATAGTATTCTCGGAGTTGACTGATAGCACCCATGTAAGCTTAATTTTTGATGGTTCGCAAAGGATTGAGAGGGTACTTACTGAGCAAAATGAGCCTAATTGACATTGTTCGGAGCGTTCGAGCTGCTTATCACATTGTTTTTCAAGGTAATCTTAATTAGCATAGAAGCGAGGGGGCTGGATTGAACTCCACAACCAACTTGCTTCTTGTAAATGTTGATGAGTGCACGCAAGCCTTAAACAGTAGAAGTATTGCATCGTTCTGATCTAATAAAGTCAAATTTGTTTACAATTCAACTTAGTGTTATTGACTTGCTTTAATTTAGATATATATATATATATATGTTGAGCATGGTAATGTTCTTTAAAAAAAAATGACAGCTGCTTGTTATCTCCAAAAGGATTTTATTATTTAGTTTGCTTATTTTTTCTATGAACTTGCAACAAAATGGAGAAGATTGCTGTTGAATAATTATTTTAATTATTTTTCTGTTGGGGGTAATTTTAAGTCTATGAAACTGCATGTCAGCTGTGTATGCTTTTATCACAGTTCAAGTTGTTTTGTTGCACTTGTTGCATGAGAAGTAACCTTTGTTAAGTGTTATAGTTACATTTCTCTGGGTTTTATTTATCAGCTCTCTATTGTTGAATGCTACCGCAGAAGTTTGGTAAGGTTCATTCTTGGTGTTGAACTTTGAAGTTGCTCTAATATATATTTTATATGAATTGTACGGAAAAATGGTTGTTTGGAGTTTAATGTTAATGAAAAACTGTTAAATCATGTCATAGTATCACAAAATCTAGGGTGTGTTTGGCAATCCTTACAAAACTGGACCATGATCAATGTTGGCCAAGTTTAGAATAAAACTGATTCTAATGTAAACTAGGAGAAGGTTGGTCTAGAAAATAACTTGTGTAAAGGTCAAAAGGGCTACTCAATCACTTGTTTTGCCAAAATGGGACTAGGGTGAGGAGTTGCCAAACAGACGAGATCCCAGTTTTTCCTTGTTTTGCTTTCTGTACTTTTCCATTTGCTCATGAGACATAAGTAGAGCTTGTTGAATAATTTCGGCATTTTCATGTGGCCTGAGAATCATTTTCACATGGACCTATTAGGGCTTATAGTACATCATCATCAATAAAACCTGTATGATTTTAGCGTTAATTGCGAACATATCCCGTTAGTGTCACCCAATTGTGAATAGACCCAGGTAGTTCTATTCTTACGAATAGACCCCCTAAGTGAATCTTTTTTGACTCTTTAAGTCGTTAAAAATGCTTTGAGGAAGCAGGTTGACCCCATATAGTTCTATTGGTCACGATAGACGCTCAGTTGCTTCTTTTTTTTTAATTAATTTATTTATATTTTTTAACTTTCAAAAGAGGCGGAAAAGTTTACAACGGGGGAGTATTCGCACTTGGGTCAATACTGTAGGGATCTAATTACCACAAATAGAACCACAATAGGTCTGTTCGCAATTGGGTAATATTATAGGGGGTTTATTCGCAATTAACCCATGATTTTATTGAATGACCCTCACTTGTCACAGGAGCTGCCCGCTCTTCGCTTGCAATTTCACATATTAGAAGTTACTAAAAATGTGGAGAAACAGAAAGGCTTGATTTTTTTAGGAACCGTTAAGTTTTCATTTATCTAATTGCACAGAACGTGCCCCCAAACACAAGTTTATTGCTAATTGATAACGAACAATTAACTTCTCCACTTTCTTTTTCCCTATAAAATTTAGAAGTTGGGAAAGAAACATGGTAACATAATAATTTGTAAATAGCAGATATAACGGACTTCAAGAATCAATATGCAAACACCTAGATTTCTCGTCGAAATTCTGAAAGAGCCAAATTCTATTCAACGTAGGCAAAAGGAAAGAAGGGGAGAGCTCAAAAGGCCCATCCAATTACTTACATGCTTTACAAATAATTTGATTAGATGAGGCTCCAGCTTCGACAAGAACAATGAACTTTTGCAAGATAAGCCATGTAATCATCTGACCTGCAATCAACAACATTGAAGTTAGCTACGTCTCATCATCTTCCGACTCTTCTTCAATCAACAATGAACTTTTGCAAGATTCACCATTGTTTGACACATTTTCGTCTATTCGGCATAGTTTAAGACAAGTAACAGATCATTTGACTCTTTTACCCTCGGATAGAACCTCTGTAATTAGACTCTTTTACCCTTAGATAGACTGACTAATTTCACTTATGGTCAACATATCCAAACTTTTCACCCAGGCTACATGGGTAACGATTTCAAGACAATGATACTACGAAGGTCTAGCTTCAGAAGTTACAAGTAAAATTTGAACCTCGATCCATATGGAGATTGGCACGCAGCAATCATATGAAGCTTTGCTCCCTCCATATTATTCTTCTGCCACAATCAGAAACATAATTGTTAAGCTCAAACCTACAAATCGCATACGCGAGTTTTCTGTGAGAGAAAAAGGATAGCCGCAAACCTGAGACTCGTAACAAAGACCAGCATAGAGGGAGGCATAAAAGTATTCGTTGTCTCGGCCATTCGCAAACGCTGAGACAAGCTGATCGAAGAAGTTCGAACAAAGATGAAATTCGACGATATGTACATAACAAAGGTGAATAAATGATTTAAACTAGACCTTTTCGGGATCACCACCATCTTTAAACATGTTGTAGGCTTCTCGCATGACAGGCCTCGGATCTCGTCCAACCTGAAAAGATTTTAAGTTTGCATTCCCTTAAAGAAGAAAGTAACTCACATCCTCGAGCAGTTCATTAGGAAACTTGCCTCCAAGAATCGCATCCTCGCTCCTTCGACTCCATACAACTGAGCTTCACATAAGAAGCACCAAATCGACTCTTCTGTGTCGTTCGGGTTTGCTGCGACGTCCAGTCTGAACTGCTCCGCTCCTTCTTCGAATCTTCACACAATTCACAAGTACGTTACGCATCCCGCGACACGAAAATCCTACCAACGCAATTTTCCTGCCAGTTTCGCAAGAAGCGATACCTATCCAGATAGTAGAGGGACAACCCCCTCTGCCAAAGATCTGAAAAGGAGTTTCTTAGATCGATTAGGTTCGCGGGGTATCAGAAGTAAGCAGTAAATCATAGTTGCGGTGAATCAATGAAGTAGCTGGTTTGAATTTATTTTCTCATTGATTGTGAACTTTTGCGCGTACAATTCAGTTAATTTCTAATTATATCATGGTATTAGAGCGCATGGCTGATCTTAATCAGAGAATTAGATTCATAGGTATTAGATTAGATCCATAAGCGAAAATTACGTACAAGCCTTCTGTCGAGGATCCAGCTCAACGGCTCGATCAAACTCCACCAACGATCCGCTGACATCTCCCTAAAAAAAAATAAAAATTAAATATCACTAAATTTAATAGCGTTAAGGGAGGATAAAAGCAAGCGAGGGAGCATCATACCTGACGAAAGAGCAGCATCCCCCGCCGGACTGCAGCGGAGGCGTCACGTGCGGGGCTGGCGCCGGTGATGGCGTCCCAGATGGATGAGGCGGCCGGTAAGATGAGCCTGCGGGGCAGCGCAAGGGGAGCATGGTAGAGATTCTTGGGTTTTGGGTGGAGAGTGAGGGGGGAGAGGCTGGGAATTGAGGGTTTAAAGGCGGTGGGAATTCTATAGGGAGAGAGAGGGGATAAGGGGAGGGAATAGGAGAATTGCATTATTGAGGAAATTTAGGGTTTTTTTTTCCTCGAAATAATTTCTGTGTCGATTTTGTAGGGGTTATGTGATTTGAATGTGGATATGAAACCAACGGCCAAAACTTTTGACACCATAACCAGTAACTGCCAATTGCGTGTTTAACTAGCATTTATCACCTGTAAATTTATGAAAGAGAAGTTACCTGCGTCAAATTACTAACAAATATTCAAGAGATGGTAGGTGCTATTGAAGGGACAGGCAAGGAAAACATTTGCAATTAACTCTTTTTTAATCTTTACAAGCTAAAGTCAATCTTGATTTGGGACTTCTTACAAGGAGAATTATTAAAAAAGACTATTTTTGGAACTTTATTAGTAAAATCAACCTATTTTTTATATAATTAGCAAAATCGACATCTTTTTGACCAACTAGCCAAAAAGAGGTCGATTTTGAAAAAAATGAAGCTTTAAAATACACGGGACTACCAGTCATGTGTATTTAGTGGTGCATAATTACACCTTAATAAAGTTTAATTAGTTTCGTATATTTTTTTGAAGTTTAATTAGCATGTGATTAGCCAACACTAATTACATGAAACTACTAGTCCTGTGTATTTTAAAAACTATATTTTGCAAAATCGACAAAAGAGGTCGATTTTGCTAATTAAATCCACAAAAGGTCGATTTTGTTAATAAAGTTTTAAAAATAGTCTGTCAAAAAAATTCCCTTCTTACAATTGTATTCCCTTATTTCATATTTAACCAGAGTTTAGTTATTTTGGACAGAGAACTTTGTAATAAATAGTGCCTTCTGAATGGTTTCTTACAAATGTGTCAAATCTTCACGAAATATTTGTGTTTGCAAAATGATTTTGTCAAATCTTCACGAAATATTTGTGTTTGCAAAATGATTTTGGTGACCAAGTGGCTTTTTTTGCATGATGCATTGATAATACATTGTTTCTTTAAGTGCATAAATAGTCAATAATAATGTGATGGTAAAAATATATTGCAGAATTAGTATGTGTTAGGTGAAGAAGAGTCATGAATAAGAACAACGTTTAGTTTAGTGTTATTTCAAAAAAAAAGGTAAGATATTGGAGGAAACTGATGAAATCATATCTATACTACTACATAAGCAAAAACATTATGAGGGTATGCAATATTGAGGGTATGCAATTTTGGAGGAATGGATGGTAATTCCTGTAATTTGTTAAAGGATAGGGAGTTATTTTGAAAATGAAAGGGCAATCTATCATTTGTCAACATCGTTTCATTTATTGACATAAGTTTCATCATTCTCTCTTCTTTCTAGAAGTTTCTATTACATTCATTCCTCCATTTTCCTCTAAAATTTATAAATTCATGTACAATTTGTATAACGCTTTTAAATCATATGATTGGAAAAGAAATGGAATATAATGTAAACTAGGTAATGAGATATTTTAAATAAGAACTATTTAACATATATATAATATATATTTAAAAATACATGTTGGACAGAGAACTTCGTAATGAATACCGCCTTCTGAATGGTTTCGTACAAATGTGTCAAATCTTCATGAAATATTTGTGTTTTGCAAAATGATTTTGATGACCATGTGGCTTATTTTGAATGATACATTGATAACACATTGTTTCTTTAAGTGCATAAATAGTTAAAAATAATGTCAATGAAAAACTATATGGTAAAATTAGTATGATGAGAAACGCTGGCGCTTTCCTGGCATAGATGCATAAGATTTGAGAGAGACTTCTCCGAATTTGTTAGGTGAAGAGTCATGAATATGAAGTATTATTTCAAAAAAGAACATTAAGATATTGGAGAAAACTGATGTATTCATTATTTTACAACGCAAAAGACTTATTAACTCATTATTTTAATCATTTGTGCAATAAGACATAGCAACCTGAACTTAACGGATCATCCTTTATTTCTTCAAGGAGTCTACCCAAGCTAAAGTGGCGCGCACTAGATGACACGTAATCAAGATCTAGTTATCAATCTCGGCGTCGTAAAAAGAATAGATTGTTATGGAATTTCAAAACGTTTTGAAATGAGGAAAATTAAAGGGATAAGAGAAGGAGGTTTTCTTTGAGGACTTCGGTATTCAATTTGTTTCAGCACACTTTCTCACAAAGAGAAAGATACGCTCTTCTCTTGTATTCCTCCGCCCTTAAAGATATGGGCCTCAAATTTTTTTTCCTAAAATCACTAACCACTCAACAACTCCACTAGGAGATATTCTCTGAACAAATTTCAGGGTTGATTTGGTCACACGTTTGACCAAGTCAAACTAACAAAAATTGTAAGAGAAAAGGTTGTGATTAACCATAGACTTTGACGTCGAGGATGGTGGCTTCACAGAGCAGGTTCTTTTGTACCCCATTTGCTGCATTTTGTTATACATACTAAGAAGTTTTTGGTTTCAATAGAGTCGTGCAAAATTATGACATACTTTGTATAAATTTCTTTTTAGGACATGAGGTTTTCATAATTTATTTGCAGAAAATCTTAATATGAAATTAGAATTTTGTTGTAAATTTATCTATACTATTATAATAAAAATCAAGTGATGGTAATAAAAAAGTTTAAGGATTGAAGTACATTTCTTCTTTTTCCATTGTGTTTGAAAGGGTAAGTTGGAATTTCACAAGTAAGATTCTTATTCTTTCTGTTCTTTTTTCCCTTTCTCTTTCTTTCTTCTAGATGAGTCCAAATTATCCATGTCATGAAAATAAGAATGAAGCCCACGTAGTTAAATATATATTATATCTATATTAAAGGATATAAAGAGAAAATGATGAATTTTTAATAACAATTAATATATCTAAAATTTAAAACAAGATTTTATACTTAAATGTACTACTATCTATATTATCATATAAAGATAGTAGCAAGTATATCATAAAATTATTGGATAAAAGATAGCTTCAAAGAAAGATAATTTTATCTTAAAGAAATCTCAACGTCTGCCATTAAATGCATTCTCTCTTGACAAATAGTGTGAAAATATGTTTTGAATGACCCACTGTGAGTAATCTGGATAGTTACGATGTTCTAATATGGCTCTGACAAGTTTTAGATTCGATTCCGGGCTCTTTTATTAATAAAAAGAAAATATGTTTCAAATTATTTATAATTTATAAAATTTGAAAAACCAATAAAAAATTTCTGTCATGTGCAATTGCACATGTCAGATTTCTAGAAAAAGCAAAGTATTTGAATATCTATTACTATTACTAAGAAATGCATCCTCATTGTTCTAACTCTTTTTAGTCTAGCCCTATATAGGCAAGTCACAATTTAAATAATTTCAGGAAGTTTATTCACAATTTACACATAATTTAAGAAACATGACAATAGTAAAGTTAGAAAACTCAAAAGATTATCCTTTTGACTTTACCCATCTAATTTTCTCCATAATTACACTTGTTAGCCATCCGTAACTCTCTTTAATATCAATGGCAAAGCCAAAAATTCTGATAAGGGTCCAAAAAATAATTAAACACAATCGTTGTTTTAAATATCAAATATCATCATAACTATCGAATGGCCAAAATCGAATTGCAAAAATTGGAGATATGCAGTAAAATCGGGGTGTCATATCGAATGATGCTCATGCATAATATAACATTCTAATCTATAATTTAAACATATTTAATAATTTCTAAGTATAACAAATTACATCATAATATATTTTTAGGATGACTAACAAATTGTAGAAATTTTTTCCTTGATTGCATCATGAAACCTTGCAAGTGCATAACTTTAAAAGAGACGTAGAGAGAGAGAGAGAGAGAGAGAGAGAGAGAGAGAGAGAGAGAGAGAGAGAGAGAGAGAGAGAGAGAGACGAGCACCGAACTGTAGGATTTTTATAAGATTGATTGTGATATTTGAAGTAAAAGGGTTTAATTTGGTATTTGTGTCATGTTGGAAACCCAAAACCAAACGCACAAATAGCTTTAAAAAATCCAATATCAGTTGATATTACAGATATCAGGATATATCGGATACTGACCAATATATCGAAAAAAACTCTAAGAAACTAAAAACACTATAAACCTATAAATAACATTTCGGGCTACTATAGAACCTGAAATATCGGCCACTATTTTATACTTAAATATAGCAACGTGTTTTTTTTTGGGGGTATGATTTAACATCTAGATATTATTATGCAATGAGACTTTTAAAATAATAATTCAAATTGGACTATAGTATTTACACTGACATTCTTCTTGCTTTGTTTCTTAAAATCTTTTCATGACATCCTCCTCGTTAATGTTACAAAATATATCTTTTAATATAAGGACCAAACTATTATTCATGTGATCATCTCTCATTCAGTTTTGAGGAATCAAGGGTGAGGGCGAAGAGAGGAACCAGGGTCATGGGCGAAGAGTGAAAGTGAGTTGCTATGTTTGTCTTTCAATCGCAGTTTGCAACTCGCGTGTCTTGATATCAATCCCTCAAATCTTTCATATTTTGATACTAGTTCCCTAAAATTATTGATTTGAACTTAGTCCCCAACTCTTATAACTAATTTGTAATTAGACTCTCTACTTAGCATTTGTTTGAGTTGAGGAGAATAAACCTTTAACTAACTGGGAGACTAATTGAAATCGCTTCCATGATTTTGGGTATTAATTTCAAAATATAATGATTTGGGGACTATATTTAAAATATGAAGATTTGTAGGTCTAATTTTCAAACATGAAGGCTTGGAGGACTAATATCACAGATAGTAATGTAGATGATTAAATTTGAAAAAGCTGAGGTATCTTATGCATTCCACAATGGCACAATCTATAAGATTACGATAAATAAATTAGTCATATTCACATTAGAGGCCTCCTTACCCCCAACGTGCTTAATTATTCATCCCTCCAATTTATTCATCATTTTGTAATCTCAAGATTAGATTTTATATGCACGCAGTGTGCACAAGAAATACAAGTTAGAAAGAAATTGAAGAGACAATGTATTTAAAGAGACCATGAATGAATAAAAATTAGTCTTACTCTTTTGTGTAAACTAGTGAGGAGGGCCTGTGCGTTGCCTGCTCCATGGAGTCGTTGGACATCAGAATTTCTATTAAATGCTTCAGTGCTCATAAGTTGTTCCAAATCAATCATTCTAATTGCCGAATCTACTCTTGATTTGATAGCTTAATCTAATATTATTATAAAAGTGAGTTGTCTTGTTAAAACATTTCTCTTCGAAATATCCTCTAACACATTTATTCATACATACATGAAGATATATACATGCTCAAGTTTTCATAACCTCCCCCATTGCTTGCACATCCATGCATGCATACATGAAGACATACATACAATTTTTCACAACCTCCCAATTGATTGCCATTAATTTTTAAATTAAACACCCACTCATAACACTCCTCCACTAACTATTGGTACACTAAATATAAATTTATTTGCACTAATGATGAAAAAAACGTTACAACTATTCCTCTCCCACCAAATCACTATAAATAACAATAAAATTTTATCACACTTCTCTAATCGACATTTCAATTCATAATTTAAAGTTAGATAGAGAAGAAAAGTCAAATCTAGCTTGTTTTTCTCCTCGCTGCTTCAGCATCCTCGAGCTCGCTTTCTCTATAATCTTTATAATTTTCATGTTCTTTTCTTGATCAACATTGCTATGTACTGAGATTTTTAAGGTGTTCAATTGTTTTTTTGCCTTTTTTTGGAGATGATGTGAATATATATGATTCATTTAATAAATAATAATTAAAGTTTCTATCCATTTTCACATTCTGTTTTTTTGTCTCAAACTATGTTCGTGTGGGATTTTGTTAACAATGAGGTTTTTGGTGATTCTTACATGATTACATGCATTGAATTAAAGGAGCAAAAAGAAACCCCTGTCTTATTTATGTAGCTTATCAGTTTGAGGTTAAAATTATTCTAATTAATAGATTAACTATTGTTAATTAAATAAATAACTAAGTTAATTTAATAAATTATAAGGCACCTAAGTGCTTTGTAGCCTTTCGGAAAACCCCTTAAATTTGGGCATTCCTTAGATATTATCACTTAACCTGTAAAAGGTCATAAAACCCTACTAATCTTTAGTGATCTTAGTAAATCCCCTTAAACTTTCAACAAATTTCAGAAAACTCTTCTTAATGGCATTAATGCTGACTTTGGTCTTTTTCAAATGTAGGTAAATTTATGCAGGAGGATATTTTTGCCAATGAAAGTTGTATTTCACGCTTTTAGGGTTTTTTAACAATGTTAAAAGTTGAAAGGGTTTTCTTGAGAACCCTAGAACTTAAGGAGGTTTTGTGATATTTTAAAAGTTCGGAAGTTTATTTGGAGACGTTTGTTAAAGTTACCCTAAATAGAATGCATAAACTTATGACTAGAAAATTTGATTTGATATCTAATCAATTATCGATTGCAAATTAAAATAAATTGAAATATTATATATAATAAAAATATATACATTAAGCACAAGAAATTATCGTTGCATATAAATAGAAAAATGGAAACACGTGCAATGCACGTGCACCATACTAGTGTTTAAAAAGTAGAAGCACAAGACGAAGTGCTAGACCCTTTGATGAAGCAAGGCGTAAGGTTCATGAGTTTAATTATTTTAATTTAAAGTTATAAAAATTATGAGCATATAATATAGATTATATATAGTGGTATAATAATTTACAAATATATACATTCATGCCTTAATTAGTAAATAAGAATTAAATATGTGAAGTATAAAAAAATCATAATAAACTAAGCTACAAGCATAAGATATATATTTATCTACACTCACATGATCAACTTGAAAATACATGGGGACATTTTAATGTATAGGTCAAAAAAATCCTTTTATATCCTTCTATCTTTTCTAAAGTGTGTGCTTCAGAAGAAAAGCGCTTTATGAAGCGCAAAACATACCCTTTCAATTATGCTTTAAGTGATGGGGCGTAAGCTTTAAGAGATAAATATCTTCACTCTTGAGTTTTGAAGCGTTTACCCATCAAAAAGTTGCTAAGCGAGTTTCAAAGTAAGTATCAAAAAAGATTTTTCAAATATTGATATAACTATAAAATCTCATTTCCTCCTAATTGTTTCTTCAGCCTGAAGATGGCATAATGAACAACCAATTTGAAGTCTAATATCATAACTCTAACCCTATTTAGTTTTCCCTTGCTCTCCAATTGTCTACTACATAAATCCTAATTTGAAAATTGTCTACTACATAAACTTAAGCTTTCCAAACGCCTTCTTTGTATTAGCAAGTCCTTGCCAAGGGGAAAAAAAAAGAAAACTAACATCACATGCAAGCATTGAAGAATTTTGTCAGAAAATTAGTTTGCAATGAAAAAAAGGACCCTGTTGCCTCTTTAGAATATTTAAAATACCTTAATGAAGCCAGACCTATTTAAAATACCCTATTGTAAAAATGATCTAATTAAAAATACCAATCTATTAATTTACCCAATAAGTATCATATCCAAAGCTTTTGCACCCCTAGCGCGGCGTTTACGATCGCAGCCCAGACAAGAACCATAAACAGCCCAACTAATCCCCGGCCCCTTTCCACAAAAGCCCATCTATAGATACCAAACACCCTCAACGATTGCTCTCCGATCGATCGCTTTCTTCTCCTCCCATCAAATTAATAGTCTCTGGTTGTCTAATTCTCACAAGCAAAAAGAAAATGGAGATCGAAGGAGGAGAGGAGCTCGATCGCCATGGCGAAGAAACCCTAGCTTCAGCCCGCAGCCATTGCTGCAGAGAACTGCAGCTCCAAGAATTTGCAGATAAGTACGTCATCAGGTCCCTCGATCCGGACTTCCCCGATCTCGCCTTCTTCGTTGACCGCTCCGACGGCGCCCTCCAGCCGTTGACCGGTGAGTCCTTGATCTCAATCTCTGTGCTTTTTTCTTGATTTTGATTCAAAGATTAAATCTTTGTCTATGTTGATCTGCTTGAGTTTTGCAATTGAAGAATTTGATGGAGATCTCTTATATTGATAAATAATGCTCATATTGTGGATGCAGGGACCCTTGATTTTGGAATTCCTACCAAGGCGTCTACAATTTATGGAGTGGCTGGGATAATAAGATTAATTGCAGGTACTTTCATGAGATTATTGATTACTTACCGCATATTGAACTTCTGTGTAATGGGTGATTGTCGGTGGAGAGTGTGTGCTGCAATCTATGTTGTTTATGATCATGCAAAACTCCCAAATGTTCCCATACATTGCAAGTTATGCAACATTTTAGCTTCTGTTGATAGTATTGAGCATGTTTCTGCTTTTCTAAGACACCAAAACCTCGTAGACAGCTCTCGTACGAGTGTCCGATGCTGAATATGTCCTCACCTATAAATGGTATTTTGGGGTAAGTTTCACAAGCGTACCATGAACTTTTGGGGTTTTGCAGGAAACCCCTCTAAAGATTGTAAATTAGGTGAGATATCGTGCATTTTCAAAATATCAGAAAATTAATGTGAATTATTGGAAATTGTCACTAAAGATGTTAATGTGAAGGGTAGAAGGTCTAAACTTTCCTTTGAAAAATGGGAGGTGTTAAGAGGGTAGCATAGAAAATATATTAAGAACAAAGGGTCAAAATTGTTCAAAGCTACATGTGACTAACTGTTATCTCGGTCATGGTATTTAGTGAAAAAAAAGGCAATAGTAGTGTTCTCTAATTTATGAAGTTTAAGAGGATTTTGTGTAAACCTCCCAAAGTTCATGGTAATTGTGTTATTAACACTATTTTTAATCTAGGACACTTGTGGAAAGCTTCTTAGAAAAATGGTCTGAATTGAGGGAGGGCAATCGGGTTGGGTAGAACAAGTATGGCTGGATAGAATGAGTACGAGGTGCATTTGGCAATGAGCTGTCATTATATCATTTTTAGATTTGTCAGAAGCTATTTTTCTCTCTGTTTTATTTTATTTTCTTGTATTTTAATCTGAACTATTTTATTTTATTGCAGGAACTTATGTACTAGTTATCACTTCTCAGAAAGAAATTGGCACTTATCTAGGTTACTCTGTTTACCATGTAAAGTCTATGAGATTTTTATCCTGTAATGAAGCATTGAGATATTCAACATCACAGGAAGTATGATATTCTTCTGATCACTTAATTTCGCATTTAAGGTTAAAACTCACAACCAAAGAGAAGAGAATGTTTATGCTTTCACAGTTTCACCACTATGTGGATTGCTTGTTAGTCCTTTATTTTAATTTGGATAATGCATTATGCAGAAAAGGGATGAGGCTTACTTCATGTCTCTTTTGAGAACTGTGGAATCGACACCCGGATTATATTATTCTTATTCAATGGACTTGACGCTAAAGTGAGTGTCCTCATTCAGTTGCATTAATTCATGAGTTGATTATTTTAAAGTTGAAAGTTGAAAGTAATTAAAAACTTCTAGTCATACTTTCATGTGTGTGTGTGGGTGTGTTGTGTGCGTGCATGTAGATGCAAGTAACATAGAAGCAACCAATTAGGCACCTCCCTAGGCTGTTCCCTACAACATCACCTTGGATTAAGATTTGGCAACTGTATACAAAATGCAACAGCTTGTTCAATGAGTTAAAGATTTTGCGAACGTGTTTAAGGATGTGTATCATGATGAATGGTGTAGATCATTCCTATTATGACCTCCCATGCAACGATTAGGTCAGCTATTCAGAACTATCTAAAAGATTACTTCAAATACAGATTTCTCATGTATATATGCAAGAGTGTGCTTGTGTGTGCATGCATGAACTTAGAATAAGTGAATAACAATAGTTGCCTGTTTTCTTTGTAGCCTACAGAGGGCATGCAAATTGACTGAAGGGAGGTTGCAAAAGCCTCTATGGAAACAGGTCGGTGAAAGTATATTTTGTTCAGTGCTGGTATTTGGCATGATGTTTATTTTTTGAATTAAGAAATATATTATCAATTTCTGTGCTTTGCATTTCCCTAGTAAATAAAGATTATATCAAATTCACTAGAGCTTTGGAAACAAACTGAAGCGATGAAACTACTAATCACACGAGTCTAGTCTTCCTCCTTATGTTTGAGGATGATGCTAATTTATTCAGAGTCTATCTGGTTTAAAAAGAAGTGAAAGGCAAAGAAAAACATTTCATTGAAAAGAAATTTTCTAAGATATGTTTAGTTCACTGAGAGGAAATCTCTTTTTGCCGTTGTTTGTACTGCTGAAGAAGGAAAAGAAAAATACTAGAGATATGAATAATGGTCTGGCTTCCTCTTTAACCATGAAGGTTCCTATAGCCAGAAAATTAGAAGCCAGAAGATTTCTCATAGATCGTGGAAAACATATAATACGACATGTTCCAAGGAAAAGAACTGATTTTTCCAGATTATCTTTTACACTAACATTGCAGTTGTGTGTCTTAATATCAGTTATTTGGCTTGTTTGTGTAAGGGATATAGCGATACCATGATAGATTCATGAAAATATTGGGCATTTATTCAAATTTCAGAGTTGTCCCTTTATTATTTATTGTAATGCCAAACTTTGTTCTGTGCCTGAAGAGCTTGAGTAAGTTGTGATGATAATTATTTTTTAATTGCCTTTCCATTATTTAATGCATCAAAATTTAATGCAATTCCTTATTGTATATTGTCCTTCGAGCCTCCTACGCGCACACACACACACATATAAATATATACATACATACATACATTTACATGTATACATCTAGATGTATAGATGTGTACATCTATACACACACGCACCCAGAGACCGCATTTCAGATGGTTACTTGAGTTTAGTGAGTGACCAATTATTTCCTGTCTGTCCACTTGTTTACCTAGATTTATGACAATCCCTCCTTTGCACCTTTCTTTGGTCAAATTAGGCACTAGCTTAGATCGCAGGATGCCAGGTTGTAGTCCAGAGGCAATATCGTTTCTCTAGGATACGGTGCTGACATGTTTGGGTTATAATGCTAAAGTATATACTTTTGACATGTTCTTCTTCATTCAAAATATTCAATATATGAGTTGTATATATTACCCTTTTGTTTTCCTGAATGAATATTTTGAGAGAAAATGCATCAACCTTTTCTATTATCCAATTTGAGAAAGAAATTGAATGCAACCTGATTTTATTCATGACTTCAAGAACTAAATCCATCTTACTTGCCTTATGCATCATTGAAATTTTCCTAGCTTACCATTGTGGATGGAGACTTATAGAAGGTTTTAATATCAAATATCTGGGAATATCGGACGACCAAAATCCATATTGGATTGCGGATATCGGAGGAATACCGAGGATACCTGCTAAATATCGGAGTGCCATATCTGATGATGTGTATTTATAATATAATGTCCCAAAATGTAATTTAAACATACTTGATGAAATCTAAGAATACAAAAATGCAAATAATATATGTTTAGGATCGCTAATCAATGTTTTAAAACAAATAAACGTCCAAATCGACATTGCTAAATTCAGCTAAGTTTTTAAGCCCAAATGTCTCTTGATATATTAGGAAAATCATGATATATTACCCGAAAATTGCCAATCTGTATATTGTTTTGCAACAAGCCATCTAAAAGGACATATCAAACAACATATCGGCTAATAAATCGGCCATGTCAGTAGTGATACATCGCCCAAAATTGTCAAAAAGCAATAAAGGATATTAAGACCATATCGTGTGCAGAAAGGCTTATAAAATGATATATTCTCCGATATGTTGGGCCATATTAGGGATATTTAAAATAATGGACCTGTACCAATTTCCTAAATTTTGGTTGAATTTGATTTTTGATATTGTTGCGGAAAATTGAGAGAATTATTCTAAATATTCTCATTAGGGTTACAATACATCAGTATATATAAAGAAGATAAAGGAGGCAGAATCAGAAACTACCAAATCTTGAAATAGGAAAATATCTTAACTAAATCCCTCAAATTAAGGGATATCATTAACAACCCTAATATCTATCACTAATAATAATATTTACAGCTAAGATACATCTCGACACTCCCCCTCAAGCTGAGGAATAGATATCTTCCATTCCCAGCTTGGAAATATTATCATGAAAATTGGAACTGTTCAACCCCTTTGTAAGAACATCTGCGAGTTGGCATCCTGATGGAACATAAGACGTGCATACTAGGCCCTCCTCCAGTTTCTCCTTGATAAAATGCCTATCAATCTCAAAATGCTTAGTCCTATTATGTTGTATAGGATTATGAGCAATGTTGATAGCAGATTTGTTATCATAGTAGATCTTTATAGGACCTTCCCACTTGACTTTCAAGTCATCTAGGATAATCTTTAGCTACAGCATCTCGCACAAACCTTGAGCACTTGCTCTGAATTATGATTCAACAGATGATCTAGCCACAACATTCTGTTTTTTACTCCATGTTACAAGATTGCCTCCAAGGAAAGTACAGTACCTAGTAGTTAATCTTCTATCCACTATAGATCCTCCATAGTCTGCATCAGTGTAGACTTCAAGGGCAATATCCTTTTGTCTTTTGAATAGGATTCCTTTCCCTAGATTTCCTTTCACATACTGCAACACTCTATACGCGGCCTATAGATGTGACTCCCTCGGATCATGCATGAACTGACTGATTACACTTACAGAGTGTGTTATGTCTGGTCGAGTATGTGCAAGGTAGATGAGTCTCCCTACTAGCCTCTGGTACATCTTTTTATCAACAGGTGGTTCTTCCTTGGCTTCTTCGAGTTTTTGATTTGTTTCAATTGGTGTAGATACTGGCTTACATCCTATTTTTCCTGTCTCCTTTAACAAATCAACCACATATTTTTGTTGGGATATAAAAATCCCCCTTCTAGAGTATGCCACCTCAATACCTAGGAAGTACATCAATCTCCCAAGCTCCTTTATCTCAAATTCTTTGACTTGTTTCAGTTCTAGTTTTTCCTTTTCGTCATTCCTAGTGACGATGATGTCATCCACATGCACTAGACGTGTAGTCACTCCCATGCAGACGAGTGTTTTATGAAAAGAGTATGATCACCTTGACTTTGTTGGTATCTAGATGTTTTCATAACTTTAGCAAACCTTCCAAACCACGCTCTTGGTAATTGTTTTAGTCCATACAGAGCCTTCTTCAACCTGCAAACTTTATTTCCTGTCTCTTCTTCAAAGCCTGGAGGAACATCCATGTAAATTTCTTCATCTAGTTCTCCATGAAGAAAAGCATTTTTCACATTGTATTGTAAAAGCTGCCGCTGCTAGGGATAGCAGAATCCTAACATTGTTCATTTTTGCCATAGGAGCAAATGTCACCTGATAGTCTATCTCATAAGTCTGAGTGTATCCCTTAGCCACCAACCTTGCTTTGTATCTCTCAGGAGATCCATTAGCTTTATACTTAGGTGTAAAAATCCACTTACAACCAACTATGTTCTTCCCTTTTCGTCTATCCACAATCTCCCATGTTTGATTCTTTTCTAGTGCAGCCATTTCCTCTTTCATGGCATTTGTCCATTCTCTTTTTGACAATGCCTTAGATACGGTAGTGGGGATAAAAATGATGTTGAGGCTGGTAATGAATTGTCTGTGGTTTGGTGATAGGCTTTTAAGTGACACATAGTGAGACAGTGGGTACATGGGCCTTTTGGTGCATTCTCTACTGCCTTTTCTGATGGCTGTGGGAAGGTGAGAGTCATCACCGAGTGTTTCAACCGGTTGTGTGTCTAGGGGTGGATCTGATCTTACCGTGGGGTTCTTGTTAGAGATCGGGTTGGATCTTGAACTTGTTGTGGGTCCGAAACAGTCCTAGAGTGTACCTTGTGAAAATATTTGATCATTATGAATAACACGAATTGGAACTTGAGAAGACACAGTTTCTGGGACCTAGGTTGGATTCGGGTTAGGTTCTGCAGGCTAGGAACGGATGGTGGACTCTGAATTGATGACAGAACAGACTCTGTTGGACAACTAGGAAGGTCAAGAGTACAATACTATCAAAAGTACTATCTTCTAGTATTGGTGTAGTCTCCCCCTGAAGATAGGACTTTGTGAAGTATGGTTGTGTTCTATGAAGGTTACATCAGCTGAAAGCCTGAAATATAAAATTTTCTGGTGAGGGTTATAGCACTTGTAGCCTTTTTGTGTAGAGGAATAACCAAGGAAAACACACTTGTTTGCTCGGGGATCTAACTTTCCTTTTTAATGGCTATGAATGTGAACAAAAGCTGTGCAACCAAACACCCTAGGGATGAGTCCATTAGAACTTCGAAGCTCTGGATAAAAGGTATTAAGGACTTCCCTGGGACTTTTATTGGATAAAACCCGAGAGGGCATTCTATTGATCATATGAGTGGCAGTGAGGACGACCTCCCCCAATAAGATTTTGGAATATTTCCCTAGAAAAGTAAGGCCCTAGTCATATTGAGTAAGTGTCCATTTTTGCGCTCAGCCACCCCGTTTTGTTGGGGTGTGTCAACACGACGAGTCATGAAAAATCTCTTGTTTTTTGAAAGTACGGAGTCAATGTGGGGTTGAAGTAATCCCTAGCATTGTTTGACCTAGAGTTCTTAATTTTGACCCCAAATTGATTGTGAATCATAGAAAAAAAGTAGGGATAGCAGTGCTAACATCGGATTTTTTGTTTAAGTAAAGCCAACTAACCCGAATACAATCATCTAGCAAGGTAACAAACCATCTAGCACCAGAAATATTTGAAACAGGACAAGGGCCCCATGAATCACTATGAATCAAATGAAGAGGTTTAGAACTTCTTTTATTATTGATAGGAAAAGATACACGAGTGTGTTTTGCCAACTCACAAATTTCACAATGAAAATCTGAAATGTCTAATCCTCTGAACAAATGAGGAAACATGAATTTAAGAACTCTAAACGTAGGATGACCAAGGCGAAGATGATAGAGCCAAATGGTCTCTTTATTGGAATAACTAAACAAGGACACGAACAAAGTATTCATAATACTCCGAGAAGAATCAAGGTGATAAAGGCCATTCCTTTCCTTAGCAAGTCCAATCTTCCTCCCCGAGCCCTGATCCTACAAAATACAGTAAGAAGGAGAAAAAATTGCAAAGCATTTAAGATCATGAGTAAGTTTTTGGATTGGCACAAGGTTGGTTGATAATTTTGGCACATCAAGTACATTTTTAAGAGTGAGAGTAGGTGTAACCATGATATTTCCTACACCTGCAATAGTGGCCAAGGATCCATTTGCCACTATGATCTTCCTATTACTAGGGCAGGGTTTATAGGTATGGAAAAGACATGATAAATGGGTCATGTGGTCTGTGGGGCTCCGGAGTCAATTATCCATGAATTGGTATAGGTTATATCTGAGACATTCATGCAAGAAGAGAATGAGGATTTACCTGAGACAGCCAGTGAACAAGCCCCAGATGGTTTTTCAAGGGAACCTAACAAGTTTTTCAGTTTTTCTATCTCCTCGCTATTGAATCTGCTATTATCCACTTTTTCTTCGTCTTTGGATTGTTCTGCTGAGTGAGCTTGAGGTTGAGATCTTTGCTGGAACCTTGGTTGTCTTCCACGGTTTCCTCACTCATAACTTGGTGGCTTACCATTTAATTTCTGGTATTTTTCCTTTGTATGTCTCGGCTTTTTGCAATATGTACACCACAGGCTGTTTTTGTTATCCTTCCACTGAGTATTTTTGTTGGTCCTCCCTCTCTCATGTTGATCTCCTTTTGTTGCTAATGCAGATCCTTCGGTTGTTGGGGCCTCCTGCATTATGTCTCTCCTACTTTCCTCGGCTCTAATCAATGAAATTGTCTCTTCCAATGATGGCAGTTTTTTCTTTGCCAATAATCTGGACTCTAACCTGATCAAATTCTGGGCTCAAACCAGCTAAAAAATCATACACCCGATCTTTTTCAATAAAACTCTTTAGAGTTGCAGCATCCTCCGCACACTTCATCTCAACCACCCGATAGTGATCAAGTTCCTGCCATAAATTCTGCAGAAGGTTCGCATGTTTTGTGACAGTTTTATTTCCCTGTTTTTCTGCCCCAGTTTTGATTTTTATCTCATAAATCCTGGCCACATCACAATCCTTTGAGTAGGTACATCGGATAAACTCCCAAATCTCCTTTGCGGAAGCAAGAAACATGCAGGTGTCACTAATGGCAGGATCCATCGAATCCAGAGCCATGACATAATCATTGAGTCCTCTTCATCCCATCCTCCAAATGTTGGATCTCGTTTCTCTGGTCCCGTTCTTGTAAGATGACTAAGTCTTCCTTTACCCGTTAGGTATGTACAAACGAATTGAGACCACTTAAGGTAGTTTTTTCCATTGAATTTATAGGAAGCCCTAACGTTTTGTAAATCACCAGTTTTTTGGACATAATTTACTTCCTCTGAGATGGAAGTTTCAGATGTAGACGTGGTGAAGAAACGGAAGGATAATAGACGAGAAAAATTACAGCAATTAAGGCTGTGAAAAACTGACAGTGATGAAGGCTGTATTGCGGCAGAAACCTTAGGGCTCTGTTACCATGTTGCGGAAAATTGAGAGAATTATTCTGGATATTCTCATTAGGGTTACAATACATCAGTATATATACGGAAGATAAAGGAGGCAGAATCGGAAACTACCTAATCTAGAAATAGGAAAATACCTTAACTAAATCCTTCAAATTAAGGGATATCATTAACAGCCCTAATATCTACCACTAATAATAATATTTACAGCTAATATACATCTCGACAGATATGATGGGTCTTGCTTTCTTGTTTGAGTTGGTTAGATGTGGGTATTCCATAATTACCAGTTTGATTCTATTTTTTGACTAAAAATATTATTTGACTTGAAGTTGAACTCCAGGTAGATAAATTTCATTTTCTTCACATGTCGCATTAAAATGTTTAATTGACAAACTCCTTTTCTGAGTATGATCCAGTTGTTGAACAACATTGTATCACACCTTAAGGCTTGAGAAGGCATTTGGAAAGTGAATTATGAAAAGTTTGAAGAATAAAAATCATTTAACATTATGCTTAGAGCTATCTCACAGATGGAATGGTGCCAAACTCTCTATTTAGAAATAGATGTCACTTTCTCACAGCTGTTGTCATAAACTTATCATCATTTCTTTTTTTTTTTTCGATTCTTCATATTGAGGTATTAAAAAATTCATGGTACTACTCTCATGCACGTTTCATTTGTTGATGTTTACATGCACTCTCGAGCACATGCACGCCACACACACATACACAATTACGTACACTCAACTATATGTACTCTTTTTACATGAAATAAATACATGCGCACCCAAACACGCGTGCGGACAGACATTATTCTATATACTCTTACATGACAGTTTACATGAAATAAACGTGCTTCGCTGAATATTTTTGCGAACATTGTATGTAGATATCTCTCTTTTCTCTTACATCATCAAGAGAAAGATGGTAGAAACTAGATTAACATTTCTATTTTCACATTCTGGATGCGTAACAGAGACCAACTTTGCAGAAAACACGACCTCTTTAGTGTAAACACGAGCACACATTTTCTCAAATATAGATTTGTAGGATCTACCCCCATTGGGTCAATTGGCTCTTCAAAAATGTTTGATGAGCAGTAGCATCATAGGGTTGGAGATGGGTGACTTTATGGCATTTCTGTCTTATAATTATGAAAGCAAATTTTTTTCCACTTGTGATGTGGTTTTATTGAAAATCTGCTCTGGTTATATAGTGATCTCATTTAAGTTCTCAGATTGTTTGATATGTTTTTCAATGTTTTATTCTTCTCCCAGGCTGACCCCCGCTATGTTTGGAACCGGAGCTTGTTGGAGGAGCTTATTGAGGCAAAGGTTATTTTTCTCGTCTGCTTCAGAGGTTTTTGATTGATGTATACTGGATGCTTTAATATCATTAATATTAATCTTGGCTTTCTTGTTGATGCAGCTTGATGCTTTTGTGCTTCCTATGATACAAGGAAATATCCTCAGTCGGTCTATAAATTTCTGAAATAATGTTAATTTTCCATATTTTCTTATTTGTGTATTTGTAAAAAAATGCATTGTTTTGCACTTTAAGTGTGTTAATGCATTTGCAGGATGCATTCAGCTAGAGTAATTTTTTGGTTGCAAAATTTTGTGTTGGTTCTCAAAGATGTCTCAACATGGGTTAACAGTGGCACCTTATGGCTTAGCTTATTTTAGGATAAAACATTTTCCTGGATTACTTAACAGAAGCCTACGCTTTCAGACTGTACGATTCACCATTAAAAATTCGCCTGCTAAATTGACATTGATCTCACGCAGGTGTAATCGGCGTTTAGGTAATATAATTTCATGTAGTTTATCTATTTTTTGTGATGCAACTAAAGCAATTAAAACTATTTCAGCAACTGGGTTAAACAATAATAAATGTTAGAACTGTTTTTATGTCAAATAATTCAGGAACAAGAATGTGGAGAAGAGGAGCTAATCTTGAAGGCGCAACAGCTAATTTCATAGAAACGGAACAATTATTTGAGTTTGAAAACTTTACATCCTCATTTTTACAGGTGACTATTTCATATAATGGAATATTCTGATATGGAAACGATACGCACCACATTTTCTTGTCTTTGTGTGAGATTTGTTTCTGATAAATTTATAGATATATGACATTATATGATTATTATTTGGTTATTATTTGGTCAAGAGCAACCTAGTAAGAGGTTGTTCTTGTGAATCCAGCATATATCCAATGAGTTTTACCAAACTATGACAGCAGGTTGAAACATGTTTTCTTTATTTGAAAATTAAAATATAGTCTCGTACATAAACCTTTACCTATGCATGTCTTCTTCATCTAATATAATAACATTGGGAAATAAAATGTTATTGCATTTGGCACTATGGCTTATACTGTTCCTTAATGGCTTCATTAGTTTATAATCTCATCTCTTTTCCTATTTGGCACTATAGTGGTCTCCATTGCCCATGGATGCAAAACAAGGATCTATTAAACTGATGCTGAATAGGAGGGAGTAAAGGATAAGGAAATGTTTTAATTTTTCTGAAAAAACTAAATAGAAAATATTTCAACAAGCAGTTGGAGAAAATTGTAAATTTTTTTGTCTAGTGGATATCAAGAGTTTTATTTGTTTTACTGTTTCCTTTCATGTCCCATCCTTTTGATGAATTCCATGACTCAACAAGTAAACAACATGCAAATTCCTTATCATGCAAAATTGTAGGTGGAAGAAATTTGGGCATAATTTGGTGCAATTTTTTTATTAACAAGAGAAAAGAAGGCACTCCTGTACACAGGGTGACTGTCTTGAGTTTATATATCTTGTATAAAATGGCTTGTATTATAATTCCAAGTGTTGAAATTTCTAATACGTTGATGTATTCAAGCATTGTTTTATATACATACTGGCGTATGTTACGTTGATGTATTCAAGCATTGTTTTATATACATACTGGCGTATGTTCCTTCAGTTGTCTAAATATCTCATCCAAATTTTTAGATTCGAGGTTCCATTCCTCTTTTGTGGGAGCAGATTGTGGATCTGAGTTACAAACCACGACTTAATATAATAAGCCATGAAGAAACGGTAAGAATATTGTAAATGCCAGAAAAGAATTAGTTCTTTTGTGAATAAGATGTCTTCTATAAACTAATATTATATCTAATTGTTGTAGCCGAAGGTTGTCGAACGCCATTTTCATGATCTCTTGCAGAGATATGGAGAGACGGTTGTACTTGACCTGACTGATAATGTAAGTTTTCCATTTATGTGCGCACACAAATACACACACAAATACATACAATCACTCATTCTTCCATGTAAATCTATTCTCATCTTTCCTAGATATGACATAGACATTAAATAGTGACTTCATTTGATAACCGGGATGTACAATGTTCTGAATTTCATTGCTCAAATTTTGTTCCAACAACTCCCAAATCACATGCTTAGAAAATTGATTTTGTTTTGATCTAAAGTTATCGATAACAATATTGGTCTCTGATGATAACAACTCATCTCCACTTTAGTTTCATGCTTTGTCCCAATATATTGAAAATCTATTTCATTTGTTTATTTGCATCGATGTTATTAATGTTGGTCAAATGTTGATGTTCTCTAGGTTAAAAAATTAGGTGATTATACCTGTCACCATTAAAAGATTAAAACTAGGAAATTCCGTATAAGGTTTCTCACTTGAGGCTACGAACCCTAAGGGTATTCTTATTCTCAGCCTAGAAACCTCTATGAGTTACATATTTCTCTTGAATCTTCGCAAAGAACAAGACTAAAAAAATTTCTCAATCTATTTCTAGTTTAATAAGGCCAAGAAATTTATTAAATCATTTTGATCAAGCTAGTGCAAGAATGACCGTGTTGATTATTTTTCCATAGTCTTCTTCTTTTGCATCGCCTCATTTGTCACTTTACATTATGTTACTGAACGTTCCCCATTGTTCGACTTGGACAATTTAGTTTTGATCCTTCCAAATGCAATTTCCTATCAAGCATGTATCCCCTTTCCCATTTTTCTGGAGTATGTTGAAGTTTAGAAGAATTTTAGGCTTTCTTGCCTATATGGAGAACCTTTCAATCTATGTCTGGGAGAACACAAAGTATAGATGAGCTTGATAAAATAACTAAAAATTTTGATACTAAATAGTTACCCAAGATAAAGTTTTGCTTGAAGGCAAGCAGGAGAATTGGTAGGGAGAGGTGTCGGTTTGATGTTGAAGTTAAGAAAGAAGAATAGTTAGATATTGATTCTCAGGAGAAAAATGAGAGAATGGATACATAATAAAAATCTGGTTTAACTTGCAGTGAGTATTTTCTTGTTTTGACTTTCTCAAAAGATTCAGTAGAGGTTTATGGTCAGTAAGATCCTAATATTTCCACTTATGGATTGCCATGAAAATTTGAAAGAGATGAGTAATCGAGACCATATAGCAATAATGAAGTTCCAATATTGGGAAGATCTTCTTTATGTGTGAGGCGAGGGAAGAAGAGAAATGAAGCTTGTTTGAATCGTATTGTGCACAAGTTTTGTTTTCTATAATAATAATAATAAACACAAAACGCAATGATGCATGGGACTAGAACAAATATATCCTTGCATACCCACGTAAGCTTTCTCTTGTATCATCGTCATTCTACATTGAGATGTATCATATTGTCACAGCATGGTGATGAAGGTCAGCTAAGTCGTGCATTTGCTACTGAGGTGGAAAAGCTTCCACACGTAAGGTATCATCATAATTTATTTATAAAAAATGAACTTATTTGGGACAATCAATTCATGTTATAACTTTTAGCACTATGTACGCTTTTCCTTTAATTGTAAGTGCCTTTGTAGTGGTTTTCTGTAGTGTAGTATGAGAAGCGAATAACCATCAGAAAAGTATAAGAGTTGCTCACATTAAGTTGACCCCTGTGGAACTCTATAATCCATGGCATGCATTACTTGATCCTAACCTAACATGAAAAGAGTGAATGCATGTTTTCCATTGTTTTTTGCTCAGAATAGATTTAACCCTCGATAAGTTGTATATTATTATATTAAGTAGGTAAAAATGAGTAAGCGACCTTGACTCATATGATCGACTTAGGATTTTGTTTATATTATCTGGTAGACTCATATGGTCCGACCTTCCCTGAACACCACACATAACAGGAGCCTTGTACATTAGGCTGCCCTTTATTTTAACTCATATTTAACCAAAATATAAAGAATAGGCAGTTAGATTTTTTATACTTGGAAGTTATAATTTTCCCAAACTTCAAGCAATTTGGAACCATGTCCTGTCTAATTATCTTTTACCCAAAATCACAGCCTATATCTTCTCCTTTGATCTTGCCTCTCACTGCTCTTCCTTATCTTTTGTAATTTCCTACCATTTCACTAGCATATTTTGCCATATTCAGGATCTTTTGGTGAAGGAAGTACATCACTGAGGTATCCTCTCTATTCTACTTTTTAATTACTTAATTGGTCTTCCTTATTGAAGCCGCTTAGCTATATCATCAGTGCATTCATAGTTGCTCAACACTGTTGAATACCTTCAACCTACTACTATGGTCTATGGCCCACTGTTGCCTTCAAACTTGTTGCGCTTCAAAACCACCTTTGTCTTCCATCAGCATCCATTTCTCAGTGCCGCTGTAGCCTGTAAAGGTTAAAGATGTCACAATTAAAATGTATAATTTCACTTCACCTTGGTTCACATGTCCTGACCGCATATGATTGTCCATATGAAAAGCTAACTCTTTAATTAAATGAATGAAAAAATTGTGCAAAAGTGGCTAATTATTTATACTGAAGATCCCCAAGAGAATTTATAAATAGGCCATCCAGATATTTTTGGAGGCTGTGATTCTCTTGTTCTGGGTTGTTCTCAGTTAAATTTGTCCCTTATTCTCATCACATGTTGTGTATTTTTTGTATAAGACTAGATTGTTGCTACCACTTGTTTATTACACTTAGATAAATCATATTGACTGTAAAATTGTTGATATCTGAATTAGCAACATCTTGCTTGTAGGGACGGTTTAGTTACCAGTAAATTAGTGGGTGACTGACACAATTTTGTTCTAACATAGTGGCTCATATGATTGGTTGACAGATACATATCATTTGACTTCCATCACATCTGTGGCAAGGGGAATTTTGACAACCTACAACTCCTATATGAGCAAATATCTGAAACTGTTGAAAATCAAGGGTAATTAAATGAAGAATCATTTATGACTGTTATACATGTATGCTTCAGCAGCTTTTATCATGTTTTATTGTATTCAACTATAATAGTTGCAAGTGAAATCTTCTTGATTGATTTTGTGCCAGTTGAGCAGATACTTTCTTACCAATGATGTTGGGAACATCCTATTGGAACAAAATGGAATTATTAGGTCTAATTGCCTCGACTGCCTGGATCGGACAAATGTTACCCAGGTTTGTTCCTTCACTATGTTCACGTTATCATAAAAGACACCTTTGTTTTATTCTTGAATTCACTTTCCATAAATTTCCCCAAAAACTTGTCAGGACACAAAACATATAGTCTATGTCTTGTCGAAAGCTCAGAATCGTTCATTCAACCTCCTTTTGATTGCTTGCTTTATTTTTTTATGAAGAAAATATATTAATAGATTAATTTCTAAAAATTTATTTTAGAAATTCACTAAAAAAAATCATTTCTCAGTCTCTTCTTGCTTTTAACTTTATCACTCCGTTATCCCATCTTACCTTCTTCTTTCAATTTACCTTTTGATTGCTTGATTTATTTCTTAGGAAATGTTTTTTGACTGAATTTTCATAAATTTTTAGAAATTCATAATCTGTTAACTCATATTTTTTTCGTCACGGGCTCTTCGTTTATACCCCTCTTCACATTATCCCATCTTACCATCCGAGCTTCACTCTTCCTAGTCTATGGAATTTGGAGCCACGTTTGTTGGTTGTACAAGTTTAAACTGCATGACCTAGGTGTAGTTATTCCCTCCTGGCAATCAAGGTCTATATAGGGTTCTCTCTTGATCATGATTGCCTTTCTCGGGAATATAACACGATGTCATGCAGGGATTATGTATAGTTTACTTGTGATGTGGAAACATGGTCAATTTTTATGGATTATATAAAGTTCACAACTCACAAGCGATTGTGGAATCATGGGTAATCTTTATGGAGCTTTCTCAGCTTCAAGCTGTGTTCCAATGAAAGCCCGCTTAAACCTAAAAGCCCACCATTGATGATGCTGATAGTATATGAACATTTTGTTAGATACCCTCGGCATCCAAAAGATAATGAATCTTCATGGCAACAAATTTAAATATTTTATTGATTTATCATATTTCATTTCCCAATGGACTTCCTTCTGAAATTTTAAATAATATTTTCTCTCTGTTTTGCTTTCTCAGAGTTATCTGGCTTGCAAATCATTAAATTCTCAACTACAGAAAATGGGGGCATTTTCCTCAATCGATTGCATATCTATGCATCCTGACATTTATGAAAGGTTTAAAATATGTAAGATTTTCTTCTCAAAGCTTGTTAGTGTCATTAATTAAAAAAAGTGTTGGATTATCCGAATATGAGATATTGTTGTTTATATATTCCAGTATGGGCTGAACATGGAGATGAAATAAGCTTAGAGTATGCTGGTACTCACGCTCTGAAAGGTGATCTAGTGAGGTACTTATGAGGCATTTTTAAGATGACTTTTATGAGAGAAAAAACCCGGTTGGTATTCATACTGCTTAATAAGTTCATGCCTGCAAACTGTTTAGATATGGGAGGCAGACTGTATCAGGGTTGATAAAGGATGGGATGAGCGCCCTTTCGCGATATTATATGAACAACTTTCAAGATGGGATTCGGCAAGTATGTCACTTTATGTTGCCTTTATTTTGGTTGATTCTTGCTATTTTACATCTACCAATTTTATGTTGATGTGACCAACTCTAATGATAAAATGCTTTCAGGATGCATTAGATCTCATTAGTGGTCATTATAGCATCAGAAGAGATGGACCTTCTCCTTTCCAGCTGAATGGATTTGAAACATTTTCAGTTAAGTGATATATATGACCCTTTGCTGCATTTTTTTCTTTTTAATATGTGATTCATTTTCTACATAAATCATACATGCTATCTTTTGCTTGGACACACTTCTGACATTCAGTTTTATTGGGAAAAATATCTTGCAGTATCTTCCAGTGGCCTCAGTGCTATTAGTTGGAAGTCTCACTATGACAACATTGACATTGAACCAAGGTATTCTTCTATTTCAAAGGAAACTGGGTAAATTTCATAAAACTTTCATGATTCTCGGGGTGTTGCGCAAAACTACCATAATCTATTTTCATTAGAGAAAACTACCAGGACTTTCTAAAACTGCAGAAAGATACCATAAACTATTGAAACTTGTTAACACTTCTAGCGTCTTGGAGAAGAAGTCTGAACTACACATCTGCAAAGCACGTCGAACTTTCCTTAATTAACATACGCATGATACTTTAGTAAAAAAAAAATTTCATGGTAGTTTTATCTAACAAAACATTATGGTATTTTGCAACCCCACCCCCCACCAAACAAAAAAAAAATTGTGGTAGTTTTGTGAAATTTACTCAGAAAAAAACTTATTTGATTGCGATCAGTATGCTTTTGGTTGTTACCGACTTACCATCGCCAATGCTGTGTTACTTACATTTTATCAACAGCTGGACGCAATGCACAACATTTTGTTTCTTCAGTACTGTGGGCTGGTTTGGCTGCTGGTGTAATGGCTGTCATAAAAGCTAATGGGAAGCAGTTCTGCTCCAGGCCACGCTTGTGTGGCCTTTTGTAATTTATGTTGTTCGCATATTATTAATCCATGTTTATTCTCGAAATAAATAATTAGTTTGTAGGTAACCCTGAGGGCTGAAAACTGTGATGTCATTTACTCAGCTTTGGCCGGTGAATTGTCATATCATCTCCTTGTATCTATATACCCAAAATAGTTTTGAACTACAAGAAATAAAAGTTTGAGTTCCGTTATTGTGAATTTATGAGTCATCAAGGACCTCACATTTCTGTTTCTTGTAGTATTGAAGTGGGTTGTGATTTATAGTATATAACTCCTTATCAATTTATTCTCTTTCAAAGTGGATGATTATGATTGCTGCATTGCTGTATATAAATTTTAGAGAACTAAAGAAGTATGAATCAGAGCATTGAACTACGTTGTATGATTGTTCTTTTGTGTGTATATATGTGTGATTATGAGGGTATTTGGGGGAGCTTATTTTTTGGTCAAACTAGCTAGCTTTTTAATATTTGCTTGTTTGGTAAAATATCAAATATATTAACCTATAAGCCTCATTTTCAAAGGCTGGTATACCCCAGATTTTGAAAAACTAGCTTAAGCTCATTTATATAAGTTAAAGTTTGACCAAAAAAGTTATTATTCTATCCAAACAATTTTTATAGTATTTTATAATAAAAGCTAAAAGTCACTAAAAGCTAGCATAACTTGTAAGCTTCAAATAATAAGCTCAACCAAATACCCTATATATAAAATAGACTGTTTGTAATGCAATATGAGGCTAGGAGATTATGTGGGAAACTACTAATATTTTATTGATGGAAGAGAAACTACTGCTAGTTAATATGTTGTTTGGCAGCTATAAGCGAGAAGTTAAGGGGCTGTTTTTGTTCATAAAATTTTTTTGGCATTTGCAGCGGATTCCAAATTCTAGGATTAAAAATAATATTTTTTAGAATTTTGTATTTCATACTTGGTGTTCGTTTCAATAAAACTTTTGGAATTTTTAATCCCTAAATTGCAAAAAAAATCATTTTTAGCATTTGCCAAATCCTTTCAATTGAAGAGGATTTGGCAAATTCTATAAATGGGTATGATTACTTCAATTAATATATATTGTATTTTGTTCTCTTGTAGGGAGGTAAGCCCAAGGTAAGCATATTCACCTCTCATTCTTTTTTAAATTTATACAAATAATAAATTACAAATTCTAAAATTTGTTATCCTATAATTTTGGTTTAAACCAAACAAGAGATTATAAATTTGAGAATTTGCTTTCCTATAATAATGTTGAACCAAACAAAATATTAGAAATCCCAAAACTTGTATAAAACACTATGGGCTTAAAATTTTCATGAGATTACAAATCCTAAAATTTTAGAATTTGAACCAAACAGCCCCTAATAAGCAGATTAACTTATCAAATGCAAAAAGTACACGTGGAATGAAGTAAGTTAACCTTTTAAAATTTATTAGACACAAAAGAATTAAGAGATAAAAGAATTAAGAGATAAAGTGAATACTACTTAAAAGAAATTGATTTCTCAAAATATTTGAGTGGTTGCATGGGTTAAATGTTTTCTCAAGCCCCATCACAGAGTAGTAATCATATCACAGCTCTTTGCACTGTGATAAGATTCCTACTCTCCATCACACGTTGACACATATTTCACAGCAATCCAGAGAGATAATACAAATCTGGTGAACTGCTACAAGAGCTTTTTCTCTACCAAGTAATCAATTTATAAATGGATGAAAAAAATAATCTCTTTATTTGAAAGGAAGTGAAAATTTTCTCATCTTTTTAAGCAGTATTGAAGAATTTAAGAAAAAGTATAAATCATACTATACCATACTTAATCAATTATTCTTTACTCAAACAGTATAATTAGTCTATATTTTTTCCCCTTTAATTTATCATTTTTACATATTGCATAAAGTTGTTTAGTAAGTAAAAAAAAAGGCTTTTGACATATAAGGCCTCCAAATTTATTAATCTGTATTTGACCCAAATTACATCCTCAAATTCATGAAGATGTTTCTTAAAAAACCCATTTCTTAATTTACACCCCAAATCTATTGAGTTGTTATAAATAAAACTTCCTTTTTGAACAGATATGAAGGTCCGTGGGACTAATTTAGGAGTATAAATAAATATTGTGGGTCTCTTACAGGATCAACGACGATTTGAGGGTCTAATTCGCAAAAAAACCTTGTTAAAAAAAAGTCCTAATTAGCAACGTATATAATTACCACCAAATATTTCTAGCTTATAACTTTAAAAGCCCAAAGAGATTCCATAAACCCTAAAGAAACCCGAAACCCCAAGATCTCTCCTTTCCTCAATCCGCCGCCGGCGACCGAAGAATCGACAATTGCGTGCTCCATCGCCGGCGGTTTACTGGTAAATCCCTCTCTCTTTCTCTTCTCTTTCGCGTATATTAGGGCAAAATTGAACAGGTGGGGTCAAATCGTTATCGGGTCGGTTTCATCATGAAACCCCAAATTCACTACCCATTAACCCCCAACTCACCATGACTTTGATTTAGATAAACCCTAAAAAAATTGGGGAAAAAAAACGAGCTGTTGTTTTGTGCGTTATATAATCCCATTATGAAAGTTGCTTCATCCTCGGCTTCTTGCTCGTTACTCTCCTTCCATCAGCTCACCAACTCTGCTGGTAATCTCGTGAATTTTTTTGAAGTTCAATCAATTCTATCATATTTTGCACTTGAACAGTATCAAAATTGTTTCTTTTCTCTCTCCAAAATTTTATTATTGAGTCAAATCTTTTATTATCATTTTACATTTTATTCTTCAATTCTAGCTTTTTAGTCGAATAATCATCAATTTTTTGTTGTGATTGTCAATTTTTTTATGTACATGTTTGTAGAGGTGAAGATGTTTGCTATGTTCTATTACTATATATATTTTTTACATTGAAATTAATTTCAAATACATTGGCCCTGGCGTTGATGCACTGCTGCGTTATTGGAATTGGGATAATTTGGTGTTTATCTTGTGGGACTAGACAGGTTGCTATAGAGTAGCTTTTAGAAGATCAGTCTCAATAGGAAAAGCAGTGAGGTCATTAGCAACGAGCGGCAAAGCCTCTATTTCGGCTCCTCCGGAAGCCAAACCAGCAGATAAAGTGAGTGAAAGTTATGCTTTTCTCTTACATGACTCTCATTAAGTTTCTCTGTTATTAGATTGCTATAATATTGCTTATTTGAAGGGAAGTGAGTATTGTTTTTTTCCCTCTTGTTAACTTTATACCTTACTAGCATATTTCCCAACTTTGGGAGAAACTTAAAATAAATGGTTTACTTTATTCACAGATGGGTGATGGAACTGGAAGTGTGAAGCAACAAATTTCAAGATTATTTGAAACCTCTCTTAAAACCACGTTCCCTGATGAGGGAAACACAGAGCCATTGGTTGCTATTTCCACCCAAAAATTTGCTGACTACCAGTGGTATGGCCTTTGTCCTTATATCTCTGCTTTATAAGTTAAAACTAATTTTGATCAATAAAGAAAACTATTTTTTTTTCTCTGGTTCCTGCTTCAACATTGTTGAAACTAATTTTATCCGATTTCAGTAGTACTAGTTATTAGAAGCTGGGTTGACAGTTAACACTAAATTCATGACTAGACTGTCTATAAAAAGTTTGGTGTGATTTGATTTATTTGATTTACGTTCTCGCTCTAAAAGATGTATCATTATTTGTTATGCAGCAATAATGCAATGAGCTTGTTTTCCAAGATCAAAGGAAAGTCCACAGACTATAGAAACCCAAATTCTGTTGGTCAGGTTGGTTACTGTGCAACATAGTTTGTGCACAAATATTTGGGATATATTATGGTCTCGTTTGCTCAGCCATTAATCAGATGTTTACTCTTGTACTTATATATTATTATTTCTCCATAAGATGTATATATTTTGCAGGCTATTGCAAGAAATCTCCCTCCATCAGGTATCATTGAATCTACATCTGTTGCAGGACCAGGTTTTGTGAATGTAGTTCTGTCAAGCACATGGGTGGCTCAGGTTGTGTTTTATGAGGATTACAAGCACTTCCTTTTTTTTATTATATATAAACTGGAACATGCACATTCTTTTCTAATTCTACTCTAATTTTACTGTGGTTTATTGTGCAGTATATACAAAGTATGTTATTAAATGGTATCGAGACATGGGCACCACTTTTATCAGTTAAAAGGGCAGTGGTTGACTTTTCTTCACCTAATATTGCAAAAGAAATGCATGTTGGTCATTTAAGGTCAACTATAATTGGAGACACTTTAGCTCGAATGCTGGAATTTTCTAAAGTTGATGTTCTACGACGGAACCATGTTGGTGACTGGGGTACACAGGTGCATACTATTTGGCGCCTGTTACTTACTCTTAACTTGTATTTGAACGATAGCTGGATTTCAGTGACTAGCATTTTGAGTATTAGTGCTTATTTTCTTAAACATGCTCTTAACAGATATGAACATCGTTTTTCCTTCGAAGTATTTAGTTTGTGATTTTAATTGCCGGTTGTTTTAGGATTAGTACTTTTGGTAGCTTTGTTAGTCTTACCTGCATGCCGCAGCTTATGTTTGTTACTGTTGCCTGCAACTTATGATTTCTTAATGGAGTTATTTTAAGAGATTTTAGGACTTCTTTCTGAAGCATTAATCTATCTGATAGGTATAGTCTTCCTCACTGATGAAACAATAAAGTGAAAAGGTTTATTAAGTGTTTGATAAGTTTTTGGAAATGTTTATTTTATGATACGAGATTGGAATGTAACTAACAGACCATATCTCAGAATGACGAATAATATCTCTGTATGCTTCTTTTTGATCCGCAAAATCTGTCTGATGCTTTTGGCTTTAGTTGATTTCTATTCCAGCATTCCTAAGATCACAGTATATAAGTTGTCCTGTGGCAGAAGGTTGTCATCTTCTTTTCTAGAAGGAGTTTTGACACATTCTCTGGGCTTTTTGGGCAATTTGCACATTATGATAATTTTTGGATATCTCAGACTCTTGTTTCTTTTTCTTGCTGCTACCGAATGATCCATATGAATATTATGTAGCTGTCGCTTTATACACAATTTTAGACTTTAATAGACTTATTGATCAACTTGCGAGTCACTTTTGCAAACCCGTGAGATTGTGGTATCAGAAGAAGGGAATTTGGGTGTTTGGTGGTTGGGGTTAGTGTGGTCAGGGAGTTGGTGGGTATTAGTTGCTCCCAACAGTACAAATGTTACATGGATAGAATGTGATAGAAGAATAACTCCAAATATGATCCTTAATTAGCAATTCATTTTGACTCTTCTGGTTACACAGTAAGTAATTTTTGGGTCTAGTTGGAGTTTGACAAGCAAAATAAAATGATAGTGCAATTCTCATATGAATTTTGAGATGTGTATAACCAAATTGTTTTCTGAGGCAAAATACTGATTAGTTTAGGTTGGATTTGTTCTGATAAAAGTTACTTATTATACCAACTCTCATCGGAGCAAATCCTACATAATCTAGAATTTCGCAAATAAAAGTCTCAAATAGCAAGATTTGAGGGCTACTGTTACTTCTATTAACAATGCCTTAGAAATTGATTATCAAATCAAAGCCTTGTGGAATTCAACCTGATCTAAGCTGCAATTATGTGATTTGATGCATTACATGACTAGAGCTTACAAAGAGTACAATTTCTACCAAAAATGTGTCGTAACTAAAAAGAGCACATTAAACTCTTCCTCAAAAATATGGAATAGTTTGTCATCCTTCTCATTATTTAGGATACTTTGTGGTTCTCAGTCGATCATACCTGTGTCTAGAGTTCATGGGTAGAGAATTAGGAGGATAATGATATAACTGCACTGATATTTAAGTCAAAATGCTCTATTAGAGACTTAGCTATATAGGTTTTGAGTCTTTTGACTGTGGATTGTCTTTAATAATGTGAATTACCTTGTTCTAGATATAACTTTTTAACTTTTTGTTAATTTTTTAATATTCAGTCGTTCCAGATATTCTGCTATGTTTGTGTGCAAATCTTGTTTTGTTTCAGCTAGATTATCTTAATTTGTAAAATAAATATGGGCTTCAATTTTGTTATACCTAATATATTTCACTGTTCTTTAGCTTGTTTTTGAGTTTACTTACCATTCCTTTTGAACAATAACATTTGCCTGTACAGTTCGGAATGTTGATTGAATATCTATTTGAAATGTTTCCTAATTGGGAGGATGTTGGGGAGCAAGCCATTGGAGATCTCCAGGTGCGGAAAATCCTATGCTCAAGTTATGTTGTTTATTGTATATGATGGCATTTATTTAGTCTATAGATGATAAAAAGTTGGATTTTATTGGAGCGAACTGTGATCTTTACTATGAGTTAGGAGATTCTTTGTGTCAAAAGGTAGCTTTACTAAATACTCCTGATACCTTGTACTAATATAACTAGGGATAATTTTGGTATTGACCTTATGACACAGACATCTATGAAGTAGAGCAACATGCAGGTTTCGCTGATTCTTTGCACTTTGCATGCTGACATCTAAAAAGAACTTCAGCATTCTTAATTTATATGTGCCTGCTGTAAATATACTCAACATATTGTAAAAGAATGTTATCTAACTCAACAGTTCCATATTAGATGAGCGATAATTCATCTTCTTTTGATTTACTTGATTTCAGGAATTCTACAAGGCATCAAAAAAGAGGTTTGATGATGACCCTTCTTTCAAGGAGAGGGCACAACTAGCAGTAGTTCAATTGCAGGTGAATAACCATATTGTGCTTTGTAGGTTTCAGATAAGGGAGCAATCCTTTGGACTTGCGAGATCATTTGTAGTTGGATGTATAAACTATCTGAAAAGAGCGAATATGATAGTTTTCATATCTTTTATCTTCCTTTTATTCTGATTGGTTCTTTGAAAACGCTTTTGTTGAATTTTATTTCCTTTTCTTTACAGGGTGGAGATACGAAGTATCGTAACGCATGGAAAAAGATATGTGAAATTAGCCGTAAGGAATTCGACTTGGTCTATAAGCGTCTTGGAGTTAACTTGGAAGAGAAGGTACTGCACCGTTTTGGTATTATACTATTTATAGCTTGATTAGAATGAGTTAAAATAAGCTACCTTCTTTTTGCTATGCTTTAGTTGAAGCCTAGGAACTTGACACTGTTTTTAATTTATTCCCGCTACCATAGGTTAATTTTCAAGTAAAATATAATAATGGTTGCTTAGATAAATAGTTTTATTTGAATATTTATGTTGTTGGTCAACCATTAAAATGACTTGTCCTCTAAGTCTTGTATTTGTCAACATAAAGATAGCGAGGAGAGTTTCTATGTGATGTTTTCTCTACTAAAATTGTGCCCATTATATAACATGTGGACACATGAAACATTCACTGCCAACCTGACATTATCCCTTTGAATTGATCACAAATTTTTTGAGGGGATAGTGGAGTAGAGACGGGTTTCCATGGGTGCTGGATGAACACTTGGCAAGTTGGGTACAGTAATTTATCTTATCAATCTTGCAATAACGTTGGAGTTATTCTACGAAATCAGAGTTGATATGCTAAAAGCAAGATCAGGGATGGATCTATATAGATCCTTGTGGAGGCATGTGCCCCAATGAAATTTTTAATTTTTCAGTAAGAGATATATAAATTTGTGTAGGTGTCCTCATACAATCTGTATTGGTGCCCCCATTACAAAAGAGGAGACCATGTAGAGGACAATTGAGAAGGACTATTTTTGGAATCTAATAGTAGTTTGCTAGCTTTTGTGAGGGAAGATGAAAATGATCATATGTTGATATGAAAATGATAATGAAAAAAATATTATGTGTTGATATCTTTGTATTTATTATATAAACAAGTTTCTTTTCTCGGTAGAATTTTTATTATATAAAATTTTACGTTATATGTATAATTGTATATGTGGCCCCATAGGAAAAAAAATTCTGGATCTGCCTGGGCTTAGATGGGTGAGTAGCAGACTAGCAGTAAGGTAACAGATAAAAATTGAGTCTATTTGTTGAAAAGTTCACTGGTAGCTTCAATCATATAAAATGATGGAGAGTTGCCATGGTTGGGCGTGGTTATAGAAATGATAAGATCATGGTTGATGGAGCTTCTAGAACTAGGTATAAACTTAACGAACCTGATTTTGTAATTGTTAATTTAACACTGAAGATTTCCTTTATATGAAGTTGGACAGAGGAAAAGGATCTGCACAGCCAACCCAGAAGGTTGAGGTTAAAAGTTTTCTTCTTGTAGTTGTTTTAGTTCCAACTCCAAAAACATTGATAATGCGAGCCAATAGTCCTATTGGTTCTGTTAAAAACCAACCAACAGCTCCAAAATATTACCAAACTTGGTGTTCGTTCATGCTCATGTTTATCAGTCACAAACAGCACACTTATTATTCATATTTATGCTTATCAGAAACAGCACACTTATTATCCCACATACACCAGAGGGGGAGAGAGGACATGTTGATGGGAGCCCCTCACTGAACAACCAGAGCCTATCAAACACCTTCTCGCTTATACTGACATCATAATTCTACAGAAAATAATCATTGTGCATAAACAGAAGATGAAAGATAAAAGCAAAGCAACAACTTTTGTTCTGCCAGCTATTGTGCTTTTTTTTGCATGAAATTTTGGATCAAATTTACATTATTATATTTGTTTTCATTTTGTTACTTCTTATAGTTTATACAAGTTTCTATTGTGAAGTTAGGTAGCATTTAATGTTTTATTCCTTTTGCCAGGGTGAAAGCTTCTACAACCCTTTTATCCCAGGAGTTTTGGAGGAATTAACTCGGAAGGGGTTGGTTGAAGAAAGTGAAGGTGCCCGTGTGATATTTATTGAAGGTCAATCTATCCCTTTAATTGTTGTAAAGAAGGATGGAGGATTCAACTATGCATCAACTGATTTAGCGGCTCTTTGGTTAGTATATGTTCCTATTTAGTACCCCGATTTTCTTTCTGGAAAAATATTATACCAGAAAATGCAGTGGTCTTTAGGTCATACACAAGTACTGGCTGGCATTAGAATTCTAAGTCATTGATCGAGGGCTACAATTATTCACCAATTATTCACCTTCTGTATGCGCATTTGTGCTGTTTTCTTTTATCCTCTTTTTTTGTTGGAGTGGGGAAGGAATATTATCGAACAATGCTATTGGCTCCCTCGCCTTGTTGGATCTATTTGAAATGAAATTGGGAGTCATCAGGAAGGGAGGGAAAGAATTAAAACATCGTGTATAATAATTCATATGATGCAACAAGTGTTGTGCTGGGTGTTGCTTACAAATTACAACCACTAGATATTACCAAAAGCGAAGAGGGGTTTAGTACTAAAAATTCTACACTCAGCGGTCACCTATATTACCTGGGTACTGCTGATCTGAAGCTGTACACCATACCCAACACGTACCCGTACCCAAACTCCTTGGACACTCCTTTCATAAATGCATACATTTATTCAGGCATGTTCTCAATTATACAATACATGTTTTAATTTAAGACATTTGTCATACATTTGTGGACATATCTCCTACACTTGTCATACATTTGTGGACAATGGACATAGGTCAGGTTCCGAATAATGATTTTGAAGGGCCATTTCAATGTCTAGTTCAAAAACTAGTGATTTCCAATTTATAATCCACCTAATAAAAGAAACATAAAAATGTGATAGGACCTTTAATTCTCATCCTTGTTCTCATATAAATTATTAATTCCAATAATTCCAATATATAATATATGTGTATATAAATGTTTATATAGCCGTGTCCCGTACCCTACCTTTTATAAATTTGTCGTGTCCCGTACCCGTACCCGTACCCGTATTGGCACTTGTACCCTTACCCGTGACATGCAACATAGGTGGTCACACACTGCTAATGAATTAAAGTAATAAGTTGGTTTCAGTTTTGAAAAGAAACCTTTAGACCTACCTCATGTTTGGGATTTTGATTTTGGAAAGAAAGATTTATAACCTCTTAGATGGTGCCACATGCAGTAACATGTGCCAGAATTCTTGTAATGCTACGTTTGGTTTGTTGATGAATGTGATGGTGTATTTGTCTGTTAGAATGTTGTTTAGTATAAGTAGTGAGAAACTTTGTTGTTGATGTAAATTATAAATGATTACAGGTGCATTTTTTCCTTGAAAGTTCTCTATACTATTTCTAAATCCTTCACAGAAATTCATTATTACTGCTTAGAAAAAACTTAATGCAACTGGGCGTATTTAAGTAACACAATTTAGAAGTGCGCTTGGGAATGCAGAACTTAGTTCTTGGGTCTAAATTTTATTTTATCAAGTATACCTTGAACTAAGTTTACAGCTACTGTAGTTTTTAGTTCTTCTACAGTTCTATTACTTGGTCGTTTAAAGTTCTTCGCTCTCATGCTAGGGATGCTAGCTGAAATTCTGCTCTAGCATGTTCATTTTGTAACGGTTTGGCACCTGAAAAGCAATTGATTCTTTTGGTGAAATGATTTATTAGTTGATGCAAAATATATTAGTGGAAAAAGGCCATTTTTTACTATTTTGTTCTCCTTATTCACTGTTTTGTTGTCCCATGAGAAACCTAATTTTGTGTATACTAATTATTTTCTTGATGCTATTTAATCCATTTTAGGTATCGTCTTAATGAAGAGAAAGCTGAGTGGATCATATATGTAACAGATGCTGGTCAGCAGTTACATTTTAGCATGTTATTCAGTGTAGGTACATCATGTCTAATAAATTTTCTATCAGCTTAGCGCCTACAATCCTGTAGCTGCAATCAACTGTTTGATAGTTATTGCTCCAGTGATATAGGCACATGGAATATTTCCATAGAGCATACTTCTGTTTGATTTTTTGTTGTATGGCCTATGCTATTTTTGACTGCACATATCTCAGGCTGCTAGAAAAGCTGGCTGGCTTCCAGAAAACAGCAATTTGTATCCAAAAACAAACCATGTTGGTTTTGGACTTGTTCTTGGATCAGATGGAAAGCGCTTTCGGACTCGTAGCTCAGAAGTTGTTCGATTAGCAGAATTGCTTGATGAAGCTAAAGATCGCAGTAAAGCCGAACTCAGGACACGTCTTGAGGATAGTGGTAATTAATTTGCTTTCTTCTCTTTATTATGTTTGAATTTGATATTTATCTTCATCTTTAATGAGTTCGTCCATTATATTTGATTTTCAGAATTAAGGAAGCCTATCGCATTGATATTCAATATCATTAATCATGTCTATTTTCTTTATGGTTTATCTTAAACAGGGAAACTTGCAGAATGGACAGACGAAGAGCTTGAAGAAACTGCAGAGGCAGTTGGCTATGGCGCTGTTAAGTAAGCTCTGTTGAGATATTATTCATCTTTGATTCTCAAATTTATATCTATTGCTAATCACGTGATAAGGAATTCTATGTGCATTGCTTTTGTTATCTGTTGTTCATTCAGGGGAATTACTATGCTTCATTTTTCTGAAGTTAGGATATCTCTTCAGTTACTTATTATGTATGATCATCATAGAGAACTGCACATGATTGTAGCTTCATTAAGATTATCAATGAATGTTTTTTATATGTCCATACGTATACTATTTTCATACATCTAATACCCTTATTGATTGTCTTACAAAAATTTCAAAATGGAGAGATGAATAAATGTTTTTGTTAATTAGCCTAAAAACTTTAGATTTGAATATTGATATCTACTTAATTTGAATGCATCAAGTCAGTATAAATAAAGATTTTTGTTAATTAGCCTCAAAACTTTAGATTTGAATATTGATATCTGCTTAATTTGAACGTGTCAAGTCAGTTCATTGCTTCTTACAAAAATGTGAATGCATCTTTGTCTTTGTTGTTTCTTGTGAAAATGTGGATATATCTTAGTCTTTTTAATTTGTTTGTATTTTCCTTGAAAACAGGTATGCAGATCTGAAGAACAACCGGTCAACTAACTACACATTCAGTTTTGAGCAAATGCTAAATGACAAGGTTAGCATGTGTCTTTATACCTTACTCAGGCTTGAGTGTATCTCTTTTGCTCCTTGTACAAACAGCAGAGGGCAGTGTTTCTTTTTTAAGAAGTCATGAACCAAGCCATCTGTCAGATAATTACTGAATATAAAATGTATTGCTGTCTGATGGTCTACTATGTACTTTTTATAGAGTTCTATGCCTTATATCTTATTTTCCATTTTCATTGTTTCATCCATGTGACAGGGAAATACTGCTGTATATCTGTTATATGCTCACGCTCGTATCTGTTCCATCATCAGGAAGTCTGGTAAAGATATTGAAGAACTGATGAAGGTAGGGTTTTGTTTATGAATTTCTATATATAAGCTTCTGTTTTAGATGCTTCTAAGTTTTTTGATATTTTTTATCTGCACTCCCTGTGATGTTATCGTGTTTCTTTTTTTTTCCTTTTCCAGAATGGCACCATTGTGTTGGCTCATCCAGATGAACGCATCTTGGGGCTTCATCTGATCCACTTTGCAGAGGTATAAATAGCAATGCTGAAAATATGTTGTTTGGCTTGAGCAAACGTTTCATTTTCATGGCTTAATTCTTCAACATTGTTGACTATATAAAAATTTAGTTTCCTGATTAATACCTTATGCATGAGAGTGGTATTTATTAAGCATTAATGGATTCACGAAACAGTCCTATTACACATTTATGTTCAACTAGTTTCTGTCCAATTTACTCAGAATGTTTGCATTACGAATCAATTGGAAATTAAAAATGTTTGAAAATTTTTATTGAGTTCATCTTCCAGGCAAAAGTTCTGTCAGCTGACCCCAAAAAAATGCAACATTTTGTTTCTAGTAGCATGTCTATTTTTATGATTCATAAACATGAGAGAAGCTTTCATAATCTGCTAACAATCTTGAACTCCAATCTTGAATATTTCCTCTTATACAATTTATTACCTACTTCCTCTTAGTGTATGGTGAACCATCTTTCAGTTCATCCCCCAGCAGTCACTGACTCATTGATTACTAGTTGGCCAACAAGCTTCGTTTTTAGTTAGCTCCAGTGCAGTTGTATACATTTCATCCTCCTTACAGTGAACTATGAGTAGTACAATTTATGCCTCCTTGAGCAAAACTCTGGTTTCATCTGGATTGAGAAAAAGAAGTGCTCACCTTTCCTCTATAAACGAATGTACAAACTAAAATATATTTGCACCTACCACTCCTTATTATCCAGCAATTTGGATTTCCTTTGTGAAATAACTGTTCTCAAGCAAGTAAAGATTTCTATGGATCAAATATCTGTTGTTGCCTTTGTGCTCAAACAGTGTAGTTTAGTGCATATCATACCGTTTGCAAATCTTATTTCACAGAAGTTTGGGCTTCCTTTATGAAACAACTGATCTTCCGCAAGTAAATAATATATATGCTTCAACTATCTATTTTTGCTCTTGTGCTCAAGCAGATGCTTTTTGTAGTTTGGTTTGTATTCTTATAAAAGACATCTACTGCTGCTTTTATTGCCTTTTCATGTTCATAAATGGATTTGTTCTCTTAGGTCAGATGGCTCTTGATATAACTATATTAATTTGAGACAATGCCTATGCCCTTGTTTTCCTCCTTTTTGTTACATCTTTTAGATGATAATGTTGAGATGTATTCCAGCTATATGCATTCAATGGTTTGCATATCATAGTTCATGTTATAAGATTTATGAGCTTGTTTCTGTTAACTTCATCCAGATGGTTGAGGAGGCCTGCATCAATCTCTTGCCAAATGTCATATGCGAGTACCTGTACAACTTATCTGAAATATTCACAAGATTTTATACTAATTGCAAGGTATGTTATTTTGTTAGCTTCCATTCCATGTACTGTGCTTTGAAGCCTTATTTTCAGCCCATGCGTCTTTCACCATCGTTTTGTTTCTTATTTGTCAGAAATGGTGACCGAGAGATTGTAATAATAATAAGTTCACATCCACAGAAAATGAACACTTAACTTTTGGTATTTTGTAACATGAAATTGTAGATTAGCGAAACAAAAGACGCTGGACTTTACATATCTGCAGTCAGTAGTTAAAATAAGAACTGAAAAAGTGCGTGACAAACCCATTTGGGCTTTCTAAAAACAGGGTTTTAGGCAAGGTTGAAAGTAACAGCAGGCTGATATTTGATACATATTGACCATATGGTATCATATTTTAAAATATGCAGATCCAATCCAGTCAAAGCTGATGAACCAATAATATTGGCTAATTATGAGTAATGCATATTCATATGGGCTAAATAATGACTAATACAATAGAAGATGATAAATATGAGGAGGTTTGAAGTGGCAAAAGTTGATTTGATAGGTGTTGTATTTGGAAAACTGCGAATGGAAAGCTTGTGATTAAGTGGACTTGTTTCATATATCAGTCTCCAGACCAGTGGGAACCCCAGATATTTTTATGGATTTATGGTTTTTTTGTGTGTATGTCAATGATATCATATTGGGTCATGCCCTTCGATGCAGTAAGTATTTTCTAGGTTCTTATTAATATTCTGTTGCACCAGCCTTTTGTCCAAACTTCGTTTAAGTTGCTGCAATGAGGCAAGTGGAAATTGGTACAAAGTGGTTAAATAAGGGGGCAACGTTACGGAAAGCGGCGAAAAGCGCCCCTTACGCACTCCTTGATGTGAAAGCGGTGCTTTGCTAAGGCCCTAAGCGGTCCACGAAAGCAGATGGACCGCTTTCTTCTCGAAAGAGTGTGACTAAGCCCTTCTGAGAAGGAAACAGTCGAAGAACCCAGGCTTTTTTTTGAGATCTGCTTTGAAAACCCGACCTAAATTCTGTTTAAATGTTTTCATGTTAAAATCCAAATCCGATTTTAAGTTCAATTTTTCCAACTTAAAATCCAAACCCATTTTCAACTTAAAATCGAAATCCGTGTTTAACTGTAAAAAGAATGGTTGTATAGTGATATTGATGGTCAAGAAATTTCTAAGAGTTATCGCTTATTATTTAGGATCAATTATTTGTCAAGATGGTGAGATTTGAGGATAATGTGGTATATTGAATAAAAGCAGGATGCTTAAAATGGGGGAGTGCTTTTAGAAGTCTGATGTGACCATGGAATACCTATGAGAGAGATGGAGAACTTTTATATGACAGTTTTAAGATCAACATTGCTTCTGGAGCTGGATGTTGACTGATTAACAGTAAAAAACAGTATGGGCAAAAAAATGAGTATAAGAGAAATAAGAATGTTAAAGATAGGATAAGAGTATTCCTTGTAGATTCGAGGTTGCTCTTATCAAGGATAAAATGAGAGAGAATCGATTGAGATGGTTTGACTGTATAATGGAGGCCAGTAAATGCACAAGATTTTTGTTGTCTTGTGAGATTCTATAGCCATAATATACCCTGTAATTGCTGTTCATAATGTCTACGCTCCCTGCGTTTAAAATAAAAATATCATATGAAGGAATTGCTTTGTGACTATTGTTTTTCTGGCCATTGTTTCTGCATGAAGCAACGGCAAGCCTGTTTAATATGAAAGAACCTTTTTAACTGATAAGTTCTTTGTATTCCTGGGTATGCATACTAATAGTCTAATACTATCCACTAAAGGTTGCACGTTTCGCTATAAATGCACTTTTTTTGTTGTTTGAGGAGGAGGAGGGGGAGGGCATGTTTTCATGTAATCGTACTTTTGAATTTATCAATATTCTGCAGTTTTGAATCTTTGTGGAATTGTGCAGGTTGTGGGATCAGCCGAAGAGACGAGTAGATTGCTGTTATGCGAGGCAACGGCTGTTGTCATGAGGAAATGCTTTCATCTTCTTGGGATCAAACCTGTCTACAAAATATAATGCTACTTTGGATTTTACTTTTCCATTGAGCGTGCAGTCTCATTCATCATCAAATTTATCCAGTGTTTTAACAAATTTAATTTTGGTGAGAGAATTTTAGTGAAAATGCCTTCACTGGGATAACATCTCAAGCTTCTAACCGAGTATGTCATCACGTAGCACTAATTTTGGTTCATGTACTTTTTGGAATATGTACTTGACTAGCTATATCAACAATCATTCAAGTTGGTTGGGTTTATTGCTGTCCTTGGGAAAAGTTCTAAGTCTACCTGCATTTATGATACTAAATGTGTATCAAATGAATGTAGATTTTTGAATCATCATGACGAGTGTAAGTACACTTTTAGAAGAAATGTTTTGGTACATTTATTGAGTATAATGGTAACTGATATGATCTTGAAAAGTATGTGGTGATTTTTAAGTAGGAGGATTACCTTAGTTACCATAATGGGCTGATTAAGCAATGAACAGATGACATGCTTTGTGAGATTAGTATGGAGGATTACCTTATTTACCATAAATGTCTGATTAAGCAATCAATAGCTGACTTACTTTATGAGATTAGTATGACCTAAACGTTGACCCTAGTTCAAAATCTCTAACCTAAATTGACCTAATCCACAGAGAATAAGTGAATGAGTTGCTCAACAAAACCCCATCCCTATACAATATTTAATATTAAAAAGAAAAAAGAAAGGGTTTTAGGGCAGAGGCCTATAACTGAAGCCGTATTGCTACAGAAGAGAGAGCCCATGTGTTCTAAAGTTAAGACCCAGTTATGAAGTTCATCAATCCTATCTAAATTCATTAACTAATTCTCTTGTTTTAAGACAGGAATTCCATTTTTAATTGGTTTGGCGAAAGGGAAGTTGTCTCAATTTATTTCTGTCGGGGAAAAAACATAGAAGGCCCTCTGTGGAAAATTATCTAGGGAGCAAGCAGACCGCGAGAAGTGTGTTAATGATTGCAATGATACAATAGTTTGATTACGCTAACAAAGTATTTGTGATATTACTAGATGTATTATCGAGGGAATGTTCTTTAAGGGCTGTTTGGCTCGATTTCTATAAAAAAAAAAAAAAAAAGGAAAAAAAGTGCTCAAAATTTGATTTCCATGTACTTCTATAAAAATTTGTTGGAAAAGCTTATAGAAATTTAAAAGTGGTGTTTTTTTTTCTTTCTTTTTTTAATACTTTTTCTTTGTTTGGTTAAAAATATGAAAAGAGGAAAATCAACTTTATAGAAAATGAGTTGAGGAGTGGAAATGGGTAAGTTTTGTACAAAAATTATTATTTAATTCAATGCATTAGATTTTTCTAAGCAATTTTCACCCGTATAGAGAGAAAATTGATTTCTATAAAATACCCCCCTTTATACTACTTTATAGAAAATATTTTTATAATTTTTGAGTGAACCAAACAGAGTTTAAAGACATATACAGAAAATTATTATTTACGGGAATGCTATTGTCAGGCATTTTCCCAAAACTTTTTTATAACACAAGCGAACCAAACATCCCCCTTAGATTCAATCATTCTCTATGAAGAGCTTAGAACACTACACTAGCTTGCAGAACACCCGCTTGCATGCGTGATGTTCAGAGATCTATGGCGATACTATTCTTATTGTCTTAGTTGTAACTACAAGTGATATCAGTCTTGATTATTTGTTAGCAATATCTAATTTTGGAGACAATACCTCGAAGGTCCATGGCATTAAATGTGCATCTAAATGATGTTAATCTTTAGATTAACTTCATAGTTTATGCAGTTATCTAAGGATTGATATTACTCATATGCATATTTAATGCCATGGACCAGTGTCCATGTGATACTACTTTTTATTTTGTCGCATAGATATTTTATATTGATTACCGATAAGTTGTTCGGGGTTCGGGTTTGAGTTTGTTCAGGTAACCAGATTCGATTGTGCTGATTATTATGCACCAACAATTATTATTATTTTTAAATAAACTTTACATTCTTTCAATGGCATTGAGTTTATACATAAATGCCTTATTAGTAAAGTATAGCATTTTAAGGTGAGTAATTTTTTTTCTCCGTTGATAGCTTTAAGGTGAGTAAATTAAATACGGTTTATAAATATCTATGTACTGCTATTTAAGCTTGGTGATATCTTTTTAGTTTAATTAATCATTGTTCAAAATTAAATAATGAAAGGCACTATGAGAATGTTATTTACCTACATTACTCTAATTAATTATCAGACCTCTTAGGCTGGGTATCAGAAATTTTAGTTAGACTAATTAACAAAACTAAGAGTAAGCATGTCAAAAAAGACCTTGACTTTATATTCTCTTTGTTAATAGTCAAATAAGATTGGTATTCGGACTGCTAAATTTGTAAGACTACTAGGTTAAGCATTGAATATCTAAGGCATTACCAAGAAACCCATTATACTCATTCATACCTAATTTTATAGTAATTATATTTAGTTGACACCAATAGAATTGTTCAAAGTTGCCAGATGAGAAAACGGTGACAATTTAAAGTAGCTGTCTCCAGACATGATATTAAAGTGAAGACAAGTTCAAAGAGAATTTTATAATTTATATAATTGGTTTTTGATATGAACCTATTAGATCTTTAATATTTTCATATAACCCTTTATCTTAAAAGTTCATAGGCTCTATAAAATGTACCCTAAATAACATATGGCGCAAACTTGTAAGTCCAAAAACCCATAAAACCAAAAAGGGTTTTTTTGTATTTAGTCTCCTACATCTTTCATATTTTGAAATTAGTCCTCTTAATCTTCATATTAGTCCCTCAAATCTATAAGCGCTTTCAAAATTTAGTTCCCGAAATCTTTATATTTTGAAATTAGTCCCCCAAAGCTCCCAACTGCTACTAACCAAAGGGACTAATTTCAAACACTTGAATGACTTGGGAGGCTAAATTTTAAGAACATTTGGGAGACTAGTTTCAAAATTTTTAAGGACATGGGGGGCTAATTTGAAAAAATGAAGATATGGGCGACTAATTTGAAAATATGAAAGTTATGTGGGACTTATATTGAAAAACCCCAAAAATAAAATATCTTAACGAGTTTCTTTCTCAATAAGAGGCAGTCCAACCAGACGTGAGACATCCAACGGTCTTTTCCGTTACCGTTTTCAGATATTTCCCGTAATCTCTTTTCTCCTCTCTTCACTCTCTCACTTCACCAAAACCGAAGGGCACCAAAAAAAAAAAAAAAAAAAAAAAAAAAAAAAAAAAAACCCCCCCCCCCCCCCCCCCCCCCCCCCCCCCCACC
>JBAKGM010000233.1:6031173-6061653 GCA_037177215.1 Asparagus racemosus
GGGTAATTTGCAATAGAGGTTTTATTGAATATATTCAACTAATTATGGACATGTAGGAGGGTAATTCCAAGCCTCTAAATATTTGATAGAGTTAATAATAAGTTTGGTGAATTAATTTTCAAAATTTAAACAATATTAAAGAAAATAAGTGCAAATAATTCGATAATGATTGACTAGTACCTATGCGTGTAAAGTTGAGGGGCCAAAAAGACAAAAGTGACCCCTTTAGACAGCTCACGGGACTACTAGTCCCGTGTAAATTGCAGCTGCAATTTTCACGGGACCAGCAGTCCCGTTGTATTCACTGGGCGTGCACTAAAACGTGCACGCACAGTACACGGGACTACTAGTCCCGTGCAAATTCCAGCTGCAACTATATGAGACTCTTTTGGCAATCTGTAAGTCCCTTATCTGTGACAAATGAAAGTCCATGAAGTCATGAACTATATTATGCTTCTGTATTATACAAGCAATGTACTGAAAATGAGAATAGGAGCGTATACATGAAGGAAAGTATAATCTCATACATACCATGAAGTACAAAAACGGAAACAATGATGATATTGGTAGACCTGATAAGCAGTCGGACAATTGAAAGAAAATTAGAATATTGTCAGCTATCTAGTAAAATAATCTACAACAATAACCAATTATACAAGCAGCAAATCCTTAACAAAAGACTTCAGATGTTAATAGAAAATAGAAACCATCTTTTTAAGACTTGACCTCAGGGCCGCCGAGCGGTTCCGCGCCCTCCGCGGCTTCGACATCAACTCCTTCTCTAGCCAAGCAAACTCCGGCCAGACCTCCATAGTTCCGGCCAACACCCAGACCACGCTTTCATCCGACTAGCACCCCGGCCACACTTTCCTCCAGCCTACACTTCGGCCATGCTCTCCTCCGGTGGTGCAATGAGGGAGCTACCTGAAACGAAAGGAAATAGAAAAATTTAGTAAATACATTAGGATGAAATTAGTCAGAAGCCGCGACCATCAAGTATATCAAACGCAGAATTACGACAAACAACTCAAGTGTAGAGTAGGCTCTCAAGTGCCCATCGAATTTCCGCGTGAAATATTCATGTAAGATTTTAAGAAATAGCTAACCTTAATGCGAGAAATTATGCCATAAGCAAACTATAAGCAACCACATGGACATAAAAGAGTGTCCTTACCAAGACTTCCCATGAGCAAACAAAGCCACTCTGACCAAACACCGGTGATTGATGCTGATGAAGTGAAATTAAACTGCCTGTAGATATTGATGCATAACCAAACACCAGTGACTAATGTATCGCATTTTGATAGGATTCATTACGGAACTTTCTAAACAAATAAAAGCACCGTTCTCAATTCTCTCCATCCAACCACATAACAAGTAAACGAAGAGATGAGGAGACATGGTTAAGCATAAATGGACATATAACATAAACAAATGGGAGTCACAAATTGTTGGTCAACGTAAAAGATGGTCATCGTCACCATACCCTCAATAGGCATAAGTTTTAAGAAATACATATCAGCTTTAAGACACTACATGTGAAACTAAATATCAACTCAATCTCCTTTGTCTCGCTCCGGTTACCCGAGAAGTTCGTCGTCGGCCTTCAGGTAGTTGAGTTTGCACGAGTTCGCTTTCTGTTTGGGTGTGTGTTTGTGATGGACCACTAACATGTTGTGAGGGCCCAGCTTCATCATCGTTCCTACAAGATCCTCGTCGTCTCCGTTGACTTGGTTGAACCATCACCTCTCGACCATCATGAAGTTCCTCGTGAGTTCGATGAAGTGCTCGACGAATCCTCCGCAAAATCCTTTGGAATAGTGGTCGTGATGAGCCCCTTCCTGATTGTGCCAGACCCTCGTTTGCAATGGCCTCAATATCATCCAAAGCATTTACCTGCATTTAACACAAAAATTTACATATCCCAAGCAATTGTGATCTTTACGAAATAAGTTATGAGCTGAGGGCAAAATTTTAACTTACAAATTCTCTCTCATCTAACCCCCTTGGCACGTATCTCTTCTGAAGGTCACGTTGTTGCTCTTCATTGAGTGGAGGATCTGTCTCATTTATAATCCATCTTCGAGTAATCCTCCAATACCAAGAAATGTAAGCCGATTCCTGCAGAGGAGGATCCAAAGGAACTACGATACAGAAATGCCGATCATCCCATCTTTCTATATACCGACGATGAGCATTTGGCCAGTCAATGTGATGACCTCCTTTCGTGGCCTTTCTCTCTATTTTTTCAACTTCTTCTGGAACGTGTTGCACCAAACCAAATTGTCTAAGCACACGATCCGGCACATGCATCTCTACTATGTCAATGCATATTAGTGGAACTCTTGCTCTCCATATTTGTTGGCCTTCACGGCAGATTGGTGGTAGCAATGGAATCTGATCATCTGGCTCCTCATATGGCTTCCAAGAGAACTAGATAACATCTCGTGTATTAGCATCTTATAAATTAGATTTCAAGTTATAACATTTAAGATTGAATTTTCTTAAAGTCAAATTTAAAAACCTGGTAAATCTTCATCCGATCAAGCTCGTTTCTGTAAAAGTCCAACTGTCTCGCTGGGGTCTCATCATAACATTTCTGGACGTTCCATCTGTATGGATTCCAAACTGATTCAAGATTCAAATAATTCACAAATAAAATCTAGAAAATCATTAATGCATTGGCTAGATTCTGACGTGTTTACCTACAACCAAGCGGTATATGTCCGTCAAGATTTCGAATCTCGCATAATCTAGGTCTTAGAACAAGTCTCTCCCACGCCCAAACTTGTAACAAAGTAAGACACCCCTTCAGCTCTTTATTTTGCATCAAAGCCACCTTTGACATTTCACGATACAGGTATGCTAAGACAGCACTACCCCATGAAAGTGTGCCGCAATTTTCCAAGTCCGCAATGATTGATAACCACCTATGCACGTTTACAAAAATAGTATAAGACACGGTCAAGTCTACTATGTAATTATATAAAATTCCAAATCAAATAAATCACATACCTCAAATGTACTTTATCTTTACTGGCATCGGGAAAAAGAATCGTTCCAATCATGTGCAAAATGTACGCACGTGCATGGCGCTCAATCATGACATGTGTTGCATCAGCTGGCAGGGGGGTGGAGAAAATCTCCTTCAACCACTTCAGTCTGATATACCCTCCAGTCAATGAGGGTGGAGATGCCCCTAGCTCGTCATCACATACTTTTCGCCATGCACGGATCTCTGTGCCTGTAACACACGGACCATCAATGCGAAGCCCTAGTATAACTGATACGTCTTGAAGAGTAATGGTTGACTCTCCAAGACGCAGATGGAATGTGTTAGTCTCTGGCCTCCATCTATCTAACAAAGCAGTAATAAGCGGCCAATCCAATTTCATCCATCTTAGCTTGGAGCATGAAAGAAAACCAGCTCGCCCTACCGCGGCGATCATACGCTCATCGTCTAGTGCCCATCGAGAATGACCTAGGCTATGATCGACCATGACTAACTCGGGTCCTTTCTGCATAGTTATTCAATATATTGTTAGATATAGAAGAAATAGGCATGGGGTAATAGAAAATGACATCAATTTAACGTGATGGTTACCTCCGAAAATGATATTTTCTGAGAACGATGTCGAGCCTGATCATAGAGAACCGCACCATCAATGGGTCCGGGCTGCATGGCGCGTACCCAATCTACATTGCACACGAAATACCTTAACACATGAAGTCTAGCTTTTGATAATTACAACCAAACAACTAATTATGCTTGCATAAAAAAACTAGGAATATTAAAGTCTAAAATCCACCAAATATTACATTTAATTAGGAAAGGTAGCTAGAAGAATGAGCATTCATCAGGCTCAATTACATACAAAATCCACCAAATACACGTTGGTGTACCCAAAAGAATGAGCTTTCACCAAGCTCATTTACATACAAAATCCACCAAATACACGTTGGTGTACCCAAAAGAATGAGCTTTCACCAAGCTCATTTACATACAAATATTTACAAGTTAAGATAGTTCTAGACAGGTCGATTTACAAAAGCATCTCAAAATGATCCTTCCAGTTGTTTCACTGTTGCCTCTCCATGAAGTCCGTCAATGCCTTCTTTTGCACCTTAGTTGGCCGCCCCATAAATAGCCTAGCCTGTGATTCTTGGTCAAGCAATTCTTGATAAAACCTGTCAAGAACTTCCAAGCTAAAATCCGCTTCGTGTGCAAATATAGCTTTGCCCAACTTCTCCGTCCAATGCATAGTAGCCTCTCGTATAGATGATGTGAATTGTTTGACCTCACTTACGATCTCACGCATAAGGATCGTGTCCTCATTAGTCTTTCGCGCCTTTCCCTTACGCGTACTTGACAAATTGTTTTTCGATTGTTTCTCACCAGAAGATGAAATAGGTTTAGAGGGCATAGGGGTGTCTTCCGGGGGTTGAATGTCCTCGTCATCTAACGATACATAGGCACGAGTGTTCTCCCTACGCGTTGTAGTAGAATCATCATCCTCAACAATATTAAACTGCGAACTACCACCAAATTTGTCCATCACATCCGCTGCATAGTCTCCTCTTGCTTGATCATTTCCGATGATAATTCCAAGATTTTCAAAATGTTTCATAGGCTTGTTGATATATTCTTTAAGTTTAGAACTAGGAATACTCTTGTCCTGCAAAGTTAAGTAAGTAAATTAACCCCAAACGAATAAAAATAAGAAACAATACATTTCATTCAAATAATAATTATTAGAATTTTTTACCTCAAGCCATCTATCAAAGCAATCTTCATCCATAGTGATTATTTTATTCACATCATCCCAACCCGCACCGCTCAAATTATAGCATTTTTGCATATCAAAATATCTATTGCGCCAAGTTTTCATCCGGTTCTCCACAGAATCTGCAGTAAATTCACACCCAAACTTCTTGTTGATCTCAGCGGCGGCCGCACGATAAGCCGTCTTCTTAAACCTTTTATCGGCTTTCATGCCTTGATTGACACAATTTACGAGGAAAGGAATAAGCACGTCATCATGTTTGGACTCCCATAAAAGGTTAGCTCTCCCCGTGCTTGTGTTTTTATTTTTCTTCTTTTCCCCAAGCGCATTTTTTTCCTCTTTGGGTTGGGGGATGTACTTTCATCACCCTCAATATCAATAGAAGTCCTCTTGTTGCTCTGAGTTTGTTGATTAGGGGATGGGGTTTCACCCATGCTAAAACTTGGATGTAGTGTAGGGTGAGGAGCGTTTAGCATGTTCATGAAAGAAATCGGCGGTTGTTGGGGCATACCCCAAAAGTTACCATCTTGCACGTTAAAATTATTCCATGGGTGAGGAGCTTGGCCAACTTGTGGAGAATAATAGGGCATATATCCCGGGTTGAACCCACAAGGAATTGATGTATTCCTTGGGGTCCTAGGGGATGGAGTTGATGCCGTGCTTTTTCCTTTGCCCTTATCAAGATCCTCACAATTGAAGTTGTCGGCCATACCTAGAAAATAATTTGATAGAAGTACACCAAACAAAGTTAAGGTAATTTACCACACATGGAACAAAGTAAATTAGCTCAAAAATTTTGATAATTGAAGTTCATACAACACATAATGGTCATCGCACAACTATCACACATGAGCCTTAAATAGTTTTACAAACATGGTCATAAAATAATGTTCTTGCTAATACAAAATTACACAAGCCAAATATCCTAACAAACTATCACTACAAAGTCATCTGCGTTCAATTGCCAGTTTCATTTGTATTCCCACCCTTATACTTTTCGCAATAGTCCACCCACATCTCCCAAGCTATTTGATCCCTACGATCCTTCCATAGGTTTCTTGATTGAGTTTGCTCCCGTTGAGTTTGAGGTTGAGAGAAATTAACAATATTAATTTCATCTTCGCCCGCAACATCACCTTCATCCTCTTCAATGTCATGTGTCTCGTTGAATATCTCATCATCCGGGTCAACCATCGCAATGTAATTATGAAGAACCGCGCATGCCAATACAATATCAACTTGTGTAGGAAATGGGTAATGAGGCTTAGCAGTGAGAATCTTGAAACGATTCTTCAAACAACCGAATGTAGATTCAATCTTAGACCTTAAGGAAGAATGTCTAAGATTGAATAATTCCCTCCTATTCTTGGGTGTTCTTCCTATTTGTTCCTTCAAATGATAACGGACCCCACGATATGGGGAGATGAAACCGGGCATGGTCGTATATCCAGCATCGCACAGGTAATATTTTCCTACAATTTTCACGATATGAAATTATTTATTAGTACTATTTAGCATTGCATAAGATACCATTCTTATTGTTGAAGTAAATAGATAGGTTTGGAAATTATAACGAAATTACCATCATATACTCTCAGACCATGAGGTTGTGGCCTAGATAACGCATCTTGCAGGACTCTAAAGTCGTTTGCAGAACCTTCCCAACCCGCTAATACATATGTGAATAGCTTGTTTGGAGTACACGCCGCTAGAACATTTTGTGTGACTCCCTTGCGACCACGGAATCGTGGGGCAAGATGGGCGGGTAACATAGCATCAATATGCGTTCCATCTATCATACCGATACAATCCTAGAGATTATAAATTATAACTAGTGAAAATTTGTGTTAAATTAAATAGTAACGGACATATTCACAAAGGATAGAGTGTATACCTTAAAATAAGGGTAGTATAACGAATTGTTAATGATCTCGGGTGGAACTTCATTCCGTGCATGTCTCAAGAAGCGCGGACGTATGTGGCAAATAGCTTCTAACACCTTGTTAAAATATCTACTTACAGTCTCCCCAGATCTAATAAAATTTGACCTAACAGTTCGATTTTTAGTTTTATGCCCCAATATATTCAATGTCATAGCAAGCTGTTCCTCCACTGTAACATGTCTCGAGTCTTGTAACAAATCACTACCCCTCATTATTTCTGCAAGTTTCATAAAAGCCCCGCTGCGCATTCTAACATAGTTGACACAACTATCACTGAATCCATTATATATCCGGTCCATGTGCTCTTTTCTAATTTTATTTTGTCCAATTTTTTCCTCACTAGGACCATGGCGAATGGACCTACGTCTGCTTTGCATTCTCCTCATAAATGTCATAATCATGACCAAAACAGAGAGCCCGGCACCCGAGCACATGTTAAGTACTGTCGCTTCATCAAGGTCACCATCCATCTATAATACTAGCATCATATTAAACTAGGTATTTAAATTTATTAAACCAAACTAAATCATGTAATCATCAAGATACGATAACCATTGCATCATATAAACAACCACACAGATTATCAACTAAGAAATGCACGCTACAACAAGCAAACATAAACTATTAGATTGGGAATATGAAGCAACTCACATGAAGCCTAGCAAAAAAATAGAAACATACTCATTATAGACAATATAGAACCAGGAAAATGTATTTGGTTCTATCAAGCAATAATAAGCGAAACATAATCACCAATACATAATTAAGAGGAAAAAGCACTCGGCTCTAGCAAACAATATGTTATCAAGGCTAAATACGAATATATGTAATAAAAAAGGCAAAAACAGAGGAGTATACCCGTACATAAGAGAAAACAGGGTAAACTTCACAAATCCTCCCTCGTCAATACCTTGAGTGGCATTAAACCCACCTCAAGCCATTTTTCGCCCCAGCGAACACCAGTAGCCTAACTTTCATTATACCCCAGTATCTAGAAATTTTCTTAGAAGACAAGGCGCATGCATAATAATAAGGTATGGGTGTCTTAAATGCTTAAAAGAATGAGATAAGAATTCACTGACATTATGCTTGCTTGTATGTCTGGATAAGGCACATGGATATGGTAGCAGTCACTACACCAATCTGCTACATATAATATGCCTCTCGACGAGATTCACTCTTTTTATGCTATTCAAGTATCTCATGCTGATAAATATGTACTTTATAAATAAATATTGTCACGACTTAAAGGTTGATTGATTTGGGACACTTCATAAAGAATCCCACTCTTGGCAAGTATGTATTTCAATACTAAATAGTATAAACATCTCAATACATACAATGATAACATAAGGCAACGACTCTCTTCCAGTGCATATTAAGGCATGCGGAGAATTGTGGGTCTAATAGAGAACTAATAAACCAAATAAGGTTGTTGATAGAGAGGTCTAAATGGCATTATATAAACAATTATTGGGAATTTGTTACTTTTTCTATCGTAACAATTATGATGCACTTATAGGATATGATATTCATACAGAGTCAAAAGACGATGATCTAAAAGGGGATAGTAGATATGAGATGTTTTAACGTAAACTAAAATTTGACCCTATATCTACACTTCACACAAATTTCCAATATGTTCAATAAATAGTTGCCATTAGGCATGTGTTATATTTATAATTATCATATATTTAATACTAATATATAATAGGTAAAAAAAAGTGTTGATGAAAACAAGCAACACAGTGTTTTGAGAACATGTAGGGAAAACACAATATCATTGTGTAAAGTATGGCATGTCAAACAACAAGGTATCCGAACGAAGCTCTAATTTGAGTTGTTTGTCCGCAATCTAACTAATTATCATCTATATATTAATTAGCAATTTGACGTCAATATTTGCTTGTTAATTTGTAGGAACTTTCAACAAACCAAGAGCAATGGCTAGTCTCTCACTACGATTACATAGAATTTTTTTCAACAAACCAAGAGCAACATATCTAGCAAATTTTTCCCGTCGTCTTCCATATCAAGCAACACAAAATTAGTAGGAGGAACATGACCTTCCTTAACTATAAGTTCATCTAAGCTCACCAACATCTCATACATCTCATTAACCTCCAAATGCAACATAGCATCAGTGCAACTATCATGATCATTCTCAAGACCCAATTAAACGAGCAAAACCAAAAAAATGGCAACAGCAATTTTGGGGATAAATACACCCAAATTGACCCAACAAATTTGAGGATAAATACACCAAAATTGACACCAAAAATTCAACAAAAAACCCCAAATTAAATCACCATCACTTACCTGTCATATCTAGCTCATCGGACAAGCGGTCGGAGCGGCGCGGGAGAAGGGAGCGGTGGTGGGAGCGACGGGCTGCGGTGACGAGCTCGAGACAGGCGTGAGAACGAGGCCGGCTTCTTCGTGAAAATGAGACCGAGAGGAGCGGTGACGAGATCAATGTAAGGGTTCTTGGTGTCAGCTTTTTTCTTCTTTTCCCCCAAAATCGCTCTTTTGAGGCTGGAAAATTTTCCAGCCTCCAGTCCTACGTGGCACCCATTTATTTCTCCATTTTCTGGGTTGGTTTTGAGGAACCAAACACAGTGTTTTGGGGGAAAATAGCTCTACAGAGGGCTCTCAGTTTTCTTTTCCCCTATTTTCTTCACTTTTTTACCCAAACAAACCGCCCCTGAGTGTAAAATAGAGCTCAGAATCAAATATAATATTTAGATTTATATTTTTGAATTTTAGTTACTAATATCATCATCATTATTAGAAACGGAAAAAGGAAAAAAGGCAAATGAAGTTGTAATTTGTAGAAAAATGTGTAACAAATTCCATAAAATGTTGCAGATTCTCAAAAAAGGAAACCAAATACAGGAAAACAATGACACCTTACCTAACCCCCAGCCCAGGAAAAAAAAAACATTCTCAATCAAAATTTTCAAACAATCAAGTCGCATCGGCATTCGAGCTTCCCAACTCCCAGATCCAATCCCCAACAAAAAAAAAAAAAGGAAAGAAAAAAGAAAAAAAATAAATATCACCGAAGCCTCATCAATGGCGACGCCGGTCTCCCCGCTGAAAGCGATAACCCTAACCCACGTCCGCTACGCGCGGGGCGACCCCCTCGGCCACTTCCTCGCCTGGGTCTCGCTCATCCCCGTCTTCATCTCCCTCGGCGGCTTCACCGCCCACTTCCTCTTCCGCCGCGAGCTCCAGGGCCTGGCCTTCGCCGCCGGCCTCCTGATCTCCCAGTCCCTCAACGAGCTCGTCAAGTCCTCAGTCCAGCAGTCGCGCCCCGCCACGTGCCACGCCCTCGAGTCCTGCGACTCCCACGGCTGGCCCTCCAGCCACTCCCAGTACATGTTCTTCTTCGCCGCCTACCTCACCCTCCTCTGCTCCAGGCGGTCCGCCGGCCGGTCGGGGGCCCCGGCGGCCGCCGCGGTGTGGCCCGCGGCCCTGCTCACGATGTGGTCCAGGGTCTATTTGGGCTACCACACCCTCGGCCAGGCTAGTTCCTCCCCCTTTTTTTTCGCTCGGAACCTCCGTCTATTGTGAAGAAAGGTTGTTGCTTTCTCATTTATCTTTGTGTCCCATTAGAGGGATCTTGATTTTGGGGCCAAGATGAATTGATGTTCCATCGTGATAAATTTCTAACGTTATCTGGTTGGAATTGGAGGGAATGAGGTTGAATTCGGCGAAAGTTTGTTTCTTTCTTATTTATCTTTTTGTCTGATTAGAAGAATCTTGATTTTGGGGTGAAATTTCTGTCCTGGTCTCGGCCGAGATGAATCAGTAATTTTAGTAAATTGCAGATAGCTTCCGTAATCTGTACCTTTAGTAATGCCTGGGGTCATATATTATTACTCATCATATCTGCAATTTATCATTCTGAAAATGCAAGGGTTACAAGTGCTATGAAACGGAGTCGATGGGTGTTAGGTGCTACTGAAAGGAGAGGTCGGGATGTTTATCCGCGGTTTAACCTATGATGCCGGTGCACGATTAGTGAACCGCAGTGATAACTAATATTTGCGCCTGACATTTTGATGCTTGCCCTGAGAATTTGTCCTTCCACTGATTTTGTGAACTTGATAGCTAAACAATTGTTTCGTTACGTTTCCTTTAGTTGGGAAATTTGCATTTTCAGCTGTTGCAGTTACTGTCTTCGCGATCTTTCTGATGTTGAGTTGCCCGATTGGTTTAGGTTTTTGCTGGGGCTGCCCTTGGTCTTATTCTCGGGGCGAGCTGGTTCTGGATTGTGAACAACATGCTGATGGATTATTTCCCGGCTATTGAAGAAAGTGCGATTGGTAGGTTCCTTTATATCAAGGACTCCTCACACATACCTAACGTGCTCGAGTTTGAGTATAATAATGCTAGAGATGCTCGGAAGAAAATGGCCACTGATTGAAGCGGTAAGTTGCATTTAATATATGCAGCTGAATATAAGTATATCAAGATCCAAATGTTGATGCTGTGTTATTCTTAGCAGTATCATTATGTTTGGTTCTGTTTGACAACTTTGAAAACAACCTAGGTTAGTTTTGAACTAGCTCCACTTAGCCTAAGTTGGGCTAAACTGGATAATATTGATCTAGTCCAAGTTTAAACTTTGTTTGGCTAATTTTTTTTACTATAGTCTTTGGGCTCATCTCTGACCTAGTTCTCTTTTAGACCGGGGGATACTTTGTTTCTAGCCTAGTTAGTAGGCAGATATGGGCCTCAAAAGAACTAGACTATTTTACTCTATTTTTTTTATTTGCCAAACTAGGGCCAAACACATAGATCCATTTAGTCTCCACTAAAACAGGTTTATTCAATTTGCCAAATACGCTTAGGTTGGTCAGATACAATTTTTTTGGGCTTGTTTGTACCAGCTTTACATGACTATTTGAAGATCTCCTGAGGCTTTATGTGGTGATTCGAGGAGATACGTCAATGAGGATCGAGTGCCAAGCAAGTGCAATGATGATTCTATAAATTGGTTGTTGTAGATACACAATGAAATTAGGGAGAATTGCATCGATTCCTTAGAAATAGAAATTTGAGCATCTTCTCCTGGGCCTTTTTGGGCAAGCAAATAACCTTCTGGACCCCAAAAATGAGATAAAAGATCATTATCCCATGTGAACTTTTAAAGATCCGAAAAATACCCTCAATCTTCATTCTTCTTCTTTTTTTTACTTTTTTCTCCCTTTTTCCCCTTTATTTTTCCTTATAATTTCTTCATGAACCCATGAACCTCTTTTATTGCTCTCCGCCGCTCTTATCTTCTCCCTCTCTCATCTCTCTCCAACTTTCTCATCTTCAGCCTCTTTCATCATCTCTCACCTCTCTTCTTCTCTCTCATCTCCTCTCCTCCACCGCCGCCCTCACCTCTATCGTTGCCTCTCTCATTGCCGCCGCCTCTCCTCCTCCAACCCATCTTCCTCTCCCTCTCTCCTATGTTTCTTCTTCTCCATCCTTTATCTTCCGCCTCAACCTTTCCACCTCTTCCCACTCTCCTCCTCCTTGTCCACCTCTCCTCATCCTTTCTTGCTTCTTTTTCTTATTATCTCTTGTCATCCTCCTCTGCCCCTTCTCCTCTCTGTCGCCTCTTCTCTTACAATTCTCTCTTCATTATTTTTATTTTATGAACCAGTAATATCAAGATTAATACTTTAATCTTGACTTGTTAAAATGGAGAAAAAAAATAGAAAAGACATTTAATGTTCATGATATGCGGCAAACAAAAAGCAGTCATTTGATAGTGTTTCAACTAACCATCACTTTCTCATTAATCAAAAAATTAGAGATAAATTGATAGGTCTATAATGAAACTTACTTGTTCAAACTATTTCTCCATCATTATCATCCTCTAGAACTTTACACTTTTCTACAATAGCGAGCAATGAATATGGAATTTCAAAAGAATTGGGGCTTATCCAACGACATATGAAGAGAAAATTGATATTAGAACATCTTTATACCCACTCTAGTTTTTTACAAATTAATTTGCTTAATAACCATAGGTTTTGAAGAAATTGCAGGCACTTTTTACAAGAAAACATCGCATAATGAGGAGATTGGAGGTTATTTTGGGAGATAATGATAGTCATGGAGAAGACAAAATTACCCTTCTCATTTTTCTGCCTAATTTAGATCTAAAATCAATTTAAAATTATATAAATCCCTATTATTAGAGTATGGAAGCAATCATGTAGAATATATGAGTTAATGACTTTAAATCCCTATTATTAGAGTATGGAAGCAATCACGTAGAATATATGAGTTAATGACTTTACTGTAACTAAATACCTATGTTAATAAAAGGTCAGAGGAAACTATGATCCCAATACGAACTATGTAAAAAGAAAAAAAACAAACTCTATAAAAACAAGTATTTGAGCATTTTGTATAAAAAAATATTGAAATGCATAATTAGCTTTCTTATTTTTAGTTTTCTACTATACACTTTGAAAGATGGTAAGCGTAGCCATGGTATCACTATTCAAACTGGCGTATTGAAGCAAGCTACCCCTGCTCGAATCTAAATTTTCTAAGTGGCTAATTGCGTACTCGAATCTGTACCATGACCCGCTATGCACCGTGTCCTATGTCACTGTGGTTTAGATGAAGAAGAAAAAAAAGAAATTTATGGGAGGAAGGGGGAGACGTCAAGGCAGAGGATATAAATGACAAAGAGAAGGTGGGGCGGCGATGGAGGAGAGGCGACGTTGTTGGAAAAGAGACAACAACGAAGGAGAAGGCGATGAAGGAGGAGGAGAGAAGATGAGAGAGGAGGAGAGATGAGATATGTTGAAGAGGAGAGAGATAAGAGAGGTTTATGTGTTCATTGGAAACATGAGAAGGAAAAAGGAGGGAAAAAAAGAGGGGAAAAAGGGGAATGTAGAAGGGTGGTATTTTGGGGATATTTAAAAGTTCACATGGGATAGGTGGTCTTTTACCTCGTTTATGGGGTTCTGGGGGTTATTTGTTTGTCCAAAAAGATAAGGGAGAAAGTTGCTCAGATTCTTAATTTCTTGAGTTTGTCCTTTTATAGACCTTTTAGTATCTTTCCTTTCTAATTTTATAATTAAGCCTCATGCATGTTGTGATATACACAAAAGTTGGTCGATATGTGCCCTCCATTTCTCAATATTTACTTTGTGTGCCTTCTCATGCAGTCGAGTCTAGGTATGATCCATTAATTTTAGAGTGCTTTATGCTAATTAATGCGAAGATCATGCTGGAGTAGGAGAGAAGATGAGAGATGATGAGAGCGGTTGAAGATAGAAGGGAGGAGAGAGATGAGAGATGGGTTCATACAGAAATGAGAAGGATAAATAGAGGGAAATAAAGTAGGAAGAAAAAAATGGAAAAGAAGAATGATGAGGAATGAGGTTATGTTTGGGATATTTAAAAGTTCACATGGGATTGGAGAACTCTTGCCTCATTTTTGGGATCTACGGGGTTATTTGCTTGCCCAAAAAGGCCAGGGAGAAAGATACTCAAATTCTTATTTCTAAGGAGTCCGAAGCAATTTTCTCGTAAAAGTATTCTAAATGTTGAATTGTTTATAGGCTTCATATTGTATTTGCTCATTGAACTATTAAATTCGTTCCTACTTATTCCTGAATTATTTTTAGTCCCACCTCACCTCCTTGACTATTAAATTTGTCTATGCTTGCCCCTAAACCCTTTGAATCCCACCTTACTCCGTGAACTTTCACTTTCAGTACCTAGTGACACTTTATGTTTTTTATTTTCTGGGTATTTAAAATGGATTTATGAGATGAAAATGATAGTTTAGAGGGTGAGGTGAGTCTGAAAATAGTTCAAAGTGGTAAACATGGATGAATTTAATAGTTTAAGGGGCAAAGGAAAATAATGTATGAGCTATAACAACAATAACAATCATGCAGGTACAAATGCAATAGTTTAGGGGGCAAGCGCACACTCATGCATTAACAAGCTCACAATCAGTCATGCACTTACACACTTATGCCCGCAGGTGCGCATACACATACATAAGCACAAACGCGGGCACGGGTGCACATGCGTACATGCGGATATAAAGATAGATATGTAGATAGAGAGCAAGATGCACACATGTTTTTCTGCCTCCAATCATGATGCCATCCCTTGTTTCTTCTTCTTGTTTTTCTTTATTTTTTATTTTTTATTATTTTATTATCATTATTATTATTATTTTGTCACCTCCAAGAGAGCAACCCACTCTGGAGGCTAGACCTGTGTTGTGGAGTTAGTGGTGAAGAAAAGGATGAATACGAGTTGGGGAATTTGCTCAATTTTTGTTGAACCTGGTCGAGGTTGGGAATCTGTCTAGCTGAGCTTAAAAAGAAGTAGAGAAATGTCAGCAGTTTTCTTCAATAGATCATGATTTACTAATGCCAAATAACTTTTCTCTAGCACAATCTACCATAGGACAGGATATTATGTGAAATTGAGGTTCTAACTGACGTGCTTTCAGTAATCTTGAAGAAGATGCCACTGTTTTGCCTTTCGGAAAAACATGTAACCAAGGACTATATGTCAGTCTATGGGGTTTAACAATAATTAGATTCCGCAATTAGCACTATAAAGGACGCAGCACTAGAAAGGTGCAGTTACCTGCATTATTAGGTTCACCAGCCAAAAAACTTATAGCGCTCACTACATTCTCAATATTTGGTTTGGTGCTTTAATGAAAGGGTTCTTTTTACCTATATTCCCCTCAAATTTATCCTATATGCAGATTTATTCTCAAATCTGTCTCTTAGTTAATTTACCGCCCGTATCCCATGGGATTGGTTAATTTGCTTCCCAAATTTTCTTTTAGAGAATATACCCAATATATTTCGTCATATTCTATTAACCATTTAGTATCTAAAATAAGACTAATATGTCCCTTATTAAGTTAATTAATCAATATTAATCCACAATTATGTTTAGGGGGAGAGAACGTCAGGGGTCACTAGTGAGTATAGTAGGGGCGGATGTAGTGTTAGGGGTGAGAGAGGAGGGTTCGTCACCAGAGACTAGCTAGTACAGTGAAATGACTTTGACTCTTAACAAATATAATTTGCATCATTAAATTTCCATGGACAGCGCATGCATAAACTAGGTGACCAAGGTCTGGATGAAGGATTGCAACTTGATTGCTGTGGGATTTTCCCCTCCGAGGAGGGAATGCTACAGGTCTGGATGATGGGGGGCCACTAGCATCTAAGTTTGAATCACAGGATGACTTCGTGATATATGTCCCATGGGGAGATAATGAAAAGGTTAAATTTCACGAAAGCACCCTGAACTTTAGAGGGTTTTGCACAGACATGCTCAAACTTTGTAAACCATATAAAATCCCTATGAACTTGTGTTTCTTACGTAGCATGCCTGATGGCAGTTACTTTAAATTGTCACGTGTTGTTTTATGCATGTGACAACTTTTTGACAAATTTTCCCCATCTACTAAATATAACTTATATATTATCCTTTACAGGTGAGGGTATAGTAAGATGTAAAAGGGTTAGTTTAGAACTTTCTCACTTTATCATTTACGCGGTTTATGAAAAATTTTCATTTGAAAGTTCACGGGTTTTCTTTGATTTATAAATACAAGGAGTTTGGGCAAAACCCCCTAAGGTCGGACGGTTTGTGAAATTTATCGACGTGGAAAAAGGATGAATTTTGTTTAAGTTGCATAGCATAAAAAAGTTGATGGTTCATCTCCTACATGTTATTTCTGCAATTATTACTGCTTTCTTTTTTCTGTTAATATCGGAAGGATTCTTACATTCTATGTAATACACTCAAGGGGACTAATTGCTCCCTTTTTTTCTATGCAGGTTACTTGTATCCTCAACGCCTTGTTGGAATATTATATCTGTTGAACATCAGCCTAGGTCTACACCCAGCTAAAGCTGTACATGAAATCTCAGTCTTTGATGCCCACAGGAAAAGATTGAAGCCTTCACTGTTATACTTAATTTTCTTTAGAAATACAGTTATACTTCATTTAAAAGCATAAAGATGTATCAACTAATCTTTGTACTCTAGTTTGCTGTTTAGACTAGGATAACCACATTATCACTGTTGTTATGTCAATGTATTTATTGTTATCAACCTTGTTGAATCTTTTTTGTTGATTCATGATGCATCTTGAATTCACGTCAACAAATAATTTGCGTGTTAATCATCTCTCTGGAGGAATTTCTCTTTAAATCTCTCATATATTGTGATGTTTGAAACTTCAAACCTGACATCTACATGCGTTCATGTTAATTTGGCAGCAGTGCATCTGTAGTCTACAGTCATGGCTGGGGTTTTATTTATTGAACGTAGCAGCAATTTATGTGCACAATACTACATAAAAAAAGTTACCTGAGGTTTATCTGAAAAATGAGTTTCATGTGTCACGCCTTGGGCTCGCGAGCCCGTTAGGGCGGTGTAAGCCGTGGGACCCATAGATTGTAACACATGGTTTGGCTTAATCCAAAGTCAAAATTGACCGCATGTCACTTAGCTCCACATTTTTGGTTGGCTAAATGCTTTGATACTGTTCCGGGCCAGCGAGCCCGTTGGCGTGGTGTAAGCCATGGGACTCAAAGAGTGCAACACATGGTTTGGCTCAATTCACTATCAAAATTGACTAGTCAATATTGCACTTGATTCTTTGAACTTATATTATAAACCACTCAATCACCAATGTGGGATTAAATCTCCAACTGTGACTTCTTTAGTATATTTTCTTCAAACAATCAAGACAACAGTCACGATAGTTAGTTTGCAGCACTAAAGTCTTTTGATGTCCCTCGTTGAAAGAGACTATGTTAGGTAGTAATCATTGGCTACTTTATCAAATCATTAATTATGAGACTCCACAATTTCAATTAAATGATGAAGGCATAGCGTGACATTTTTCTTTGTGTACACAAAAGAAAATTTATTGCACTTAAATACCCTATAGTCTCCCCTACTTCAGACTTTGTACCTAAAGATTTTAAAATAGTTATGTAAATGTGAGACTTTCTCTCTAAATATTCTCATGTGACACTCACATGCTAATTTTAAAGCTTTTAAACTCTTAATATTTATTAAATTTGATGTTAAATTATTGTAATTCTACTCATCAGCATCACATTCGTTCCTAATTTTTCACTCAAACACAAGTCATGAGCCTAAGTAAAATCTTATGAATATATTAATCATTATTTGTGCACATTCCTTTTCCAATTCCCAGTCTCTAAACAAAAACAAAACAGAAACGGCACGTTTGTTTTGTCACCAAACTCAAATACCTACCATGCCATCAACCTTAAATTCCCTCTCTAGGAGTAATTTCTTCAATCACCAAAAAAATCAAAAACTTCTTTCGAAAGATGCGGAGATTCTTCGCTTTCAGACACGCAGCTTCACTCATTCAAGCTCAAAAATGGCAAAGGGCTTGTTTCTCCATCTCCTGCCTCTTTGATGATACTCAGAAACAGGTGGATTACTTTTTTATTTTTTTTCTTTAGTGCATGAATTTATTTTATTTTATTGCTTTGTTTATTATGATTCTGTGAGGTGAACAAATTGGTTTCCCTAAAAAGTCTATCTTTGGTTTTGATATTTATGGAATTGCATTAGTGTCATGTTTGTGAGACAGAAAACAAATCACTTAAACCGGGAAAATCTACGCCACACATGAGCTGAGACAATTACCAAAATATTCTCTTGACAGTGCTCATGCTTGGATCAGATCGCCCCGCACAATGCTCATGCTTGGATCAAAAGGCTCTGAACTGTGTGAGGCATTCTGATAGGATTCGTACTCCTCTTGAAGTGTATAAATTGTCCCCCTACTCTCATTCACCAAAGGTTCGCGTGCACTTTCACTCTTTGTGGGAGAGTCACAAAGTGGACTACCTCTTGAATCTGAAGGTTGCTTTGGCAACTATCCTGTAAATTGGCTTTTTTTGTCAAACCTAAACCAATTTAGTTTTCAAACATCCTAACTGGGTTAAAACTAAATTGGTTTAAAGGACAAATTTTGAATTAAGAAAAACATATTCGCTTCTGACCTAGTCTTTGCAAAAGAGGGTCTCTAAAAAGTAGTTCTATAGCATGGTTAGTATTAGAGTCTACGAATCTATAATAGCCAAATGAGGTATCAAAGTGATGCAAGTAACATGTTTAGTAGTTCTTTAATAAGCTCTAGTGTCTATGAATCTAATAGCAAAACGAGGTATCAAAGTCATGCAAGCAACATGATGTGTCCCATCACTAGTCTATTTATAGATAACTCATTTAACAAAATAATCCATCAGCTTATATCCAAATGCATATCCATAGTGCATGTTATCAGAGTAGGAGTTATTTACGAAACTTGACAGTGGTATTGTAGAGTGGATTTATTAGAGTACCAAAGCCTTTGGCTTAAATTAAATGGACCGTTGTTTGCAAATCAAACATTAACTAACTGCACTAGTCCTAATTTGGAATAACTAGTCCGACTTTAGGGGCTATGTAGTGTTTTCAATTGTTTGAGGGACTAATTTCAAAATATTTAAGACCTATAAGGGACCAATATCTATAAACAAGCCTAATTCTAAAATGTCCTCAAGGACATTATTAATTAGTGGAGATTTTTTTCAAAAACCAACAATTTTACTAATTATTTAGCAAAACCGATCTTTTTGGCAACAAAGAGTCGGTCTCGCAAAAGTGTCCATTAAGTTAGTTTCATCAAATCCAACCCAAGCCATCTCATTCTGACGTCCTCATCTCATTCCCAACCTTTTCAATTCCAAACCTCAGAACAAAACAAACCACCATAAAAACAAAAGAGAACATGGAAACGGCACTCTCTGATAACCCAACTCAATCATCTACCTCCTCTATATCTTTCAGCCTCAGGTCCCTAAATCCAACAATTTCTCCCCAAAAAATTCCAACCCAAAAGAAAAAAAATCGAATTTTTTTAGAAAATGCAGAGATTCTTTGCTCTTAGACGCTCAGCTTCACTGCTGCAGAATCGAAAGGGGTTGGGGGCTTGTTTCTCTACTTCACTTCTCTTTGATGATACCCAGAAACAGGTTTTTATTATTATTGATTATGTATGATTTTTCTTGTTTACTATGATTCAGTGAGGCAAATTGTCAAATGGGTTTTTGGTCAAAAGTAATGATTTCTGGCTTTTGCTATATATTGAACTGTATTAATGTCATATATGAGGGAAAATGAGATGATTCTGGAAATTAGAATGAAAGTCCGTGACTCTGCATAGAGCCATAGACCCCATGTGCATGTCACTAAAATTTGTTAGTTTGAGCAATTAAACCTCCCTTGAGCTGTATGCTATGTTTGGGGTAAGCCAAATAAGAATTCATACATTGGAAGTTATCTAGCGGTGTTTGGGAGTTTACTAGGAGAAGGGAAGGGAATATTAAAATAGGGAAAGCGAAGGAGAAGGGAAAGGAGACATGATTTTGATAGATAATAGGCCTCACACGTAGGGGCCTCACACGTAGGGGCCTCACACCCCAAAGTGACAAAGTACATACCAAAGAACACCTTACATGCTCAAGAGAGAATTCTCAAACTCAACTTTTTTATTCATCAATGTACTAAGAAGATCTTTACGTAAAATTGGGAGATTACATCAAATATTACTAAAATAGCAAAGATACCATTAAATCTATAAAATTCCTGATCAACATCTAACGATTGTCCTGCATCATGGTAGGTAGAGAAGGAGAGAGAAAATGTAATAAACAAGACTAGGGAGATGACTTTCCTGAGAAACTTTGTTGTAGAGAAATAGTTCGAGTCACTGTGCATCCTAAGACGCTGAACTTAAAGCAAGATTCGGCTTACTCTGTGCAAGGATTCCAAAGCCAAATTGCTTTTAGGAATAGTAACTTTGCGTGTACTGGTGGTATGCACCAACCAAACCCTTCATAATCACCTTGATAAGTTCAGGCACTAGGCGACCTCCTCAGTCTGACTTCAAACTATGACCTCAATCTGGCATGGAATTGGACTCAAACGGGCACTAGATTTCTAGAGAATAGGTAAGAGAGCTTATCTTTTTTGGTGTTGAGTAGAGGGCTTTGTATAGGTCTCTGTCCCAGCCTAAGAGTTGACAGCCCATTAATGAGCAACCCAAGGTCAGGCCAATTACAGCCATTTAGCCAAGTTAAATGGTTTGCTTAATGAGCCCATTAAATAGATCACCTGACTGAGATTCCTCAAAGATACATAAGATCTGATTTTGTCAATAGACTTCTATGCTGCTGTCAATAATGAGATCCCAATCATCAACTTTTGGAGACTTGAGAATTTTGCATCATTTGATCTGAAGCCGCCAAGCTGAAATTTTCATATTAAGAGTCGGGATTTTATGCCTCCACCATGTTCTCAAGTAGAGAGCAGTTAGTAAGATCTCTATCAATAATTTAAATTTCTTCTTTTGTGCTGGATTTTATTTTCTTTCATGTCCTCTTCCATGGTTCTCAAATGAAAAGTAGCGCCTTTTAGTTGCATCTGAGTTTATTATAGGTCACTAGCTAATTGTGTCGCTGTGCAAGAATTCAAACAGTTGATAATATAAAATCTAAAGTGTAAAATGATTTGATATTATTGTTAAAAGCTATCATTTTTTTAATATGAGATCAGATAAGTTCATATTTTAAAAATAGTAAAAGGAAAAATCAGTTATTTTCTACAAATAATTCAATGTTAATATCTTCAATTTCATTAAATCATTCTCTTCTACTGAAAAATAAACCTATGTTTCTTTCAAGTGCCTTTTTTTGGTTAAATTGAATGGTGCACAAACTGCTTGTTCATTGCATTAAAAAATATAATGTGATTAATCTCCTTTAAATGTTCTCAATTTCTTCTGTATTCTTTTAGTTATAGCCATGGGAGATTCATATACTTTTATAGAGTGTTGAAAGCTATGTTATCTGGGTACTTCTAATATAGTCGTACGCTTATCCGACACTTCTTAGACACTCCTTTAAAGAAATGCATATTTTTATTCAAACTTGTACACAATTGTACAATGCATGTTTAATTTAAAACACCAATCATACACTTCTTGGATATATATCCTACACTTCATATCTATTTTGTGACTTGTTGGATAAGGGTCGAGCTCATATCAACCTTAAAAACTATGAATTAAAAGGGTTGTTTACATATGTAGCTCAGAATTATGATTACATCCCCTGAGTTTTGGTCGTGTCGCTGTACCCTACCTTTCACAAATTTTTCCTGTCCTGTACCCGCACCACATCCATACCTGCACCTGTACCTGTCCCCTTCCCCTTTGCAACTTGGCTGAAAAAGTGAGTTATAGCCCTCTAAACAATTCAGAGGAAAATGTGCACATGCAAGGTAGAAACTTAGAGTTTGTGTTGTCTATGTTTTAACTATGTGTAATTGCTTAGTGTCTGCTTATAGAAAGCTCGTCCTCGACCTATCCTAATAGTCACCCTGAACCCATTAATCTGGTAGGTTAGAAGCTCAACAATCACCCTCTAGCTAACTTAAAGTGTGCTGCAAAGCAGCCTGCATGGCGGTCGGAGTTATTGTCGATGATGCACCATCTCTGCGCCTTGATGCCAAAGTGCAAAGTGCAACTAGAAAGCACCCATTGTACCATCATAGCATATCAGTCCGATTATCCTTGATCCACGACCTGGACTTGAGTCCGAGTCTAGGTTTATACTAATGGAGAATCATTAAATTAAATGAGTTGAGGTTTGCCTACAGCAAGCCTTGAACGACCTATGATTTGTTCCAAAAGATTTTTAACCACTAGGCTACAATGTATTTTTGTTATAAAAATATATACTGTAATATATATGTAGTTTGAAACTTAGGTCAGGTTTTGAAAAGACTTATACAACAACTCTAACAGGAAGTTCTAATAAAAGGAAGCGAAGTGAAGAGAATATATATAAATTTACATAAATAACCTTACATGATATAAAACTATGCTTGGTCCCCCACTGCCCAACCATTTCGTATTATCAAACACCTTCTGATGTTTCTATAATGTGATAGAATATAAGTTTTAGCATTTAGTAGCACAGAACCTTGTCTTACAAGGTAAATCATGATATAACCAACAATCGACTTGGTACATGGTAATAAGAACAAACAGAAGAAATCATGACTGACAAGATGCCAAAACTGGAGTGAGAAGGCGTTGGAGGGGCTGAGGAGTGGAGAGTGGAGAGAGAGAGAGCGGAGAGAGGCGGAGAAAAATAGAGATGAACCGATCTTTTCTTTGGGCTGAGATTATAGGGTTATAAGATTAAAGTTTAGCTGTTGATTCAATTTGATAGAAGTAAAATTGCCTCACACACTGAAAGATTTATGAGCATTTACTTTTCCCTCAGCTATTGCCCAATTTAGGGGGAACGGTATCTGCCATTTCTTTGAAAGTCTCTCCTCTCTTTCCTTGTGTTACCCTCTTAGCAAAACTCCTAAACAAGGTTTAAATTAAAGTTCTCTTCTCCTACCCTTCTCTATCTCCATCCAAACACAGTGTAGTTCTTCAGTAGAAGAGTTGAAAGCATTCTTTAAAAAAAGAAAATGAAAAGGAAATAGAGTGAAAGATTGAATGGTGACTTAACAAAGCATTCTATTTCCTAAGGTTAATCGCACATAAACCCCATGTAGTATCACCATTTTGAACTTACTATCATTGTAGTTTTGTTTTGGCTGATAGACCCTTGAATGAAAGTTTTTTATTACTCTTTCAACCTCAGATAGACTCACTAGTTTCACCCGGGGGCAATATCTGCTGACATGTCATTCAAGTAAAAGAGTCAAAAAGGGATCTATCAGCCTAAGATGAAACTATAGAGGTAATAAGTTAAGAACCAGGATTCTATGGGGTTATTTGGTTTGTGGATTGCATCTTGATGCATGTAAGAGATTTTGAAAGATTTTGTTTGCAATGAATATTAAAGATGATTTGTATGAAAGATAAAATCCAACCAAAGTTTGTTTGGTTGCATATGAAATTTGCTGAGGCTAAATGACACTTATATATCTTATTGTTTCACTCTTGAAGCACTTAAATACCCAAGTTACAAAACATAGCAAAAAAGTACCCTAAGTTAGCACCCTTTTGAATTGAACTAACGGTGTTAAAAAAAACTCAATTGGACCAAAATGCCCCTCCTTGGATATTGGGAGAGGGTAGGTAAAGTAGTAAATACTATAATGAATCAGGTTAAAAACATTGAATTTTCTCATGTGACCAGCACGTGAGAATATTCTAAGGAATATTCTCACTACTAGTTAACAGAAGGTAGTGACTTGCACAAGTTTACCAACTCAGGGTATTTTTTTGCTATGTTTTGTAACTTGGGGTATTTAAGTGCTACAAGAGGGAAACAATTTGGTATATAAGTGCCATTTAGCCATTTGTTGAGGATATGTACTAAAATCACAAATCTTATTGAAATCAACAGGGAATTGCATTTAATGCATCTATTCTACGTGACAACCCCAAATCCGTAGTGTAGAAAAATGTCAAACAAACAATGTATTTGCTAAAACCCATGATTTTTAACTTTTCGGTCTCATTCTTTTAATGCAAGATTGCTAAATGCATGGAAACAAACAGTCCCTATGTGTGTGATGAACCCTATTTTAGAATACATGAGTGTTTCATTCTACGGATACGTTGAAAGGTTATCATATAAAAGTTTTCTTTAAGGATCAATAAAATGTTATGTACATTCATTAAGGATGAAACTTATGTCAATGACCTTGTCACTATTATCATCTTCTTCAGGTTGTGGCTGTTTATGTATATATCATTTTTGTTACAATTTTAACCAATGTGTTAAAGCGGTATGTGTCACTCAAAAGTTCATTTATGACAAACAAGGATGAAAATTGAAATTGATCTAAACTCAACCACACTATAATTTTCTATGTGGTGTTGCTTTATAATCATGTTTTTTAGAGAAACTATGAAGCTTATGCCCTAAGATTTCATTAAAAAGATAATAATAAAACAAGATACAAACTAGAAAAATACAAACATATATGACAACTGACATATAGTTTAATCCCTCGAGAAAAAGAAAAAATATATAATACATATAAAGCCATCGTTGTCTCAGGGCCTCAGGCTAACCCATAGTCATCTATAATGAACTATGGTCGTATCCAACAAGCTTTTTCAACTCTAACCAAACTCTCTTCGGTATGGATAAACCCTTTGCCTTCGCATGCCAACCTCTTGCCAGCTCCATCATGACATTATTCAACAAGCGCCTAGTCGGCTCCGACCAATCCCACTTCGGCTCCAAAAATCCCTTGTTGTCTCAAACCAACTGCTCTTCAGCTCTGACAAACCTATGGCTGGATCTTGGCAAGCCCCTTGTCACCTCCGGTGAATCCCTCATCATATTTAACTGATCCCTTATCAGCTCTGACGAACCCATGGATGCAACAAGCCCCTTGTTGTCTCCAGCGAACCTCTCATCATCTCTCAATCAACCTATCGTCATCTCCTATGAACCCATGACCGAATTCGGGAAGCTCTTTATTGCCTCAGCGAACCCTTCATCGCCTTAAACTAACTCATCAACTCTGACAAATGAAGGGCGGCAAGCCCTTTGATGTGTGTGGCACACCAGTCATTGTCTTAGAGCAACACCTCGTTAACCCCGACTGATCCATGCCAGATTCATAGTCGGATCTTCTACACCATGATCAGTTGTACTTAAAAATGTCATCTTGCGATCAAACCTACCACATGCACGATTGATTCTGCAACATCTCGTCCTTATCTGCTAAAAAATTTTCATCTCGTAGTCGAATCTTCCACATCTACAGCCGAACTTACTGCATCTCCATCAGATCTACTCAATGTCATCCTGTAGCCAGATCTTGTGCATTTACAGCCAAATCTGCTACACAGAGACCAGATCAACTCCATCATGTTCAGATCTGTTAGGATTTTTACCCTTAAGTAAAATCAATCCAATTTATGAACACCAAAACCTGGAAACAGAGAAAAAGTATGCAAGAGATTTCCCCATCTACATGCAGCTCTGCTTTGGTTCAGAAGAGAGCAAAAGGTGAGAGAACCCAAAACTCAAAAAAAAAACAAAACAAAACAAAACAAAAAATATTGGGAAGAGACTTCTCCTCCTCTCCTTTCTGCTCTGATTTAGTTCGGCTAGGCAATAGATGTTTGTGGGGGAGGGTGGAGAGAGAGTACCTTTTCTATAATCATATTCACTGAGAAAATTTTGAAATGTGGAACTTTTAAAATGAATAAATCTTCTTGTATAAGACCAACTTATCTATAGTTAAAGTTCTCTTCTCTTGGTTCATCCCACTTGTGTTACAGAATATTGTGATATCTCTAAAAATGGAAAAAGAAACTACTTTTCTTTTTGCATATTTTTTCATCATAGTAATGCATAGGTGATCCACGAGATGTTTCTTGCTTGTGCATGGTTGCCTTTTGTCTTCCCATACATTTAAATTTATGTGTTAGTTTGTTTTATGAAACTTTAATTTTGAAGCAATTTATTATTACAGATCTATGTTCCTATCATGTAAAAGTAATTTTTCCCCCTTGATTTTGTTGAGCAATTTTATTAACAATTTTTTACTCTAATTTTATAGTTTAAAGAAAGTGTTCGTCAATTTGCCCAAGAAAATATTGCCCCTCATGCGGCGAAGATTGACGCAGCTAATCAAGTTCCAAAGGTTGTGTTCTAAAGCATTAACTTGGTTTAACAAGGAATGATATGTTTGCATCTAATCATTTTGTTACTTGTTCTAGGATGTTAATTTGTGGAAACTCATGGGAGATTTTAGTCTCCATGGCATCACTGCACCAGGTAAAAAGATGATAATCAGCAAGGTCAAATTTCCTTCAAACTGAATATTCAGCAATTTATGTTCAGTTTTCAATCAATTAAAAAAAAATTTCCTTTTACAACTATCTTCAAATGTCTCTCTGAGAGCATTTTAACTTTCAAGTCTTTATCATGGCAGCAATCACAGTAAAGGCTGTCGGCCTCATAATAACATTTTATATCATACTGTAATAAAACAGTGTACTTAATGATACTATTTGATGATGCAGATAGCTTGTTGTTTTCATAAACAAACTTCGAGTTATCATGGGATTCTAGAATGTAAAGCATGCAAAGATGCATCAACATTCTATAAACATCATGTACAGGGGATCTCTTTTCCCCCTTCCAGAAGTTCATTTTAAAACTAACTATGAGTAATCAAATTACGTAGATCTTCCTTTGAGAAGTTTATCTTACACAATTCGCTCTACAATGGTTTGACTATTTTGGAAAAATGTCAAAGAGAACGATCCCTGTTGGATGGTTTCAGGAGACTGGCCAAGGTGCTCTGGTCTAATTGTTGTTTATGCCTGAGGAACAAGAAAAGGAAAGTTGCGTAGCCTTTCGCAGTTTCCTCTCAAAAGGATATTATTCCCTATTCAACTACGCTGTCCTGAAACTTGAAACTTGAAACTTCAGTGAAACAATACTTATGCAGTTTCCTTAACTTTGCATATTGTTGACTGCTAGCTTGGTGAGAAGTAGATTGTTGAAATTGTTGATTAGAGCTAGGATATTGTTGAGAAGTTTATTTTGCAGGTGACATTTACCTCAATTTCTTAGGCTGAAAGTTAAATGGATCTCCATGAAAGCTTTCTGGATAAAATCCAGCTATGTAACCTCAAAACTTTTAACAATATGGGCTTGTGTAAAATTTCTTTTAAAATATGATCCAATAGACGTGACATAGATATTGACTTATCAAGGGTTAATAATATAGAAGCAGTATATATGAATGAAGGAAAGACTGTATCATGTGTGATCAAGAATGATTAATGTGCCAATTAGATGCTATGATAGGATTCTAGTTGAAGATAGGACTAAGGTAGAGAAAAATTCTGATTAAAGCAGTAATAGAGGATATGCAGTTGATGAAACGTGGCAAAAGGAGTGGATCATTATACAACAAAATGGATAGGTTCATATAGACAACTCAAAAATCTAATAAAAGATATTGTATTCCTCTTTTTGATATATTTTCTTCTGTAGGTACTGCAGGCCAATTTTATGAATATGTGCACATAATCTGGTCCATATGTATTTCTTATAGAGTGCTTCATCTGATACTAATGTTTTATTTTTTTTTTTTCCTGGATGACATTTCTAGTCTCCTTTCGTACCTACCTTTTCATTTGTATATTGCCCATGAAATTCACTATATCTCATCTTGTTTAACTCAATTGGTTCCACTGTAGAGGAATATGGAGGACTTGGTCTCGGTTACTTGTATCACTGTATAGCAATGGAAGAAATAAGTCGTGCTTCTGGATCTGTTGGCCTTTCATATGGTGCTCATTCAAACCTTTGCATTAATCAATTGGTATAACAGCCTGCTGTTAACATGACATTTTCTATTGTTGCACTGTTTTCTAAGATATGCATATATTATAATATTAACATGTACATCTTATTGTAGGTGCGGAATGCCAGTGCTTCACAAAAGCAGAAATATCTACCAAAGGTTCTCTTCTAATAACCCTTACAATTAGCTGTGTCTTAGAAACAATTGCGCCTATTGTTTGGTTGTTTCCTTTTATTTACTTTTAGATAGTATAAATCTTAAGAAACCCTTTCCCACCTTAGGATATTAGTGATTGGAAGAATATTCATGCTTTCCATTTCTTTTTTGTGCACATCCAAATATAATACTCGAAAGCTTAGTGGCCTTTAGTAATTGTCATCCTTGAACTCTTTGTTTCATTCCTAGCTTATGAAAAATTTACTGCATGTCATATATGTCCATGCCAAGTTATGTTGACATGTTTATCAAAAAATGATGCCTTCTTATACTTTAGTAATCTATAACAATTTCTCTTGATTCAACAAGTTATTGTTGAACTGTAGCCTCTCTGTTTACCAATAGTCATTGCTGATTCCTCGTTGTCAGCGCCAACCATTGCCGATTTTGCAAAGTGGGCACTACAAAAGAGAAGGAAAAAAGGGCAACGGTTTTGTCAAGATATTTTAGTAATAAAGAAAGAGTGATCTCATCATATTCAGAAAAGAATCGGAATAATGTGTTACTGGTTGGGTAATTGGAGATTAGGTAATTTTCTTATGGTTCAAGTACGCTTAAAATTGTGCACATTTATTTAAATATTTTATCCGTGTGTGTATTGCATGTCAAACTTTTGTAGCCATTGGGTTCTTCAATATAGTTTACTGTGATCTGGTGATTTTCAAGTGCAGTAAATGCATCATAAAGAAAAACCAAGTTGAAAATTTAAAGGTGCATATAAGGATTAAGAAGTTTTAACATCCGAAAGCACATTTCACGCGTGTACTCTAGTACTCTAGGACCATTACATGCGGACATATGATTACATGATAGTTTGTTTTTCATTATTACCGTTATTCCTTTTTTCTTGGCTTTTCCAGTTGGGTAAGCTGTAGTAAAAAGTACCATTCATGTTGTTTTCCATTATGTCTTGAATAATGCTCTTTTTCCCATTAGCCCTTTTCAACCAGTCAAAAGCTTTTCTTTTCTCTTTGCTAATTGTGTTTTTTTTCTTAACAATGTGAAGCTGATCAGTGGGGAACATGTGGGGGCATTAGCAATGAGTGAACCTAACGGTAAAGGAGACAGTAACAGTACCTTTCTTATTTCATAAGGTCTTTATATTCATAATAACTTCTTGTGTTTGTGCACATCTTGTAATTCTATACTTTGTTTCAGCTGGTTCTGACGTTGTTAGTATGAAATGCAAAGCTGAGAAAGTTGATGGTGGATATGTCATTAATGGAAACAAGATGTGGTGTACAAATGGGCCAATTGCTGAAACACTGGTATGCTCATCTAATCTTACTTTCTGCTTTTTTAGACTTATAAACATCAAGCAGTGATTTGATTTCTACCTATTTCTTATTGTGTCTTATTACAATAAACTAAACTATGTATGAGCTAAAATTGCCAAGGCAAAGTCTCAACAACATTATCAGAATAGTTGTGTTTGTATTTATCTTTTGTTTCAAATTCTTTGAAGGACATGCCCAATTTGAACTATTGCTCTGAGAGAGTAAATAACAGATAGGTAATGTCTTTGTCTACATTAAATTTTGACATATTTAAGAAAAACTGTTTTCTGTTTTTTATAATTTCTTTTATGCATTTAAGGGATTCAAACCCATACCAGCTGTCGTAATCTGTTCTTACATTTGACAAATGGGTTTTTACTTTTGTTCCCCAACTTTTTACTAAATGCCCCTTCAGTGGCATGTAGAATTCATGAATCTGCAATTATGAGATCAGAAAACAATATCAAGAAATTTTCTGTACTCCAGCAATACTATTTCTTTGTAATATAGAAAGGGGCACAACTTTTATTGATTAACTGATAGGTTGTGTTTGGAGCAGGTAATTTATGCAAAAACAGACATTAGTGCTGGATCAAAAGGAATAACAGCATTTATAATTGAGAAAGGGATGCCAGGGTATTTATACTATTCCATTCTAGTTTGTACTTATTAATATGGACTCGGGAAGTTTCTTTTTGAAAGTCATGTATCACGCACAGTTTCTGGATTTATATTCTTTATGTGAAGCAACATATACTCTTCATTAGTTTTAATGCATAGTTGTCAATATTGTTCAAAGCTAAGTCATGCTATGAGTTCTCCCTGCTTACAGCTGTTCAC
>JBAKGM010000233.1:6061718-6083956 GCA_037177215.1 Asparagus racemosus
TAAGTTTCACTTTTATAAATCTGCTCTATTTTACTTTAAACATTACCTTTTAAGTGTCTCTCTATGGTAATGCTTCCTGCAGATGTGAGCTTGTTTTTGAGAATTGTTTCGTACCTGATGAAAACATACTTGGACAAGAGGGAAAAGGTAATTATTCAAGGTTTCTAAAGTTTATTGTGTTTCTTGATTTAGATGTTAGGTTCTGCATCATTGGTGCACATATTAGAACATGGTTTAAAGATAACTGGAAATTCAGCCTCTTGTGAAGAAAAATTTATGCCCACGTTGGCTACTTTGTTGCAACTATACCTATCAAAAAGTTGTAAAGTCCATTCTGTGAGACCTTTTAATTTATGGCAATGCTAAAACGAGGAGGACCTTTACTTTTTTTTTTTTTTTTTTTTGGTGTGAGGAATCTTGGCTTTATACTAGCCAAGCAAACCCCCCCCCCCCTCCCCCCCAACAACTCACCCAAGTTCAGGTCAGGCGAATAGCACAAGTGTTGCAATCTCTGATAATTAGAAATGGGGGATAGGCATGTCATAGACACAGATCGACCCCCATGGCCTTTTGAGCCAAGGCCCCAAGCCCCAACTACTTGGCCACTTGTGGGGTTTAACTTTATTTATTTTTGGATGTTAAGTCAGTGTCTGACGGGTAGTACAGATGTGGGTGGATGATCACATAACTTCCTCTAGAATCAAGAAGATATTTAAATTTTTTTTTCCTTTATTATAATAGTCATGCTTGGAGGAGTCTGTGGCTTCAGTATATTCTATTCTCCTTATCTCATCACGAGAAAATAATCTAATTGCAGTTTCTTAGGTAACAATCTAGTAACAATCATAAATAGATTTAACAAGTCTTACCAAATTTTTTATGAGATTCAATAATCCAGCAGTAGACTGAATCTACGAAAATGGCCTCTTAACTTCAATGGATTGCAATGACTATGGATGACATCAATATTTGATTGGAAACAGGAGTTTATGCTTGCATTTCAAACCATTTGAACATCTGACAATTGTCTGCATAAGACAATTGAATTCTCTTTGCTCATGCAACTTATTGTTAAAATCAAATGTGTAAATCAACATCTGCTTTGTGTCTAATTTTTTTATATTGCCTCGGCCTTCTTACTCTTCACTAGATATGCAGACCAACATAATATTTTAAAATGATGTGTGATATAACTTTTTTCCAACAGGAGTTTATGTCATGATGTCTGGATTGGATTTGGAAAGGCTTGTTTTGGCTGCTGGTCCTATTGGTCTTATGCAAGCCTGCCTTGATGCTGTCCTACCTTATGTTCGGCAGCGCGAGCAGTTTGGTAGTCCTATTGGAGAATTTCAATTTATACAGGTATGTGCTTTCAATTTTGACCCATTCCTCCAAAATATATGCATATAAGAGTTCCACGATCTTGGTATTTTCTTGTAATTTGCGCCTTAATGAATTTGAGGAAATTTACAGGGGAAATTGGCTGATATGTATACTTCTTTACAGTCATCACGGTATTAATTTCTGTGCTCCTACTTCTGAAATTTATTTAGATGTAAACTGTCTTTTACCTTTCCCCTTTCTTTCAGAGCTTTCGTGTATTCCGTTGCTAGAGATTGTGATAATGGGGAAGTTGATCGAAAGGTAGGTTTACCTTTCATTTGTTTGATTTATTTTCTAATCCTTTGCATAGCAATGAACCAGATTTAGAGTGGAGGAAGACATCTTTTCCTTCATCCTTAATTAATATTTGAATTGTATCATCTTCGTGTGGAACATTAACTTCCAAGTAACTAGCTACTGTAAATTTAATTACATGAAGTTGAATGACTAGAGTTTTTTATTTTTCTCAGAATTTTGAGAAATTTTCTTAAGTAGTCTTATGAACTTCATGGTTAAGGCGAACTTCACGGTTAAGGCCACATCTACCTTTTTAGCTCTAAATTGTAGTAGCAATTTGTGGTGGACCCACTAATGTGGATGCTGTAGCTAATTGGCTTGTAACTTGTGTGATCCAAAATGAAAAATCTCTATTGTTTTCATCCAATTTTAACACTCGGATATCATTCTCTTTATCGCATGTGCGACTAAACCCATCTTATACTGCCAACTAGTTCAGTTGATTTGATAGGAGACATCTAAACCCAGTAGTGTTTATGGTTTTTCTTTCTTCAATTAGAACAAGATGTCATTAACTCCATCTTGCGCTATGACTTAATTATCTATGCATTGGTTATGATTCATTATAACTTGCAATTTTCCTGGTTGCTTTTATTAGTTTGTTTCAAAATATTGTTGCTTGATGAAAAGAATCTATGTTTGACGTGTGTGAAATCAGAAAGTAAACAACATTACTACCACTCTGTTATCATTTGTTTCTTCTTGCATTTTAGTTGTATATATGCGTACATCTACATCTATCTCTGAAATGTATTGTGTTGTTTTTTCCGGCCATGGAATGTCTTCAAAACATTATGTTATCAATTATTTTTGCTTCTTTATTTAGTTTCATACATTTATTATTTATATTATGTAGGACTGTGCGGGAGTTATTCTTTTTGCTGCTGAAAAGGCCACCCAAGTTGCGCTTCAGGTATAAATACTAAACCTTATCTCTCTCCATTTGTATGTGTGGGTGCGTGTGCGTATAACTGAAATAATATTCTGATACATGAACTTTGTTATAAAATGTGAAAAAGAAGAAAATGTTGATAACTTGATATCCTCAAGGCCTAATGTTGCATGCTGGATGCCCTAACAATTGATATACTGGTATTATCATTTCATCAGAATAAAATCCTATATTTTATAATTACTTTTCAGTAAACTTAAATAGGATTGAATTCAATGTCCTTGGGAATTTGCTAATCTAGTCATACAAAGGCATGAACTAAAGGGATCATAACCATCTCCTTAATTAGGATTTTACTGTTGCCCAATAGACACATTAGTCCTGTTCACTTCAGGCTTATACTGCTAGCTTTTCTTAGTAGTGTTTTAGTTACTCACACCCATAATCTTGTTTCAGATATTTAGTAACCCTAGTTCCTATTCTCTCATTTTAGGAAATCAATTTGCTTAGGTATGTCTTTTCCGTTCTTCGGGAGAAAACAAAAGTTCTCTTCCCCTTCCGTCTATTTGTTGTACCCATGTCATTTGACATTACATTTTCAAATTCTACTTTGCCTGTAATGTCACAGCTTTCAAAAACTTCATGTTCAGAATTCTTTCTTATGTTTCGTTAGAAACCTAGGAGAATTCACCCTTAAAACTGATCGATGTGTAAACAGACCCTAATTACCGCCACGTCTCTCCGTCTGGGACTAAAAACATGTAACTGATGCTTGTGAACTACTTGAACAGTCTATGAACTGTAAGTTTTACTTGTTATCATGGCAGGCTATCCAATGTCTTGGTGGTAATGGATATGTTAATGAATACCCCACTGGTCGGCTTCTTAGAGACGCAAAACTTTATGAAATCGGCGCTGGAACAAGTGAGATTAGAAGATTGATCATCGGTCGCGAGCTTTTCAAGGAGACTGCTGCCTAACATTGAAAACGCAATGATCTAAGCAGCAATTGACATAAATGATTTAAAAGGATTTCATGTGTAAGATATGAACAAGTTATGATGTAAATCAGGGCCATGTGTATCATCACCACAGTTCATCGGTAAATAAATTAATAATTTTTCATGTCAACATTTTCATATCATGCTTCGTATACAATATGATCAATCTCGTACTGTTTCAAATATACACAATAGAAGAAATCACTGCACATGTATGATACGGAAACAAGTTTTTCGGTTGTTTGCTTTCTTTTTAGAACGAGTCTCTCTGATCATCATCATATTTGAACATCTGATGGTGTCTTGAACTCGCACCCCACTCTATTGCCTCCTGCACTGCACGCTGGCGATCATCAGTGATATCCTTATCCAATATACTCCGATCACTGTGCTTACTATATTGGCGTGTTGCAGACTGAGCTGAGCTCTCTTTGGCGCTCGGCGACAAAAGGAAACTCAGTGCTGTAACCACATCAGTCATCATTGGCCTCGTTGCGGCGTCTTCTTGTAGACACATTGCTGCTACTGCAACTGCTTGGTTAAGACCTTTCGTCGGGTAGTCTCCCTTCAGTAGGGGGTCGACGAGCTCTTTGTATCGTTTTTTATCCTTGAACATCGGTTGTGCCTGTAAGTAAAACAAGAACAACAAGAGGTTACTAAATGGTAGGGTTGCACAAACCTCAGTCTGCACCTGTCAAGCTGGTCGAACTACTCGATTTTCAACAGTTTTGTTGTATCAAATTCGGTTCGGGTTGAAAATTTTCAATCTGTTACTGACCCAACTGATCCAAACCGAGTCCTTGGCTGATTTTGTGAGTTTTAGGAATGATCTTAGCCTTAAAAAAACCCGAGTCATTTTTAGCCTAAGAAAAACTGAGTCGGGATTGATTCAACCCTAGTTATATATCCTAACTAGGGTAGGAATAAACCATAGAGGGGGTGGTCGAGCCTTAAACTAGTTTAATAGTCATTTTTCAAGTCTAAGAAAAACTGGGCCAAACTCTTTTGCCGAGCCCTAGTAAATACCATAAAAGTAAATTTCTCAAATATGAACAGGTGATAAGAAACATACCCATGTCACCAAATTCTGTTCATAAATATTCCTGTGAGTATCAATGACTCTCCTCCCTGTAACAAGCTCCAGCAGAACAACACCAAAACTGTACACATCTGACTTAAAAGTGAGCTGACCAGTCCTTGCATATTCCGGCGCACAATAGCCGTAAGTCCCCATAACCCTAGAGGAAACATGCACATTGTCCCCCATAGGACCAAGCTTTGCTAGCCCAAAATCTGAAAGCTTTGGGTTGTACTCTTCATCAAGCAAAATGTTTGATGATTTAAGATCTCTGTATATCACAGGGGGGTTGGCCTTGTCATGTAAATATTCAAGACCTTTGGCTGCTCCGAACGCTATTTTCATTCTGATAGACCAGCTTAGGGGAGTTTGACCATCTGGGATGTCTGCAAATGCAGCAAAATTAGCAGATTAAAGACAGAAGTATTAGATATAATTTTAATAAAATTATGTAAAAGAATAAGCGTATATTGCATATTGACGGTCAAGAAATATCAAGGTCGGTTTAGGATCAGTTACTCATCAAGATAGCGGGTTGAGGATGATGTGATTTATTGAACCAAATCGTGATGGGTAAAGTATAATGCGATTGTAGAATATCTCTGAAATTGACGGAAAATTTCTATAAGGTTTACGATGCTTTATGAATCAGAATATTATGCAAATGAGAGATAACATATGTAAAATCTGAATGTAGCAAAATTGGAAATGCTACAATGGATGAGTAGGTATACACTAAGTGTGATATGCTAACAAATGAGTAGATTTGTAGGAAGTTAGATGTTGCTCCTGCCAACAATCGAACGAGAGAATTAAGTTGAGATGGTGCCACCATATGAACAGAGAATGTAGCAATTACAAGAAATGTTAATATAAGTACCATTTACGGTTTCTTGCAGAGGTTTAGAGGGTTTTTTTTTTAAAGGAGTTGGGGGGATAGCTTTCATTATGTAGACAACCACTTCTGGGCAATGTAGGCGTGGCCGGGGGTTTCTCTTGAGCCCCTCATCCTTTTTCTAGAAAGAAAGAAATGATAATATAAGAAAAAATGAGGACTAGAGGTACACCCAAGAGAATTTGATTAGATGTTGTTGAGAAGAATATGATAATGATTAACTTAATGGAGGAGATAACTCTCGTAAAACTAATGTAGGCTACTGGGATTCACGTAACGGGCATTAAAAATTTGGGATAAAAGGGTTTTCTGCTGTTGCTAATGTTATAGAATGAGATGATGCAGATTGGAGGTAATTCACAAAATCTCTGAGTTCTTACCAAGTAAATGATCTTCTAAGGCACCTAAAGCCATGAACTCGTAGACTAAGAGTCTCTGCTCTCCATCTGCGCAATATCCTATAAGATTGACAAGATTTTGATGATGGAGGAGACTGAGCATCAAAACCTCAACAAGGAACTCTCTGTTGCCTTGAAACCCATTTCTGTCAAGTTGCTTGACGGCTGCAAGCTGATACAAATTTTAAATGAGAGTATTATATCCATAAGAAAGGATAGAGGAATGAAGTATATACCATATAATCTTTCATGTATTGATTTTAACCACTTATTATTCGTGTTTTATTTATTAGGTCATACACCTTGATCAATGCGATGGCATGTTTTTTTGTTACTTTTTAAACTATCGTGAGAATCACGTGATGGTCAGAGTTAGACATTTCAAGAATATTCTCATGTGAGCAGTGGCAGATCTAACTTGACCGAAGTGGGGTCACGTCACCCCATTTTGGTCTTCTTCACACAAAAAAATCCTTCAATTTTCATTGTTCTTCAAATATCCTCTAAAAAGGGTGAATCCTATTTTTCACCTATAAAAATATCTTTTTACAAAAATACATTCATGTGAAGATAACAGTTAAGATCATCAGTTTTTTTTTTATTTTTAATTAAAGATGTTGAGTGTTGAAAGGGGTTACCTAAGAACCCCCAAATTTAAGGAGGGTAACACTTGGAAAGTTCGGGGTTATCAGAGGAATGACAAAAGTTAGGGGTATTTTTTTTAAATTCACCCACTAAAAAAATCATCCTGTAATTCAAAGTTAGCACCAAAGACTTATGATTAGTGACATACATAAGAACAATTTATTTGGAAGCCTTTAATGGTGACAATGTATTTGACATTTGACTATGTTATTAATGATGTGATTATCTACTTTTTTTCTAAAATATGAAAGCTTATAACGCAATTATGAACTTTTTATATTGTTAATTATGTAGTGACACAATTTTCTAGAATTCCTGAATCTACCACTGCATGTGTGTTCAAACACTAAGAAAGTAATGTGGTTACAAGAGGCAAGCAAGGAGGGTATGTGCTAAAAAAATAGAATATTGAGTGATAAGTAGCTATCTATATGGTACAATGTGTGCATCTACATTAATTTATGAATTATTTGCAAATGTATCTCTCTTACTATCAGGCATATAACTACTTATCACTGATATTCTAATTCAGTAGCACATACACTTCTTGGTCCTCGTAAAAACTATGGTTTTTCCATGACTTAAAAAATCATGTGATGATCAGCATTAGGCATTTGTCAAGAATATTTCCACGAAATTCTCACAAGAGTTTAAAAACTAAAATTAAAAAAAAATCCGCCAATTAGTGATGTAAGTGCTAATAAAATAGAACATGAACAGTAAATAATTATATCCGCGAATAATCTGTTATTTGCTTACCTGGCCAGACTCGAGCTGGCCCTTATAAACTCTTCCAAATCCTCCTTCACCCAAAAGGCATTCGGACCGGAAATTCTTGGTGGCTGCAGCGAGCTCTCTGAATGTAAATGTTTGTGCTGCAATATTTCCGTTTCCAGCTTCCTTTTTGGTTGCTGGATCCTGTGAGCTCTTGAGCATTGCTTCTGTACATAAAAATGTTTAAAAGTATGGATCAGTATTTCCTTTACAAGTTCCATTGCAGTGTCTATTGCCATAGTTTTCAGAGTCAACTATTCGACATATTACACAAAATTACCATAAACTATTTTTATTAGAGAAATACAGTTATAAGTTGAGTTGATAGTATCTGCATGTTGGATACTATTAATAATAGCCTAGCTCGACTCATACATATATATATATATATATATATATGAAAATTATCCAAAATGTTTTTAAGCAACGTTTATCACAATTATAAATGTCATAATTCTTTATAGTCTAATTTACCGTAATCAAATGACGTAAAGCTTGAAAGCTATTAACTCAACAGAGTAATCTTCACGTTAAGTAATTTGAATATACATCATATATATAATTTTCAAAATATGTCATTTAGCATGCAAAACAACGTACCCGTGCTCCTAGCGGATACAACAACGGGTGCAGGCGCGGATATGGATGCGTACTCTCTCTTCGATCTATACTTCTTCGTTGCTCTTCTCTCGTTGGACGAAAAGCAAGAAAAACAGCTCATGTCTTAGGCAATCGTCCTGCAGCAGATCTCTCCCTTGTTCTTCCTTTTCTTTTACACAATCCGGGGGGAAAAAGAAAGAACAAAATAGTTTGTTGCTCTACGTAACGGTTATAAATTCATAAACAAACTTTTGGGGTAAATTGGGGTAAATGGGTAGATAAATGAGGATCTTTTTAGGGGAGAAATGTTCAAAATTTGTTGGTGAGAATGGCGTTGGTCCGGTTAAGCACAGAGAGGAATGAGAGAGGGATTGGTGTTTTTGTTTTGAGAGCTTTTGAGGCTCTGGAAGAATGGGGGCAGTTAAGGACATATTTTGGTGGGGTCTACTGAATTTACGGGTGGACTTTTGTGGGAGATACCTAGATTTTTGGGCTGGCTATAACGCGCACGATTTGTCGGTATTGTAACAAACTTTCTGTTTAAGACCGCTCGACCAAATGCAATATTTTGATTGGGTACGCTGGATGATCTTCCCAGAACTTTACCAACTCCGGTATCAACCAATTGCGAATAGACTCCCTATAGTTCTATTTGTGCCCGATAGGCCTCTTTAGTATTGACCAAGTGCAATTATGCTCGTTTAGTGAATTTTTTTTGACTCTTTTAAAACTTGAATCCTCACGAATAGAATCATAGAGTTCTATCCGTCTCCTTACGCTTTTATAATGATTTTAAGAGTTAAAAAATAAAGCGCTCAGGGGATCACAAAAATAGAACTACAGGATGTCTGCTCAGGGGATCACAAGCAATTACGTGTTACTGCAGAGGTCCATTTCCAGTGTATCTTATTTTAATTGAGTGCATATGATTGTTACTCTATTTACTACACATCGGTGTTCAAATATATGCGATTCCTATCCAAAAATAGACTTTGGACACTATGCAAAACAAAGCGATCGACATCCCAAACTTGGCACTCCGTATGGCAATTTGCAGTCTCAGAAAATGGTTCTAGAATCAATTATGGAAAAAGGCTTTTATTTGTAAGAGAAATAAGCAACATTACTCAGTAGAAAAAATTCGCTCGATTGCCATGTTGATTTTCACGCCTGGTAATTTATGATGGAAAACATTTTGCTTGAAAATGAACTCCTACATTCCATGAAAAAGACCTCTACAGATTTGCATCTAACCAAAACCACCCATCGACCACATCGAGCCAAGCAGTAAAAAGATGCCAAAATCTGGTAAAAAATGACATGCACACAACCCTGAATACATACACATATATAATAAAGAGGGAGGGTGTGACACCTTGCCTTCACGAATATTAATGCACGCCACTTAACATTTTTCAGTGATTGCATTGATAGACAATAGTTACCGCACCAATAGGCAATATATATACGTGCATCAAGATTCATGAAATTTCAGGAATCACCCTCTGCATCCTACCTACACTATTATGTTCTATAGCAACATCTTTTTCCGAGAATCTCACATGAAGTGAGAAATAAAATAAGTAGAATGCTGGATTGAACAGTTACACAAAATCAAGTACCCAAAGCCAAAGGCAGGAATAAGTACAAAAATAAAATATGTTCTTGGATCACTCCAAAAGTCTAATCTCAAGCAAAATTGTCTTAGAACTAAACGGACAAAATGTTCAAGTACTGAAAACACCATCACTCATTGGCAACAATTTTAATGCTCAGAAATATCAGGTGCGAGCAGGTGCAGGGGCGCCAGCAGGGCGAGGAGCTTGGCCAGGCTTTGCCGCATCATCCTGCAAGAACAAAACAATAGAACATCAGTCAATAATTCATTCATCGATATATGGTCTTTTCCCATGACAAGAGCGATGGCCAGGCTAACATTATTCTTTCACCTCAGTTAAGTCATTCACTACCTAGATAATACCTAAATAACAAAATTTATGAAAATAATTGCAAGCAAATTAAATTTAACAAGGAGAAGGGTATCACATAAATAGGATGCAACTAGAATTATAATCATACTTAACCATCAACAAATTTTGGGATTTACAGGTGCACCATGTTAAAGCTTAACAAATCTCACATCACAGTACAAAAGCAGGATATATAAAAAACCCAGTATTGCCAATTCAGATTGTCGGGGTTCCAAAATCTGGACCAGGTCCAAGGCCATCAGACTGCCAAAATGTAACTAGGAAAATTTTCCCAGAACTTTACAAGTGAAAATTTTGTAGTATCCTACAGCATGTGAAATTCATAATGGCTTCGCATGTAAATTTACTAGCATACATCAAGAACCAACACATACACCCCCCCCCCCCCCCAAATAATAATCATAATCATCATCATTACAGTATTTGTAGGATGCTGCATGGCTGCACTAGGATATTTTTGAATTATTTTGCAGTCTAACCTTAAATTTACGGGGAATGAGGATAATATCACATGAATAAATTACAATGCAATTGTAATTCCTAGAATCAAAAATGTGAGATGTAGAGTTTACCAAGGCCTAGCATAAACTAGATAAGTCAGTTTAAGCAAACTGTAAGAACATAAAGTGTGAAGATGGCATTTAATAGTGTGACTTCATTTCTCTAAAGATAGATCAGCTTCTTGCATTCTACCAGTTGTTAGATCAGCTTCTTGCATTCTACCAGTTGAGTTTATAATGTGAAAACTCATACTTTGATGGTGCACCTACTACAAAGCTAAAGGTGTATTATCTTAAAACTTGATAGCACTGTCCCACATTCATAGGTCATAAACTATAAGATTAAAAAAAGAAATGGACCCGGGTTGCTAAAATCCAAGTAGTGCTAGCTGTTTCATAGGTACAAATAAAGTTATGCACAGCCTGCACAAACAAGCACATACCTTTTCACTTTTTTCTTGGAAGAACAAAAACTTCACAGATGACAGAAAATAAGATAGAGGATTAAAGTATAGTTTATGTATACTTGACATAATAATCTAGAACAAAATATACATATTTAGGCGAGAAAAAGGGAGAATATAGCTTTGAAGAGAAGATGCAAAATCTTTCAAATTTTCTTTGCTGAAGGGACTCCATACTTCTTATGGTACCATGGTCAAACTCAACAGAACTAGCATGCAAGAATTAAAGGATCAGAATAGGATAACAGTTGTTAGCCAAGTATCTTAGAGGACAAATATATGACTAAAGCAAGTAACAACTAAAGGTCAAGTTTGAATTCTAGAGACAAATACAAAGCCAGATGAATTTTTTTGTGCTAAAAGCTACAAGTATGCAGTTTGTGAACTTATTAAGAATGCCAAGCATTTTGGAAAATCTGCTTGCAATATTAAATGTTGCCAAAGAGAGGGAAAATTTGAGAGATTTATTAAACATAGGATTAAACAATGGAAGAACTCAAGAACAGATATTTCATAGAAAATACACTTTCTAGCTAAGAAAAGCAACCCATAAATGAGAATTCAACTACAAATTTGATGGTAAAACCTAGCATATCTAAACACCAACCCTAGTCAATAAGGTAGGTGCAGATCATGGCGAAGGTTAGTTTATATATTTAGCAAATAGAGTATCATATGGTGTGACAAACAAAAAACATATGTTGGCACTACAAACTATTAATAAAAACGAAATACACCCTAAAATAGTACTTAACAAGTACGTTAAAAAAACGTACCAAGAGAAATGTACATGCAAGATTTCATAAATTAAATGGCAAAATGATTGTAATATATCACCAGATACTATCGTATCATTAGCAATAAATGTTTGTAAACAAACAATCTTGCATGATAATCCAAAACAAAAATGATAATTGTCAGCTATGACAAAGAAAGCATAAGCAACAAACTTGAAACACTAAACAAAATAGAGGAAAGGAAATATACCCTGCGTCTGAAGCGCTGTGGAGGCTCACGGTTCCTCCTGTTGGTGCGGGACCTCACCCTCACCACATGGGAGTGGATCGCACAGGAGACACAATACTGCATCTTAGCATACAGCTTAGGAAGAGTGTACCCTGAAAAATATTTTTTTTTACCTATTAAGAGAAATTTCCAACAAAATGCGTTCATCAAAAAATCAAAAGGAAATATCAAAATTACCATCATAGACACAGGCCTCCTGCACATCTCTCACAGCAGCCTGCTCCACAATGTTCCTCACAAGGAACCTCTTAATAGCCTTGTCCTTAAAGAAATAGAAAAAAAATTGAATAAATTTACAGTTGCTGAAGAGAAACCAACATCATAGAGAATAAGCACTCAACATAGGCACCAGAAAATTAACTAATTGCCGAAGAACATTGGTACAGTTTCTCAAATTGAAAAAGAGACAACAAAAAGGAAAAGAACTAATATCTAGCTTAAATAGATAAATACGCACAAAATAATGTTAGAATTAGGGGCGGAAGTTGATTACTGAACAATTTTCAAATTGTTCAATTGATATTTGTCTAATAATTTTTTAAAATAATTCAAAAGAGCATTTAATACAATTTAGAATTTGGATAATAAACGAATCAAATATGAACATTTGCATAAATGCATATTCAATTCATTTTTCTTAATCAGATACTGGTTTAAAATTTGTCAATTTGATCACATATTACATGCATTGTTACACGCACGATGTTATATTTTGAATTTACTTACACTTAGTTCAGGCTCTACATTAATATTCAGATATTTAAGAATCCCAAATCAATTTTTCCTAACCAAATGTATAATTAACACATTTATACATCATAATAATTTTCATATGAGGTTAAATGCTCATCGAAATCTAATTCTTAACCAAATAAAAGTGTCCACTTAAATAGATAACTTAGTAGTAACAAAATATACTGAACATTAATCAAATAAACTTGTTTCCAATATCCATCGCATGCCCGAATAAAGTTATGCAATAATATCCAAATTCGAACTCGAATATGAACATCTCAGTATCATATTCGATCTAATTTCTATAGATGTAAGTTCCTCCTATAAATCTGAACGCAAATTGCATCAAAATCTAGGGTTTAGATGTTGATCCTCGATCAAGAATACCTTAGGGCAGCATTTTCCGCAGTTAGAGCAGCGGATGAAGTTGACGTGTCCACGCCCGTGCTTGTTCCTTCCTCCATTCCTTCGCTTAAATGTCTGCAAACCAAACATTACATCATCAGATCTGAGACAGATCAAAGCAAGAAGAAGATGACGTCAGGTTAGAGAATCTAGGGTTTCGATCACTCGCCATGGCCGCTGGACTCGAAGAGGCTTAGCCCTAGCTTCTTGAAACCTAGGGTTTTTGGAGGAGAAGCGCGGCGTTCAGAGCTGGACCGCGAGATTAGGGTTTTTTATATGATACGATCAGATGTGGATTTAACTGCAGAGATGTAATCTTGGCCGTCCAATTACGATGAAGGGAGAATATCCATGTAACTATCGTCTGGGGCCAGAAATAAGGACATTTTTGCCTATAGACCCCTCACATCTGTTTTATTTGCAGATTGCTCCAAACATGCATAACAAATTGGGTAAATCAGAATGTTGATGATTGGTCTTAGAGAAATTTTTATGCACCTGAGAAATTAACTCAAGTTTTTGCTCTGTACAGTCCATGAAGCCCCCACATTTGAAGAACTAGAACTTAAATTTCATTGTACATGATGCTTGCACAGGCGTCGCTCAATAAATAACATTAACCTGAACAGCCCTTTACCCTCCTAGGATCGCGAGGACATCTTAGCGTGTTATAAGACAACTTCGAATCGAAGTGTTTACATTCAAAATAACAGTACCGAATCAATTTGGATTTTTCATCGCACAATGTTAATGAGCACTGAGCCTCGTCTTTGAAGACTCCACATAACCAGAAAACGAATTCAGACAGTATTGGAGATAAAAGTTACTTATCCACTTTGTTACGGATTTTGAGCGCCCAGCAGTATCTTTCTTTTCAAATCCGCTTTAAATTTTTGTCGCTGTTGGGAAATTGAAGTTGAACCTGGGTCTGCTGTGATACCGTGCTAAAGACTCTGCCCACTGCACCATAGATCACTCTGAAGTCGTGGTGAAGGTTAAGGGTTACAACTCTATACTCCAACCTCAATTATAGATTTCCACTGGCAATTGCAGATTGGAAGAACCTATTCAACTGCGATTCGATTGTCCATAATACCTCTTGACCCTCCCTAGGGCCGCTAAATGACCATCGCCTTTCTCTTTAGCATTTTCGGTGGTTTTGGTACTAGTCCACCAAAAACTGCTGCATGTAGTTTTTTTCTGTGTGATGTCATCGTCATACTTACTTCAGAAAAATCAATGACCTCTCAATTTTTGAAGTGATGAAATTTATCTGTCTACCATCACCAATGGAAAGTAAGCTAGCAGACGTAGGAGCCAGTTGCCTTTCTAAAGCAGCCATTTCATCTTTGGGGACTCCAGCAAGCTTTAGTAGGTTGTCCATAGCTTCATCTAGGCTTAAAACTTCGAACCTTTTTGCATCAAATTTTCAGGGAGGATCAGATGAGCCTGCAAATTTAAGTGTCAATATCAGAAAAGATGAAAAATGATTACCATGCTAAGTTTCCTTGAAAATACCTGACTGTGTACATAGCCAATGCACTTACGCTTGATACAGAGAACTCTCCTTCAGGTATCTGCATTTACATGTCGAACCTTGAAATTATCCCATTTCTTCCAGAACGTAGGATCAGATTGTGGGTCTTGAAATCATGATGCAAACATATATTGCACGAGCATGTTCAATTTCTCCAACCATAGAAAATTCATTGAAGGGCATACCAACCTCAAGAATCTCACTCACAGATATAGTTGTAAGGAATTATTCATTGGTCAGGCTAGTGAACAATTTCTTTGGAAATTGATTGCGTTCGTTCTGGAAAGTTATTTAAGTATTCTAATATTGGTCAAAAATTACCAGGCTTGTTGTGTTAGTCATGGTAATTAGTTATACTATATGAAGCTAGGAATGTGAAACCTTCTCGGCTAATTAATCCCTCAAAGGGAATCATCTGGATTCTGGAGTCATAACATGCTTGTTAATTTTCTCTCGGACACTTCTAGTTCTATCCAAGTTGAACTTAGTTACTTCACGTCTTTCCTAACATGAGATGTTAATCTGAATACACTCTTTCCGAGGCCTCCTTCAGCCATCTCTGTGCATGCCCCATCATTCGAATTCTATATCCTGCTTTCTTGAATAGCATAAAGGAGACCTATCAAGAGGATAATTTTCAATCAAAAAAGACCACAACTGAGCAATCTAGCAAAACTGAAGAATCGATTATAGATATAAATGCTACTTGTCGTATGGCTTTTACCACGATATGTACGACAAAATGTAAGGTTAGATTCACTCAATGATTAATTTAAAATTTATAATCTGTATAGAACTATTTTACTACATACAGTAGCCCAGCCTTTATCAGCAATCAGAAGTGAGAAAACTACAATAAAAGAACTTAATATTTAGATCAATAAATAATTAATGTCATCTTGCAGAATGAGAATGAACATAACTAAACAGCAGCATACCTTTTAATTGCACACTCAAATTGCTAACACAATCAACTTTGGAAAGGTAAGTACGCATATATCCTTAAATGAGGATGTTTAAATATTTTCACATCCTACACCTTTGATTCATCCTTGAAGTACTTATGCTCCTATAGAAGTAAGAAAAAGCATCGTTAGAAAAAGTATCATATAAGACATAACTATCATACTTCCTTTACCACTGTCCAAAAAGTTGTCTCATATTGCAAAGAATGGAGTCGGGAACATTACTCACCTTCCACTACTTGTCCAATAGAAAAAGCAAAAAAGTTGGAGGAGGCACTAAGTATAATTGAGAATCCCGTACGGGAGAGAAAGCATCGAGAGGAAATTCAATTTTTAAAAGAAAGTAAGGCAATCCTCCTATCAAACAAGGGACGTATATATGGCATCCGGGGAAGCACCATAAAAATAGCTAAGGGATACAGAATATTTGTATGGGAAATCGCCACTATACAAGGGAGAGAGTACAAAAATTGGGGGGAAGCAGTGAATGAAATTGCATTATTGGACTTCGCAAGCATACCGGAATTTCTTTCATTCCAAGCATAACTTGGATCCATGCGCTTCATATTAGCCTAGAGTTCGCTCCCAGCAATATAGCCATCCCTACCCTATCACGTCAATCCCGCAAGCCTCTTATCCATTCTCGTTCGATCGCTGCGGGGAAGCAAGTCAAAATAGAAAAAGCTTTTAACTTCAGCTCTTCATCTGCACTTCTGCACATAATCACTATTGGACCAACGAGCATAAAACTTGAGAAATATGATTAAAAAACCCGGTATTGTGTACTATGGACCTATCATCAACTAAATAGAAAGTGTTGGTGTAACATTAGCATTTCGATCTTCTCATTTTCTCAAAACTTTTTTAAAACTAGATAGCAAGTGAAATGGGGGGACAGAATTTATTTGATATTTTCTCTTCTTATAATTTCACTTTTAAATATCAACTTTTTTATTGTTCACATTCCATGACAACCAAGTATAACAGTGAATGTCACATCAGCTACTATATATCATCCAAATATGATATGCAAATATAAAGTATTTTCTCTTAGCTATTTACTTTCCAATTGCCAAAACTCCCTTAAGAATGACCACTCTACTTTGTTCATATTGACCAGAGCTATGATGAGCCTCGCTTGACTATCTTGATGCCTGAGAAGCCGCCGGCTAATGAATATGCATTTAAGAATTAGTGGAAGAGAATCTCTAGAATCTTGGGAATTCTTGAATGAACAGGATTTTCTTTTTTTTTATTTTCCTTGAATAAAATTGTGTTTTTGGATATATGTTTAATATTGTGCGTAAAATCTGGTCATTTTTTAAAGCCTTCTTTGTTAGAATGCATTTGTGACGAAACAGACGATTACAATTTAAAACTAAAACTATATTTTACAAAGGACGACTGCAGTTATAGCTATAATTTTATGTGTATCAAACAACCCTTAACGAAAACAAATTTGATACTTAAAGGCTACTAGAAATAATCAACTTGTATTACCATTCATTGATGATTGCCATTAAGTTCCTAAAAAAATTCCAGAAACAAAGGAAAGTATTATGAAACCATGTTAGCTTGGTATGAACCAATTCCATCTTTTTTCAGTTAAAAGAACAGGTTAGCCAAGCTTTTCTTCCCATAGAAATCGAATTCCCACAATTTTCAAAACAAAAAAAACCTAAATTTTAATATCAACTAGAGAGGAGTCAGTGGACAAAGGCAACACCCAAATTGAAAGGCAAACATCCAAATCCTAAGAAGTTGGTTCTAGAAAGAATATACTATCCATCAATTAGTCAGAGGAGTTAAGGAAATCACTGTTTTCTAAGATTGCACAAAGCTAAACTATGAACACATCTGCACAATAGAAATGCTGTTATCGACTTACTTGTTATATATATCTATATACAAACATATATGCAAGTAATACATGCATTTTACATATGTGATCCCATGCATGCTTGTAAACATTCTTATATGGATACTTGCAAGTTACGCAGTAGTTGGTTATAAAATTTTCCAAGCCACGTTGAATTGTATTATGTATATATAAGTTCAGATTTTCAGATAAAAGTAGATAAGTGGAACTGAAGTTTCATTCATCATTTCCTAACAATAGGCACAAGTTTCATATAATCAGTTAATGCTATGGCATTTAAATAGATACATGCTAGCTTGGATTAGCACCTTTAACTCCATCCTAAATAAATGCAGCACCAATATCCACCATAAAAACAATCAGAAAGGTTCTACCTCTATGGTGAAACATTTTATGTGAAGGTACAATAACCTCATAATTACTGACAGTCCGCAAGTGTCAAAGCATCTAGGTTCATGATTATTTATACACTACAAAAGAATATTATACAGGTTATCTAAGCAAGTAAGGTAAAAGCACATTACTTTTCTTCACTGAAATGACGGGAAAAATCACTGGAATTTCCAATATAATCCTAGCTCAAGGTCCTCTTCCATTTTTATCTCCGGCAAAGAGGCTGATTAGTTTCTGCTTTACTTCACTCCCATCTCTTCCCAATTTCTTGCAACTTAATTCTCCATTAATGTCTTTGATGATAGCATAAAAGCTATCGGGTTCATAAATGAATTCTCATAAGCGTTGAATATGCTCGATCTTATAGGTGATGGGAAGTTCGCTGATTTGTCGATGGCAGTTTTTCTTGCCATTTTATACGTAAAACAACCTCCTGTTTTCAAGTTCAAATCATCCATTGTTCACTTTATAACCTGAAATTCAGGTTTCTTCATGAGCTATTTCATCTGTAGTCAAACTATAAGACTCTTCATTTCCCTTGAAATCATTTATTGGAGTTTGATGAGGAACAACACCGAGTTTAACCGCAATGCCATACACTCCAAGAGCTTCCAACAGTCTTCCCTGAATACTGAATTCACCAAGCAGTATAGTGAATGAGAATTTGCTAGGAATAGTACCTCTTTCAATCATTAGAACAAAAACATGAAATGCATCAACAATTCTTCCTTCTTCACAAAGAACACGAAGAACAATGTTGTATGTGATCATCCTAGGAGAATACCCACTCTTTACCATTTGAAACAAATAGGCAAATGCCTTGTCGACCTCTCCTCCTTTAGCCAGAGCTTGCACCATTAAGCAAGATGTATAAGGTGTCATTGTGTAACCCTTTTCTGTAATATCTTTGAAAAGTTCCTTGCCTTCTTCGAGCAATTTTTTGTCCATCAACATCATAGACTTCCTACAAAGCCCTCTTAAAAGTGTGTTCATAGCACGCTCCTCAACTTGAAAACCCCCTTTTCTCATCTTCTTATAAATTTTCAAAGCAGACAAAGCCTCCCCCCAAATTAACAAACCTCGTAACAAGGTGGTATAACTAATAAAATCGGGTTGGCAATCTCCTCTTTCCATTTGTTGCAAAAGGCGAAGCCCTTCTAAAGGTCTCTCTTCTTTGCAATAACCATTCAAAAGGGAATTGTATGTGACAATATTTGGCTTTAGACCAATTTTCAAAGCTTCTTGTAACAATTCCATGGCTTCGTCGGTTCGTCCGACTTTACAAAATCCATCCATGACTAAGGTAAATGTATAGATATCGGGCATCATGGTTGAGTTTTTAATCTGGTTCAAAAGCTCATTTGCTTCCTCTACTCTACCAACATAACACAACCCATTGATCAAGCAATTGTAAGTGCGAACTGTGGGCTCGCACCCAACTTTGCTCATCATCTTGAGAATCTCAAATGATTTCTTCATTCTCCCTCTCTTGCACAAAGAATCAATCAAAATTGTGAAAGTTACAACATTTGGATGGAACCCTCTCTCTAACATCTCATCTAAAACTCGTTTCCCTTCATCTAGCTCGTCCTTCAAGCACAAACATCGAACCATGATCGAATAGGTCCATGAATCTGGAGATAACCCATTTGACTGAATTTCAAAAAAAAGACCAACAGCAGATTCATAGTCTCTAGCTTTAACAAGAGCTAAGAGGATATCATTGTAATCAGAAATTGTCAGATGTTTATCATCACACTCAAAAAGATCTATAACTTTGACTCTCTCTTCGACGGGCAGACCCATAATTTTATTAATAATCTCACTGGCAAGCAATTTAGTACTTCTCTTTGTTGGCTTAGCAACATTCTCGTCAAATGAATCGATGTCAGGGTCCAATTTACAATCTTTATGTGCAGTGTGAACATTCTCTTCGATGGGTAGTTCTTCATTTCTCATAATAATGCCTGAAACTTTGATTGGAGCTTCTCCAGATGCTGAACTAGTTTCTTCTTCAATTGGGGGTAATAATCTATCATTTTCTTCAACCAAATTGAGTAACTCCACTTTTGAGCAAGTGGGTGTTGTGATTTTGGTCTTCGAATGTTTTGAAGAGGATTTTGAAATGGATCGAATTGGGATTGAGGGGTGAGGAAAGGAGTTACCTCGATGAGCTTTGAAGGTGAAGGGATTCTTGCTGCTGTTCTTGGCGTTGCTCTTCTCCTCTAGCGAGAAGAGAGAAAGTACGTATTTGTAGCGCAGAGAAAAGGGAGGAGGGGAGAATGGGAAGAGAGAATTCATGAGATAGAGAGAAATGGTGTCAGCAGGAGGAAGAAGCCTGAGAGGGGATAAGTTAATTGATAGTAGGCCTTGTAACTGGCCTTTGATTAAATTTTTTCTTCCCCTCTCTTAATAATAATATTATAATTAATATAAATGCCTATACCAGAAATAAATTACATGGTAAGGTGGGCTTTTTCTTTGTTGGTTCGTTCAAAAGTATATTATTATTTAACAAAGAACAAGCATAATTGACTGTGATGCTTTGGCTGTGAAAGAGAAATAAAAAATATTCTAGGGGTTTTAGTCAACTAGAACTCAAAACTAGAATTAGGATAATTCGCGGGGATAAAATTTTATAGCATTAATCAACTAGAACTAAAACTATAATAAAATTTTATAATGTTAGTTACCTAGAATTCTAATAAAACTAGAACTAGGATAATTGTACAAAAATATCTCACTTTTTTTTACTTTTCTATATCAAAATGAGAGTTCTAATTTCTCAAATTATCCCAAGTTTTAGCTTAGAACTAGTAGATGGTAAAAAAAACTAAAACTCCTATTTATTTTATTATTTTTTACGTTTTATAAATTTTTTTCTTTACTTCTTTCCTATTATGGTCATCACCCATTAAACCATGCTGTCAGATCAGATTTCGTCTCCTCTTAGTCATCTATGATATTTTCTTTTTCACCGAATATGATAATTATATAATTAAATTTAAAAGTAAAAGTTGTATCGATCCATAATTTATTAAATAATAAAATGAAGAGATGAGGGAAAGATATCTCGGGGAGCAAAGAAGGAAGGAAAATGTGAAAGACTTTTTTAGACTTGTACTATGATAATTTAAAAAATAAAAAAGCTACAATATATATTAATAATAATTATCAATATCTTATAGTCTAACCAAAAGTTATTTAATGGTAAATAACATTCTCGTAAACTATTATCAATCAATACTAGTAAGTTTAAAATACGTGAATAATATTTATATCCTCAAAATGCATAAATATATACTTCATGATTATAAAAATTTTATCCCACGTTATTTTATCAAATTGTCCCGCTTCAAAAAATTATTCCTATTTATCCCACTAAAATATCTCACTAGAAAAAAATTATTTCACTTTAATAATTATCCCACTTTGCATGATAATGTCTCACTTGACTAACGCCCCCTATGTATTTCATTTAAAATTATAATATATATCTAACCATTTAGAATATCTCTGGTCGTAAGGATTTTTCAAGAAAAAGTGGTCCAGTCTTTGGATATATTATGAGGCCTCTCCAAGTCTAAGAATACAGAAGTCTCAATTCAAGGGTGAGCATGTGAGACCCTCTGAGAATGAGTTGATTAATTACGCGTAAAATTCAATCCAATCAAGTTTAATCATGTCTCGATTTTAAAAGAATTAAACACGTGCATTTATAGGTATGGAGAGAAAAACCACCATTTCATCAATTTGAAGAGCATAATTCTAGGCAAGAGACCACCATAATGCATATTAAAAAAAATAAAATTTTTAAATGGAATCTGATCCTCTAATAGTGGAGAGATCTTACTATGTCTTAGTTGTTTACTTGTATAGCAGATGATTATGATTTGTTTGAGTAAATTAAGAACGAGTGCAATTAATGGAGGTTTGATAAACGTCATGTTTATAATGAATTACAACCGTCCATTAGTGAATCAACAGCTGTAATAAAAAAAATCTCCACTACTTTTTGATAATATAGACAATCTAAATCTATACAAACATCACGATAGATGGAGTTTCATAGGTGTTTAGGGTCTACGTTGGTCGAGCGTAAATAGAAATACATATGAAAATCGGAAATGCTATTTGGCTAGCGCTATGTCTAGGGTAGGCATAAAAAAATTGCTAAAGAACCCCAAATGTGGTTTAATCATGAGGAGATTGAAGAATAACATCATCAGGTTCTAGAAAAAAGTAAGCTCAGGGCTAAAATCAACAAATACATGCCCAAGACACCTTTTGTGTCTCGCCCATAGGGGAGACACTTTTTGTGTCTCGCCCATAGGCGGGACACTTTTTGTGTCTCGCCCATAGGCGGGACACTTTTTGTGT
>JBAKGM010000233.1:6106050-6119911 GCA_037177215.1 Asparagus racemosus
TATATATATATATATATATATATATATAAACAAAATCATGTTAATATTTTTGAAACAGAAGAGCACATTCCCCTCCCTAATAGTAGAAAAATCAAATATAGCTAGTTGAGTGCTGAGCAGAAGAGAGCTTACATACAGAGAGGCATGGATAATAAGAGAAAGCCTGAAAAGTAATGACTCCACGGACAGTAGTACTAATAGCATACGACAACACTTGATCCAGAAGACCATGTATCATCATTATCATTAAATTTTAATTGTTAATCTTACCTATAGAAGTTTCAGACTAGAAATCATCATGCTACCTATAGAATCCTAAAGTTCAATCTGACCCATTATACAATAACATACCTCATACAATAATAATTTTATGCCTATTTAGTCTACTTTGAATGCACATGAGCTCACCTCAAGTAAAAAGAGAGTAAGTTTCATTCCTATTATCATATATTACTAGAGTTTGAAACTTAGGATTTGCCTGGATCAGTCAAAATAAAATAACATTTATATGTATGTTCAGTCTACTTTAAATACGTAGGAGTTCAACTTAAGTAAAGAGAGAGAGTAAGTTTTATTCTTTTAATCATGTATTACTAGTGTTTGAAACTTAGAATTTGGCTGGATCTATCAAAATACAATAATAATTTTATGTATGTGTGCTCATTTTTGAATGTGCACGAGCTCACCTCAAGTAAAGAGAGAGTAAATTTCATTCTTTTTTAATCATGTATTATCAGTGTCGGAAAACTTAAGACTTACCCGGGTAATCCAAAATTCTGAAATTAGTATTTGGTGGAATGTGTTCAAAAACAAAAAAGAATCGTTCTTATCATCATCAAGTAGACGTTGAAAAAATTAATCTTATACGCCCAAAATTTTCATAGTTACAAATTTACCTCAAATAAAGAATCAAAATATATAACCACGTACACCTCATGTGTACCCAACAAGCAACTACAAAATTCTTTAAATAAAGAATGCAAACAATATAAAATTTGAAAGAAGTGGATATTGTCCTTCAAGATGGAGAGGACGATTTTTCTTTGAAAATATAAACATTTAAGCAATCCAATCCTCTATGTATGTAGCCGTGTGTCACATGAATCATCCTTTCTCTCAGTTAAAATAAACAAAACAAAGTACTTTCTTTTTTAATTTTCCCTTCAAAATAAAGCGCTCTAGTACGAACGCTTGAGCGCTGCGCATTATACACTTTCAACATAACTTCAGGTCTAATAAGAAATTGCATAGGGCAATAAAATTACAAGCATAAATCATTTTTGGATGCATCAAATCACAAGCACATAGAAAATAAAATAAATAATTTTTCGCCTTATAGTTAAAAGGCATTAGAGAATATATATATTTTTTAATTAATTAAACATTAAAATTTTCAAGTAAGTCCATATAAAATATTTGAATTGTATTCTTCTTACTGTTTACAAATTTGAAAGTTGTTTAAAGAGTAATTTACACTAAACTGCCAAAATCTTTTAGCATTTTACAATAAACCCCAAATAACTTTAGAATCACACTAAACCCCCAAACACTATTGGGATTGCAAAAAACCCCAATAATTTTCTACACTTTGTATATAACCCTCATGACTACGTCAGTCCATATTTACGTTCTAAATGTCTCACTAACGCAAAATGTGGACTCATATCATTAGGAGGTAATTTGCAAAACATGAAAACTTATCGAGGGTTTTCTCCAATCCAATAGTTATTGCGGGTTTAGTCTGATTGTAGAAGTTATTGGAAGTATACTACCAATCATTGAAAGATTTTGAACGGTTTAGAGTAATTTACCCTTGTTTTAACTCTTTGAGATAGAAGAATTGTATTTTTAGTAATATGTTAAATGATACCGGAATTAGAATTTGATATTGTCAATTCTTGTGCTATGCATTTGCAGGGGCGGAGCCAGCACACGGAGGGTGGTGCCAAGTGGCACCGCCCTCAGTCGCACAATTAATGAACAATATGTGGGCCTTAAAGCAAAGTGACACCTCTAATTATTTGGATAGTATGTAATGACCCATCAGTCAACTTTTAATGGACTATACCTAAAAATAAAGTTACCCTAGGAACATAAAGTTAAATGGCTCAATTCATCACATATCAATGAGGCATAAATACCATCATTAAAAAAAATACATAAGTTATATTGAAAATGATGCACTTAGTGGTTCAGGCTATTGCGCAACGATTCAAAATATGATAACATGTACATGTCAATTGTAATTGTATTTAGTTGAATATCTTTTGTATCTCTTTAAAGTTCTAAATTATATTGAATGTGAGAGAAAATTTAGTAATATTATCTTTTTATATATATTGTTACAACCCTCGTATGAATTTTTGGCTCCGCCGCTGTCCATACGTGATATGCCAAATACAAATATCCATTATTTTGTAATAACGTCCAAGGCATTTGAACTTAGTGTATGTATGAGAAGGTGTTGGGTGCGTAGCCCAAATCACGGCAGCTCCTACCAACCAATTATCGTCCGCATGTCCTAATCAATGGTTTCTCTGTATGATACGCCAGCTAATAAGATCATAATGGGAAACAGAGGCCCTACTCATAGTTGCCTCTCCCCATCTCTCTTTTCCTTCAACCTTTGCCCTTACACCAATGGTGACAACGGTTCTTGTGATTATCAAAATGCGTTCTAGGTGCTTTCAAATTAGAATTACAGGGGTTCTGATATTGATTATCAAAATCTCATGCAACTTCTGAAATAATTATAGATAGTGCATATATATGCAGCAGAATAGATAGATGAAGTATATATCATCTATTACTATTATTTAAAATAAGCTACCTTTATAGTGTTCTACCCCTACCTATGACACAAGCTCAAAGATTTCCTAGAGATGTCCCTAAGGCTTTCAAATGCTTTAAATATCATGCAAGAACAAGATTGGAAACTGCAAAAATAAAAACTAATTCCAAATTCACACAGCACTTCCAAACGTTCAACCAAAACCAAATTACCCACCATTTAACAAAATCCCCGGCATCAGTAAAACGGAAGAAAAATGAAAATCTCATAACTGCCAAAATTGACAAAAAGAGGAATTACTTTTATCCATCATTTGCATTCCAGCCTACAAGATAACTACTACAAGGAGAAGGAATAAACGCCCCCAAGGAAAAGGAATCAGCGACTGCAAGGAAAACGAATCTTGATCCATCATCTCCGTCTTCTATTTTAGTTTCTTCACGATTGATTAAGGTAACATTGATTTTTTCTTACAAATAGGCAATCGTAAAACTAACATATCTTTATTTACTGAATTGAGGACAAGTCGGGGATCGTTGTCTCTGTTGAAATTATATTAATGGATTGGTTCTTTAATTAGTTTGATGATAGTTAAAACCTACTGGAATTGTTTTGCGAATGAAGGTAACCTATTAGTTTTATTTCCTCTATCGATTTCTCTGATTTATTGGATAGGCAATTTTTTACAGTTATATGAACGACTTATCTTGATGTTATAGAACTTTTCTGTAATAATTTTCTTAATACGATATTTATATTAGAAAAGATTATTAAAGTGTTGTTAACTTTTCTAAGCACACAAGTTTATGTGTCACGCAGGCACCGGAGGACTAGTCAATCAATTAAGAAAAACAATCCACTAGTTCTGAGTGGTAATGATGCATCAAATAATGCTTTATAGCAGTAGACGCCCAAATGCAAAGTAACAGAAACAGAGCCCAAAGTTTTCTAGTAACTAGTTTGTGAGTAGAAGTAAAAGGCAACACCAATCGACTCAATTCTGTTGAGGTGATTAATACGTGAGTATAGTCCCACATGGATAACATAAGAAAGAGTAATGAATTTAAATAGAAGTTTAGGTCAATACCAAATAGCTATAGTTTTTGGGTTAAAATTGATTTTTAACTTCTGTTTAAGGTCCATCAACTCTAGATTGGGCCCGATTTTCCCCCCAACAAATAGTATCAGAGTTAAGGTCATGGTAAATAAAATAAAAAATCATGGTAAATAAAAAAATAGCGTCCGGAGAATCCACGGATGCCTGTAGAGCCCGCGAGTAAAGTAGTGTAGAAGTTAGTAAATCCTGTAGTGAATTATAGTTGAATTGAACTACACTCACAAATTAAAGGGGAGTTTTGAGTTGATTAATATGTGAGTATAGTTCCATATCGGATAAGATAAGAAAGAGTGATGAGTTTAAATAGAAGTTTGGGTCAATACCGAACTAATAGCTATACCTTTTGGGTTAAAATTGATTCCTAATTTCTGTTTAAGATCCATCAACTCTAGATTGGGCCCAATTTTCCCCCCTACAAATTCCTCAGCAATAGGCAAACAGTTGAAACAATTCACACGCTTACAAAAACTAACCACAAATGACATTAACACAAACTGATCACAGCTGAATTTTAAACACAAATCATAATGGGATCCTTAATATTTGATGCTAAGTTAACCTTTGATCCCAAAGTCTTCCTAAACTGATCACAGCTGAATTTTAAACACAAATCATAATGGGATCCTTAATTTTTGATGCATAAGTTAACCTTTGATCCTAAAGTCTTCCATCATGATCTCTTTATCATCAGTTTTCTTGGTGGCAAAGATCTTGAAGAATTCTGGAAACAAGAAGGATCCGTAGAGGGGAGGGTTATTATCCTTGCTTAGAAGAGCTTCGGCTGGACAAATGATGCAATCATCTGCGGACCTGATGGGCAAGGCGATCGACGCTCTTGCCAAACTCTGGTTCGTTACAGCTCGATGCTCCACCGCCTTTAGCAATCCATTAGTTACTACCTGTTCCGATCAAATAATATTTCACAGTAATTAAGCTGCATAATTAAAATAAAAAAAAGAGTATATCTAAGCATACTGCATCAAGCCTATGCCTGACGCACAAAAGACCGAAGGAAAAAAGTTTTCCAGTTATTGCGTGGTTCTCTTTTATAGATTTATCCCAATCCAATTAGTTGCATGATCTTTTGCTGATAGACCTAACATTTTAGAGCTATTAATTAACATTTAGGCTACCCACTTTCAAAATCACTCTTAAATCCAAAATACTTTTTTCAATTGAATACATCGTGTATTTCAGCAGATTTATATACAACCAACATACAACAAAACATAGCAATTTATTATGAAATGTAACAACTCATAGCAAAACCTAGCTATTTACGAACATTTTGAAGTATACAAAATGGATTTATAGATAATTTAGTAAAGAAACACATAAAACCAAATTGTAAGAGATTGAACAAGTTACCTCAAATAGAAGCCCAAAATTTACCACAAAGGCATTAGGGAGAGGGTCGACAGAGACCCACTGGTCATCGTGCAGGACCTGGAGCCCGCTAACTCTTCCTTGAAGAAGAAGAGTGATGAGATTTGGATCGCAGTGCTTCGGCAAACCTAATGTTAAGCTTGGATCTGGGCATCGCGGATAGTAGTTAAAAACCATCTTCACAGGGCCTCCACTACGATTTTCAGTCAAATAATCCTCGTCCAGCCCTAATCCAATGGAGATGAGCCTTAAAAGTCTAGTCGCTAACCCCTTTGCCTCTGGTGCAAACTTGCTCATGATCTCCCTTCACATACAAATGCAAAAACGTTACTGAAACAAATAGCACTAGTTTTGTTCAGTACAAGATATCCATCAATATATATGAATGGTATATATATTACTTTAAATTATCAGGTTTTTCTGGAAAAAGATGCTCGAATTTCGCCACGGGATACGCAGAAATGATGAAGCAGTCCCTCCAGTAGAGAGATTTTTCTTTGCCATAACCTTGGCCTGTAAATAGTCTGGGCTCTTTTCTTGGATCTTCCGAATAGTAACAAGCTTTGTTTTCAGCAGGCATCTCAAAGAATTCCTGAGCAACTCTTATCATGTCATTGACCAGATCTTCTGGAATTCCATGATTAATCACCTGCAGTCCATGATTCATCAAAACAGTTAAGCACACTCCCCGCAATAAGGATTAGATTGTAATTAGGATTTTGAGCACTATTTCCATGTATAAGTGAACTGCATGCTTGTGTGTGGGGTTTGAAACTAGTCCTAAATGACAAATAGAATTGACTTGTTCATCTAACCATTCAATGTGTATTTATCCCCAAAAAAATAATTTTTATTAGACATTTCATAATTAACAAAATTCAAACTTGATGTATATTTGATTTCTGAAAGAAACATGTATTGATGGATGGGATACTCAGTGAATATAAGCATCATAGTAATTGGCTATGATTCATTCTAAATGGTCATCTCTTCACTATTTTTTTTAATGGAGAGGATGTGAATCCAAAAAGAAATTGCTGTATAAATAAATAACCTGAAAGAAACCATATTCTTTCCCAGCTTTGAGGATTTCTCGGACAACTTCATCCTCACTGCCTCCTTGAAGGTCTACGACAGGAATGCTTTCGCAAGTTCTCACAGTGTTTGGACGTTGTTCCTCTGGAAATATGTATGTTTCTGGCACTACACTTCCACGGCTAAGTCCGTCTGATACCAGCTTTTCCATCTCTCTCTCTCTCTCTCTCTCTCTCTCTAATGCATTTTTGCGCTCGTGATAAAGAGTCGGATTCTATTTATCGTAGTCGTGAGGTGTTGTGGGGCTAGTAAAGAGTAGGGTTTTATATATATAGGCTACAAGAATGGCATAATAATTCCCTCCCTTTACAGGCTAGCATTAGCTTATCCCAAGCAAAATTAAAGAGAAAAATACAAAAGTGGCAACTACTCCATCAGTGCGTACCTACGCATTAATCTCATTTGGTCACGCTCTTATCCTGTTAGTTTTTATTTTATATGTATATTTAATTTGTGGTTTCAAATATAGAATTTTAAACTTCTTTTTTGGTAAATGAAGAGTTGGTGTCTTATTGCTTTTTCATTTACTAGTATGTCATACGTGCGTTGCACGTGATGCATGATACAATTATAGATTAACATATGTTACTAAATTAGTTTTTAATGCTAAATTTATATTTAAACAATAAGTTTTAGGAGGTTATCTCAAAATAGCAAAACTATAGTGATCCACTCTAACATAGTATCAACATAAATTTTCTATAAAGAAAATGACTACCAAATAGTATCATTGTGGTACAGACTCAGCAGTTTTTACATAGTGGTTCGTTTTAGATTATAAATTTAAGGATATTTTAATATTATTTAATTTTTTATATTATTAAATTGAGTACACATCATTTTTATTTAACCCTTAATATCTTGTAATTAAACTTTCCTATTGACTTTTCATCTCTTCAAATAATTTGATCATCCATCCTTCTACATTTTTTCTTGAAGTTACTCTTTAGTGCTCATTCTCTCCTTCCATCGGAGTCCAACTCTAAATAGTTAGGTACTACATTACCACAATGTACATAATTTATATAGTATTAGGCACAGTTATATGGTACAACTACAAGTAAGTTCTTCATTCTTCTAAACAAAGAACATGAAGAAATTATTGGTCAAATATTTCTCATATTTAACTTAGTCAATACAAAAATTATGTCTTTCTACATGCATAAAGATATCTTTGCATAATATGATCTTGGTTGTTTGCTCTAAAACATTATCATTCATCATATTACTGCATACGCAAAACTATATTTTTGAGCTGAATAGTAATCATGTAAAACAAAAATGAAAATAAGTGCTTAATCTAAAATACAATTTCATGAGAACCCAAAAGTCCTCATAAGATAACTAACATGATAATTAGTGCTTAACTAAAAACATAATTTCAAAGGAATCTAATAGTCATTAGAGCCACACAAACTTTAAAATTTATAGTTATTGGGAATTATTAAAATTGAGAGGGTATAAAAGGAAATCAAAAATTTTAACATAGCAATCCTCATTTATAGTAGTATATATATATAGATATAGATAAGAGAATGTATAATATATATATTCGATTATATTAGATTTAACCATTTCTCTATGAACTCAATCGTTTAGTCTTTGGTGTTTTCATGTGTCTACTCGGTTAGTGAAACAGAATTCTATTACAAATCGACGAAAGAAACAAACCATAGAATCATAATGATTTAATGAGTTTCAACAACCAATGATACTATTGACATTAAGAAAAATAATCAGGTTGTGGTAAAATAATCAGGTTGTGGTACTATTAAGAATCCATAAGAATTACAATTACCACCATGTCGCCAGCACTTATCGACCTTCAATTCATAAAGACTATGCAATTTATTCTTCTCAAAATATTAATTGAAGACTAATAAGTGCTGAAACATAAGTTGAAGATGAATGTACACATAAAATTATCTGCCGTAGAGATATGACATAATTTTGGATGAAATTTACAAAACACGCAATACTTTAAGGGTGTTTTCTAAAAAGATCCTAAAAGTTCCGATATTAGTAAACCCCCTAAAACTTCGGGATGATCAACCCTATTAATTAGTGGTCTATTAGGAAAATTTGAAAGTTTGGAAAGTTTTATGAGACATTTAAAAAGTTCAAAAGAGTTTAGTGGAATAAATTCTTTTATAGAGTAGTTAGTAGAAAACGCCCCCAAGTTCACGTGTTTTGTGAAATTTATCCTCATAATTTTGTGGGCCCATCAAGATCTAGTAACCTAAACCATCTCCAGTCGGCTTTAGTCAAAGAACACATGGACCGGGCCGGACCAGACCGGACCCGACCACTTCATGAACCCGCAGAAAGCCGGGCTCACCACAGGTCATAACTCACGACTTTACTTTGCTCCCGATCTTCCCTCATCGGCATCCAATAGATCTCAGTCGACCAAACCCTAAAAAGAGGAAAAAAAAGGGAAAAAAGGGCCTAGATCTTGTCTCTTTTCCCCAAATTTTCTAGGGTTTTCCCTTCACGATGCCGCGATTCCACGTCGACGGCAAGGTAGTCGAAGGCGTGGACTTGCTCAAGAGGAGGCGCTGGCCATGGCGATTGGACACGTGGCCGTTCGCTCTCCTGTACTCTCTCTGGCTCTTCGTCGCGATCCCGAGCCTCGATTTCACCGATGCCTGCATCGTTCTTGGGGGACTCTCGGTGTTTCATATCCTCGTGTTGCTCTTTACTGCGTGGTCCGTGGATTTTAAGTGCTTCGTTCAATTTAGCAAGGTAAATTCGCCTTCTTGATCGAGTTTTTTTTAATTCTCGTTTAGAATTTACTTGCACTTTAATACCTAAAAGCTTTCAAATTGACGTTGAACTGGCAATTTGAAACCACAAAGCTCTAAAAGTTGAAATTTTGTAAGAATATTTCTTTCTCATTTAACTTTTGTATGTTCGTACTATCGAACAAAATTAACCTTAACTTGTTTGTACTTTGGGATATCAAATTGCCAAGTCAAAAAGGTTGAAACTTTGGGGTATTAGATTGCAGATAACCCTTCTTGTTTATAATTGTTTTTTGTAATTGTGATTTTTTTTTTGCAGGCTAAAGATATAAATTCTGCAGATGCGTGTAAAGTAACTCCAGCCAAGTTTTCGGGCTCGAAAGAAATCGTGCCGCTTCATTTTCGGAGACATGTAAGTTCTTCTACCACTGGCCACTGATTTCAGTTATGTAATTAGATTATTTATGCTCGTTGAGCTTTTCAAATTGGCTAGTTATCACCACGAGCAGAAAGCCTCAATAAGTAACTTAATTCCTGTTGCTAATTAAAAAAAAACATGAGGTAGTTTGTTCTGTGTAGTGCCGTGAATTAACAATCAAACAGCAGAATGTTATTATGAGATCTGTCAATTCCTCAGGAATCTAAATGTGACTATAGTGATGCTACATTTCTCAGAATTTCATTTTTGACATGACGAGCTGCTATGCTGTCTAAACTGCTCTGTGGAACCTTTTAGATCTGCCCATACCATTAAGCTTGTCTAACATTTGCTGCTGGCTTCATAACATTTAGATAATTGTTTGGACAGTCACCTAGGTCTATCTTAGGTCTTGCTACTTCACAAAGGAGCCATAGCCATTGATAGGGTGTATGAGTGGCTGGCCATCTTGTCCAATGGGTTCTGTTAACATGATTAGATTTTCTAACCTCTATCTCCTAAATTGAAAAGATCTGCGATAGTAAAATTTTGTAGTTTTTTACATTCTTTGTTTGCAGGCTTTCCTATAGGTTCTCCTTTCTCCAGAGGAGTTTATTATTGGTTGGAAATTATTGCGCATTTTTATCGAGGATAAAGTTTGATAGCACCCCGAGTTTTTAGCTAAGGACCATTAGGTTGCTATAGAAATTGCAAATTCATCCAACTTTGTGGAATTGAGAACCATGGAATTACAGTTCCAATTTATTTTATTTGGTTTGATGCAGTTAAAAGTTCTGCATTGCAATTTCATGGCACACATGTATTTTTTAGTTGATATGTTTCAAGTTCATAGTCCAGCCAATAGGATTATGGTCTATATGTTTACAAAATTACACATTATCTTGCTGAGAAAGAAATAGGAGAGAATGGTTGAAAGAGAAGAGCCCGGTGGGTGAGAGAGGTTTTGGCATTAATGGAAGAGAAATTAGAAACCCAAAAATGATAGTCTTGAATCACAAACAAGAAAGTTGTGAAAGAATATAAGGCTTGCTAGATTTCGTCTATTAGAATTAACTAATATGGAAGTGAATACTAATACTCCATTATTTAATAAAAATTGGTATGACTTAAGAAGTTTTTTTAGTCTTTCAATTCCAAATGAGAAAAAAGGACTTTTGATCTATCTATTAACTATAATTCATAGAATTCCAATTAATTGTTGCCTAATAGGCCCTATAATCAGAGATTACTCCTCTGCATTTAAGGTAATTGGTGTGTTGAAAGTGAATTGATTACTGGATCAACCTTAAATTTCGTGGTCGAGTTAGGATGCTAGCAAGATCAACAAGTGCCCCTTGAACATGGTTGATATGTTTGGACTAAAGGGGTTAAGGTGTTCTGCTAATAGATTTCCCCATCTTAATCCCTATTGTTTCTCTTATAATTCTTGATGAGAACCTTTACCATCTCCTTTTCTTCTGCTCCTAACCCTAACCTATGCTACACCTTACTCTTCTCTTCCGCTCAACATAATGCCTTTTCTTCTTCATGCACTTTTCTTACCTTGTATTTCTTCGGAGACTAAGAGCTATGACTATGGTACAATTATGTGAGGGAGAATATCAAATACACGTTTCTTACCTTATAATTCTTAAAAGAGCAATGATTATAGGCATATATGAAAATCAAAATCAGGATTCTCGTAGCACTTGGGAAAGAATAGACCGAACCATTGGAGGCAGTCAGTTAGTAGGGCTCGTGGTTTAGAGCTTAGAAATGGGAAGAGTGATTGTGAAAAAGAAATAATTGTTAACTCATTTTGAGTTTCAGCAACTTCTATTTGGGTTAAAAATTTAGTAAGGATTATTAGAAGTTGATGCATGAAACCTACAAGATATGAATCGATTAGAGGCTGTTTGGTTTGCTGAGAAAATTAATTGCAGAAAATGTTGTTGCGACAAATATTGCATGCGATATTTGTTGTAGGAAATAAAGGTTATTTGGATATCTACAATTTTATTGTAGAAAATGTATTTCCAATGCAAATTTAGTCTTTGGTTGAAAAACAACTAGTACAAAAGCTACAAAATTTTGTCATATAAGGAAACTGGTGTGTAGATGGTTTTCCTATTTAGATTAAAAAATTTTTTTTGATGAGGTGGAATTATTTTTATTTTTAATTCCCTTTTCTGAAGCTTGTAGGCTGCAGCTTCTCCCACCAAATTGGTTGTAGCATTTGTTACAAGTTTTTTCCTACAAAATACAAGTCCACTTACCTTTCCTAATTATGAAGTTGCAGACCAAACAATGTATTTACAAATTCGATAACGATATTTACGTTTGCAAGTACGTTTCCATCCAACCAAACAACCGCTTAGATTTGATAAACTAGTTGTGATATTATGTTTATTTTTATCTTTTCATTGAGGATAATGTAGTTGATATTTTAGTTTGGATATTTAGTTAGACAGTTATTTTTCTGTTTAGGGTATGTTTGTTTCAAGTGGAAACCCCAGAAAACCAATGGAAACCCCCTGACATTGTCATAAAATTTTACTTTTCCTATTCTTGTGTTTGTTTCACAACTCAATTTTATAAAAGTTTTCTTGAAACATTGCCAATTGTCATTTTATGCTAGAAAACTATTTACATTCTTGCTCGGAAATGGACTACAAAGGACTGTGAAATTTAATATTTAGATAATGGGGAATTGAGGGAAACATATTATTATCATTGGGATCCTAATTTTTTCTTTCAATCCAAACTACATGAAAGTGTACAAAACAATTTCCACCCATTATTCAAGGGTGAAAAAAACTCTTTTTCAAGAAACCAAGGAAAACCATATGAAATGGATTTTTTATACGTGGAGAAGGATTCTTATTATTTCAGGAAATGAAACAATTATGCCCTTAGATTTTAATTTGGAGAATATTTGTTTCTATCTTTTGACACCATGGTTCATTTATAAAGAAGTGTAATTGTTCCTTTTGAGAATAAACTATAATTAATGAAGTTATGAGTTTTGAGAAATCTCTTTCTTGAGTACACGTAAAGTGCAAGTTAGCATGTGACATGCTAGACTAGGTTTGTAGTTTACCTAGGGAATGTGAAACCCAAACTTTTATCTGTTTTTTTTTTCTATTTAAGTATGTCTCCTCCGCAATATTTAGCCTCATCCAAATCAAAAGGAAGAAAACAAACCAACTCCAAATTCCCTCCAAACCAGCAACTCTGTCTCTATTTTCTCTTTTCCTGCAGCAGTAGTGTTGCTTCCATGCATCAACACTTGCACAAAGCCACCTTAACCTGGACAACCATCCGAAATTCCTTTCTACAGGAAGAGCCTCTATCCTCTGTTTCACTGCAGAAAGAGTGCAGAAAAGAAGCCTAGTCAACCCTTGAAGGCCCTTTTTATTCTTTATTTGATTGTAGCAAACACAACAGCGAAAAACAATCTACTAGGCACCATGTACAAGCTTCAATTAGATCAAAATTAGAGTCATTACTCATTAATTGGTACAGAGCAAGTTAATATATCCAGGGACTTACCGTCATGAAGGATAAACTCAAGAAGATTTTGCTCAAACTCAATGATTTGAATAGAACATTAGATAGATTGGTTGGGAAGGGACTTCTCATCTAGAGATGTCGTATGCCAGAACCAGAGTCAAAGCCCAAACTAGAAGTGATGGTTAAGCTAGAAACAGATTCAGAACTATAGCTAGAACTGAAAGCTGATCCGGAACGAAATAAAAAATGAGTACGTAGAGCTAGAATTAGAGCCTCAACTCGAGTCTGAGTCTGACATCTTGATGCAGAATCAAATAACGATAAAGTTCGAGTCACTTCCAATTTGAGAGTATTTAGCAACGTAGTTTGTTATACTAGATCCTCCTACACCAACAGAATATTAAGTTTACAGATATTGTTGAAGATCTTGCAATCTCTTCAATTCAACATCACATTAGTAGAAGGATTCGTCATATTATTCTGTTTTAATACTTGGGTCGAGTTTTTTGCAGCAAGGAGAGGATTGATGCATGCCAACTGACAAGATATGAATTGATTCGATTTGAAAAATTAGTTAGGATATTTTGTTTTGTTTTTTCCAGTTAGGATAATGTAGTTGCTATTTTAGTTTAGATATTTAGTTAGTAAGTTATTTTCAGTTGCAATTTCAATTAGGAAGAATATTTGTTTCTATCTATGTTACCCGGGTACTTCTATAATGAAGCCGTACCCGTACCGGACACGTACCCGACACTTTCCCATACCCAAACTTCATGGACACTTCTTGAATATATGCA
>JBAKGM010000233.1:6120011-6157617 GCA_037177215.1 Asparagus racemosus
GGTTTAACCCTTCACTAACCTGCCAAACACTAATTTTGAGATAAGAGGTTTGTTAAACCTTGATAAGCAGTTAAAGCTATCTAACCGACTATAACACGTCATTTCGATGGGTTAACAAGTCCGCCTATATAGGCGGCCTAAAGTTAATCCATCTCATGTTAGCAGGGCAAAGGCTGTAATTTATTTTTATTTGCAACTGCCGCATATTGAGTTGGGATTAATTTATTATTTGAATCCTTCACTCAAAGCTAGTTGGCTACTTCATAATTCGATTCATGCTGGCTACGTGAGAGAAGAGTATTTAATTTAACATTTTAATTGTGCATGGTTAGGCAATGAAAGGTGACTATTTGAATATTTTAATACTTTAACTTACTCTTAGTTGTGGCTATATATTTAATATCTTCATATTTTAATATTTCAGTTCAGACCTCCTATTCTCTTATTTTCATTTCCTTTATTGGGAACATGTGCAGTTTTTCAAATGGTTCTAGCATTTTTTTGGATAATATACATTGTTGTTGTAATTTTTATTTTTAAGTAAATTAACTTTAATTCTATTTTAAATTGATTATTGTTAGCTTTTTCATCCATCAATACTAAAATAATACAAAATGATGTATTTTTATAGTTCAGATGAATGCAAATTTTAGTTGAATTTATTTTAATATAATAATTACTAGAAAAATTTCATACTTTTAATAGGGTTAGAATTGGGACTTTTAAAAAAGTCAGAAGAGTTAAGCTGCATAACCCTTCTTTATTTGTCAAACACAAAAAAAGTTAATCCTTCCTATTAACTATGTAATCCAAACGGAATTTAATTAATTTAATTTAATCCTTAGCCCTCCTCTCTTAACCCCTTGCCAAACGTCACCTAAATTCCCTGCAAACCAGCTACTCCCCTTCTCTGTTTTTCTCGTTTACTGCAGCAGCAGTGTCGCTGTCATGCGTCCACACTCACACAAAGCCACCTTAACCTATCCTAATTTTCTTTCTACAGCAAGAGCCTCTGTCTCTGTTTGACTGCAGAAAGAGTGCAGAAAAGCAGCCTACTCAGCCCCCAAAATCCCTTCTGTCTCTTTACTTGATTGCAGAAAACAAGTTACCAGCAGCCACATACAAACTTCCATTAGATCTAGATCAGAGTCGGGGCTCATCAGAGTGAAGTTAAATTGACCTCTATGTTGCATGTGTACTTCTATTTGGAATCGTACCCGTGTCGTATCTGTGTTGTACTTGTAACCAACAACAAAACTTCAGAGGACACTCCTTTGATATTTGCATACACTTGTTTAAATGTGTACTCAATTATATAATACATGTTTTAAGTTAAAACTCTCATCATATACTTTTTGAATGTATATGCTACACTTACATGCTATTCTTGAGACTTATTGGACTACGGTTTAGCATCTACCCAGTTAAACCTGTGACTATAAAGGGTCTTTTGGATATCAGTTTTAAAAATGAGCCATTTTCTAATTTATAGATGTATGTTATAAAATAAACATATAAATGTTATCGGAATTTTATTTCATATCACATGAAAAGGAAATAATATTGATCTCACGTAAGGTATTATTACATATATATGTATGTGTAGCTGTGTCCCTGTTTCGTATCTTTTACAAATTTGCTATGTCCCATATCCGTGCCTGCACCCGTGCAACTTAGATTGACCTTTAGTTAGTAGGGGCAGTAAGAGTTTAGCTAGGTAAATATTTACTGACAGTTAAACTTCTTTAACCTAATATAATAGGTTTTCCCTATTACATGTGGAGGGATATTTTATTTAGAAAAAAGGACCAGCATTAGGTCACATGATAATGCAACTGCTGGAAGATGGATGCAATACAATCAAATAACTTTAGGGGCATTCTAATCATCTTATAATCATGGTTTATCTGGCTTTATGAAGTCCTATCATTTTACGGAATTTTACATCAATGTTCAGATACTTTGTTAAACTATGGGCAATTTCCTCAACCAGAAAGTATCCAGCTGCCTTTAATTTGGCATGCTACAGGTATTTAAATACTATAGATATTTAAATACTATTCACTGGCTTGATACACAATAAAGTACTTTGAGAAGTTAAAGGGCAGCTTAATGTAATCGATGCATTTGATTCTTCTACTGCAACGATATGCAAGTATCTTTTCGTGCTATTGTGAAAGATTTGTATATCATTTTTACTCATAAAAAAAATGTTAGTGTCTTGAGTGAATAGGGTTTCACTTGTGCAGGTTACAGGATCATCAACATCTTCAACAAAGAATGTCGATGATGAAATATATTTTGATTTTAGAAAGCAACGCTTCATTTTTTCAAAAGAGAAAGAAACCTTTTGCAAATTCCCATACCCTACGAAGGAATCATTTGGATATTATCTTAAGAGCAGTGGCCATGGGACAGAAGCTAAAGTTGCTGCTGCTACTGATAAGTGGGGTCGAAATGTGTAAGTTTTTTCTATAGGTCGAAATGTGTAGGTTTTTTTAATAACAAATTTTGGTTCTGTTCAAAGTTGAAAGAAAGAATGATTTATGAAATTTTGAAATTTTGTAAGAGCACTTTTAGTATCACTCTTTTACTATTGGAGTTCGGAAGCCCTGCACAAAGTTCTATTTCTTAATCAACCCATGTGTGAGGTGGTTCGAACATTTTAGATACCATATAAGGACTTTTCGAATTTTACTTGCCTTTCTTTATTATCTTCTTCTGTATATTCAATTGGATGTAAAGAACGTTGCATATAGATGAATGTTTTCATGTGGTTCGGACACCTCACATTTTATATAATTCTTTGGAGACTGACCTTCTGATGTTTTCTAATAGTATAAAAAATATTCATAAGAATGCAATTTCCCGTCTAGAATATGATATAGTTGAGAGTGAGGTGATTTTCTTTCTAACTTAGTTTGTGATAAGAGTCAATCTGAAAATTGTGCTTCAGCTGCTTGTTCTTGAAAGGATAATTTGTAACTTTTAAATGAATGCTCATTTGCTTGAAAGTAATTTTGTGTTAGGTCATAAAAAGCACTGATTTTGTCCACTTGATGATCTGGTGTTTATCCAAAACTTAGTCATCCATAACTCCAAACTACTTACATTTGAGACTCAAGGATACACTTGCTATCTACAGTTTTCATCCATTTCTCTGTATCAAGAGAATTCTAATTTCACTTCACTTTTTTTTGTTGGTTGTTATTTTTCTAGCATGCTACACAACAATATATAATCTCTTCTTCTTGTCCAAAATACTTCCTTTTGTAATAATGTTCATATAAATGTTGTGCTTATTTTCTAATACCTCCTTTTTATGTGTAGGTTTGAGTATCCTCAACCGACATTTCAGAAGTTGATGAAGGAGCATTGCATGGAGCCATTTTTTGTTTTTCAAGTTAGTACGGTTTCAACTTTCAACATCAAGTCTAATTGCAAGCTTGTAACTTACACATTTACTGGAACCTTATGCTAACTTGGTGGCTTCTAATTCTCTAGGTCTTCTGTGTGGGCCTTTGGTGTTTGGATGAATACTGGTACTACAGTTTGTTTACCCTTTTTATGCTCTTTTTGTTTGAGTCAACAATGGCCAAGAGTAGGTTGAAAACCCTGACTGAGCTTAGACGCGTAAGAGTTGATGGCCAGACTTTAATGGTGTATCGCTGTGGCAAGTATGTCATTACTGATGTTAGTTGCTAATGTTTGATTGCAAATGAGGAATTATGGAATGGTTGCGAACTGAAAATTTAACCATTATAGGTGGGTAAAGCTTGCTGGGACTGACCTCCTTCCTGGAGATGTTGTCTCCATTGGACGCTCCTCTGGTCAAAATGGGGATGAGAAATCTGTACCAGCTGACATGCTGTTATTAGCTGGAAGTGCAATTGTGAATGAAGCCATTCTAACAGGCGAATCCACTCCGCAATGGAAGGTAGTTCTCTTACTATTTAGTTTTATCCAGAAACCATCTCTAACCTCTCTTAAATAATAGAGATCAGGAGGATATCGCAAAATAGGTATGGGATATAGACTTATAGTCATATCTAATAGTATCTCATAAATCATAATATCTAATAATATCTAATGATATTTAATAATATCTAACAGTAGTGGTTCTAGTGAATGGCGTCATACTATCAAATTGAGAAGTATTTTGACAGTTTGAAATGGGTATATCTCCTGTTATATTATTTTTGACTTTGCATTAGGGACTTTGGTCATGCATCTTCATGATTTCAATCCTCTGATGCAACTTCTCTAGCCAAGATTTTTTTATTATAAATTTCTAAATCATGTTTTTGTTCCTTCAGACTTCCATTGCTGGACGAAGTAATGAAGATAAATTGTCTGGCAAGAGAGATAAAAACCATATGCTGTTTGGCGGAACAAAGATATTACAGCATACTCCAGATAAGGTATGTAATATTGTTTCATTTCATAAATTGCCAATTTTCATTGTTAACTTATTTGATATTTCTCAAATCCCAGACATTTCATCTGAAAACACCTGATGGGGGATGCTTGGCTGTTGTGCTACGAACTGGATTTGAAACAAGTCAAGGCAAACTAATGCGGACCATCTTATTTTCTACTGAAAGAGTGAGTTGTTTCTAAACCAATTCAGGACTGGCCAACAGAGGATAAGTGAGGGTTTGTGTCCTTCCAAGTAACTTTTGTCAATTGATGTTTCAGGTGACTGCAAATAGCTGGGAAAGTGGACTATTCATTTTATTCTTGGTTTTCTTTGCCATTATTGCTGCTGGCTATGTGCTTAAGAAGGTAATAGTGAGATTTACTTGGACGAACTTGGTATCATGTGAAAAAGATAGATATAGTTTTTCGTTATCAATTTTGTCAGCTGCATTGTTGATTGCATCTGCATTTTTATCCTGCATTTACTTATGAGATTCTTTTTTGTAGGGACTAGAGGATCCTACTAGGAGCAAGTACAAACTATTTCTGAGTTGTTCTTTAATTATAACTTCTGTGATTCCCCCAGAACTGCCAATGGAGCTATCAATAGCTGTTAATACATCTTTAATTGCATTGGCTCGCCGCGGTATTTTCTGCACAGAGCCATTCAGAATACCCTTTGCTGGGAAGGTTAGTGAAAGATTTTCAGAAGCACTGTAGACCGCTGATATCCTGTTAATAATCAGCTACCAAAAAGTAACTTATCTGATTTTTAGCATCTTTCTCCTGCAGGTTGATATATGTTGCTTTGACAAGACAGGAACTCTTACATCAGATGACATGGTACTACATTAGTAGACTTAAGTCTTTGATATGTGTCATTTTAGCATGTGGTTATTTTGCGCTATGAATGGATGCAACTCCACCTGGCATTGTTTTTGGCATTTCCATGCCTCATAGATGATAGGAATTCCCTGCACAAATTCTTGTAATGTTTCTCTTTGTCTAGACTCTTTCTTGCTTTATAGGAGTTTGGATGGTTGATCATGAGCTTAATTTGCATGACAAAAGGTGGGTCCACCTACCAGCCAACTGGCCTTATTGGTTCAGTGACTTGTTATTCTCGTGGTGATAATGCCTTATCTGGCTGGAAATTTGGCACCAGCTCATAGAGAAATGTGGATAATTTAATCCAATTCAAAGTATTATGTTCATTTTCGTTGGAAGCTTTCTCAACTTTGTGGCTGTCCATAGCTAATTCATTTGGCTAGGAGGAGGCTTTGATGATGGTGATTTTCAATTACTCTTTATATTACAGGAGTTTCAAGGAGTAGTTGTTTTGGCTGATGATGCAAATCTAGAATCAGATGCTACTAAATTGCCGTCACGCACTGTGGAAGTTCTCGCGGCATGTCATGCTTTAGTTTTTGTCGAGAACAAATTGGTATGTCCATTCTATTAGGCCATGGTCTATCATTATAGTTGGTGTTGAAATTTAAAAGCTTAATATTTTTGTTTTTATTTGCATTGTAGGTTGGCGATCCTCTCGAAAAAGCAGCACTTAAGGGAATAGACTGGATATACACTTCTGATGAGAAGGCCATGCCTAAAAAGTAAGCTTTTTATACACAATAGGAGTTTATATGAGACAACCATGCCTAAAAAGTAAGCTTTGTATACACAATAGGAGTTTATATGAGACAACCTTGGAAATCAAGGGCTTGTGAACTTGAGGTATTTGCATACTGGCTTACAGAGCCCTTATACTCCTGGAAGAAAAGTAAAATATCATAGAAACCTATCACTTTGTGTTAAAGAAAGAAAAGAAGCTTATCATTCTTATCCTTAAGCAAACATGTGACTTCCTAATGAATGTTGGTTTACAGTTTAGACACTCCTAAAAGAAGCACACAAGTATGTTGAGACCAAGCACTATGTTATACATTTTTGTTATTTTCATCATTTATAAAACACACACACACATGGGCGCGCGCACGAACGTGTGTGTGTGTGGACGCACACGCGTTCATGCATGTGTTTATGTGCGCGTACGTGTTAATGCATGCTTGCGTAAGTGCGTGTGTTGAGGGGATTACTAGTTATGAGCTGGTGGTGCAATTTACCAAGGGATAAAAGAGTGGTGAGACCCACCCATCTAGCGTGACCAGCAAAGTTCGCATTGCCACTAATCTATCACTTGGTAGCTCATTTTGCAAAGTGAGGTGCCACCTCATACCCTTTTTTTCCCCATATGTAGTGGCTTAAATGCTCCTATGGCATAAGTATCAGAGTTATGCTCACTAAAAAATGATTATCCTGCAATGAAATTGGATGTTCTATTCCATTCAACTAGATTTGCATATCTTATCTATCAATGAAAAATCATGTATGTTAAGCTCATTCCGCATGCATCAAGTGATTGCAAAAAGTAATGATATTTTAGTAATATAGTTAAATTGACCTCTTGATGCACGACTTAGACCATGTCAATGGACGATTCATTCCATTCATCGCGATCGGCATACCTTAAAACAGCTACAAATAAAAAAATGATGTTTTGAAACTTCTAACCCATATTTCCCATTGTCCCTTTACTGGTATTGTTGTACACCTGTTTAATTTTTTACCCACTTGATGCAAGTATTTAGAGCTCGAGTCCTAATTTTTTGTTTCTTGACCGATCAAGACATGTAAAATGAACGGAGTGGATTGTTCTTTTTTTTTTTGCATATAACATAGATTTGGAGTTGGGCATGGCCAAGCTATTTATGCCTTAGGAGTATTAAAGCCGCTATGTATTTATGTATATATGTATGCATGCATGCATGTGCAAATATATTATGCATGTATAAGAGCAACTTCCAACACTTGCAAGGCATACCTAGTTATGCCTACTAATGACTACTAACAAAAAATGTATTATGCAATGAAACTGGATGGTTCACTTAGTTCAACTTGATCTGTATGTATTAAAATGTCTATTTATGAAAAGTCATGTATGTTTAATTTATGTTACCCACACATCAAGTGGTTACAAACTAACAATTTTCAAAATTCCGATAATAAAGAAAAAAAAATATCCTGATGCGTTTTCCTTCATAATCCCATACACCTTGCAAACACTTAAAATATTTCCTCCTTTTTTATTTTTAATTCTTTGTATGTTTTGGTGTTCTGCTTGGAGAAGAGAGACAATTTCTAGTAATCTCATTTCATATCACCAGCAGTTATAATATTAATATTTCTAGCGCTAAACATATAATGTGTACTTTGTTTATAATAATGCATTCTTGCACAAGTGGTAAATGTAGTGGGCAGCATTTACATCCTTAGAAGTATTTTTAGCTTATTTTTTGAAAACTAGTTCTTCTTCTTTTTTTTAGTTCTCTATGATTTGTCTCCTCTTAATAACCCAGTCCTCATACTATTCTTTAACTGCATTACAGGCCGGGTGGTGATGCTGTGCAGATTGTTCAAAGGCACCACTTTGCCTCACACCTAAAGAGAATGGCTGTGGTTGTTCGTGTTCAGGAAGAATTTTTGGCTTTTGTGAAGGTTGGTGGTGGTATTAACTATAAATTTTGATTTAAGTTTGACAATAATTTTCTTTCTTTCTTTCTTTGTTCTTCCTCTGTTTTTCCTTTTTTGCCTTTCTTTGTCGCAAACCTGTAAGCTGCAGTTAGTAAATTTCCTGTTCCCCCCCTGTTTTTGTTGCGATCCCATAAACTGCAGTTAGTAAAATTGTTGGAAACCCAAAATGGCAAGATGCATTTCAGCATGTTTTGCTGATGAGGACAGTGATTTGAACTCGTAAACTTCATTATTAATGATGCGCATTTTTTCATGATAGTCTGCCAGCTATTCTTTTTAGTTCCCTTTGATCTCTAAGCAGAGGTCAATGCTGTTTATCTAAGTTTAAATTGTATTTTGAATGGGAAGATTCAAAGATAAGTATCCCATTATCCATGTAAGTGGCATCTATAACAATTAGTTTATATGTGAACTGGTTGATTACTAGTACATTACCAGTGTATGAAATTACTAGATTTGGTGTTTGCTTTCTTTTCTATTTTTTTAAATTTATTCAAGTTTGATGTCGATTAGTTAAGTATAGACTAATTAATTTAGTGTTATTCTTTAGTGTTTTTCTTATTGCTACAATTACTTTATAAATACAGGGTGCACCTGAAACTATCCAAGAGAGGCTTGTTGATTTGCCTTCAAATTATGTGGAGACTTACAAGAAATATACACGGCAAGGTTCTCGGGTTCTGGCTCTTGCATACAAGAAACTTCCAGAAATGGCTGTAAGTTTTCCTTTATATTAACTATTTCTAACCTATAGTTCGTATTTACTAAATGGCTTTCAGGACATGCTTCTTTTATATGTAGTCTACTGCACTGCTCAGCATTATAGTGGCCCTTTTCATAAATGAGTATCGCATCTTTTCAAATTAAAATGGATTGATGCTCACATATCAAGATGATGACTGGATAAATATGGCATCTTTTCAAATTTAAAGTGCTGCTCACATATTTCTTCTTTGTTCTACGTAATCAGTCGATGTTGAACTATCTGATTCCTATACCCTTTTTCTATCATAAAAATGGGACTTATTTTATGCAAACCGGAAGAGGCTGCTAAGAGACGTGTATATCAAAGAACAAAGGCATAGGGGCATAATATATAGAGGATTTGGAGGAGTGTGTTTCTGAGCATATAGTTATAAGTTATTATCTTCTCCCTGAAATTAGTGAATTCTCTTAGTGAGAGAACTATAAATGCCCTTTCAGCTATGTTTTGTACTAATACAAGGTCAAATTTTACCTCGCATTGGAAGATATCAGTTTACATGTTGCTACAAGGCTTGAATATCTGCAAATTCTCTTATGTTGTAAAGAAGGATATGATCATATCCTCGATTGTTATCTATATCATAACAACTTGCTGAAATGTGGAGGAAAGTGCGGGAAATGGCTGACACTAGGGAAATTTTTTGTTTTCAGCTATATCCTTTGTTGATTTTCCTTTATGATTCATACTAGAAAATTTAGAGTTATGGTTTCATGTTATGACTGTTGCACTGATACAAATATGGGGATGTAGAGTCAATCCATTCCAGGATTCCATATACAATAAATCCTGAAAGTTTTATACTGCATATTTGTGAATAGAATTACATTGGGCAATAAATATGGGAAAATTAGGAAACAGTTGACTAGAACGTTGTAATTGTACATTGCACAATAAAATTTTAAGACACAGAAAGCAATCATGAAAGTGGAAAATTTGTCTAAATATATCTATACATTGAAGGGAAATTGCGATCATTAACTTTTGATACCTCCTCAGTACCTCCTCGGTACATCATGTTTTTAATTTTAGTTAGTGAGTGCACAAAAAGCATCAAGCGCTTTGGCATCCAAGTATATGGATGTGCTCTAGGCTACATGATTGCATCCTTTATTCAGCATTCCTATGGCATTGATTTCTGCAATACTATAGGAACTCTTTAATAGTGCCCAACTTTGTCCTACTTTGCTCATATTGTAGAATCCAAAAAAGTTGTCTCCATGGCTTTAAACTATCCTTATCACCCCCCCCCCCCCAAAAAAAAAAGTTTGAATAATTGGGTGGTTCAAAGTCATGCTCAACTTTGCGTCGAATTACTGGACCATCTTTTCCCAAATCTTGGTATCCATGTATTAGAAATCAGATTCTGAACCGACTCCTTATGAAACCTGCATGTTGTGAAGGCCTGTAGCAACCCACATGATTCATTTTATGCGTTATATATACTGTTCATCACTGTGGCAGATGCATATGCTGAGGTGGGTTCCCCCCACCCCACCAAAAAAAGAAAAAAAAGTTCATAAAGTTTTGCACCCAATCTTAGATATATATCCACTGAACAACTTAGTAGCCCATTGCATTTAGCCTATTTTTAATTTGCAGCCCAGTTGAGTTTTCAAATGATGAGTTCAAATGGGGTGATCCCCAAACAATTAGCCGATTAGCAACTAACACCCAAAAACCCATAACTACTACTAAAAAAAATCCAAACCCTTTAGTTAAAAACTCCGATCAAATTTCTCAATTCTGTCAATCTCAAAGAAAACTCTCTCTCTCTCTTGTGTCCATTTTGCTTCCAGATTCTCTGCCCAAAGAAAACTCTGAGATTGTTTGTTAAAATAGTGACTATTGTTTTATTTGGTTACTAATTTGCATATTTATGCATTTTCTTGAATTCTGCTATGAACACGCTCCTGAATTATAGTTAGAGTTACAGAATAGTAGTTGAGAAGGGATTTTGCCGGTTTGCCAAGTGTATGTTCCCGAGAGAACAATGTTTTCAAGTAGAAATGAGCGAACCAAATATTGAGCAAGTTATTCAAAAATAAGTACAAAACTTTCTACATCTACCTTTTTATCAATTTGTTGCCTGTTGTTAGTGAAACTTAAAATTTTGTCGCAATCAATAATTTAGATAACATTAACATATAGCACTTTAAAATTCAATTCAAACACACCATTATCATGGGTTTAATCATCTCATCTGTTTTAATCATGGGTTTTATAATATTATATTTTTATTTTTAGATAAATAGTTACTTGTGCCACCCCCCACCCCTCAAAAAAAAGAGGAAAATTTTCTGGATCCACCACTGGTTCATCATAATGTCCTCCCTAAAACATAAATATATAAATAGTCATACAATTTGAGATCTCTAGGCATTCACCAAGTGGTATTTTACTATTTTTTAGAAGTAATAAGCATTTATCTAATTACAAAGATCTTTATATCATATTATGATATAAATACGCGACCTAGAAGAAAAACTTCATTCGATAGATTCATCTGTATGATATTTTCAATAGGAAAATCTAAATTAGTTGGAAGCTCATTTGGACAATAATCTTATATTTGAATTTGAAATTTATGTAGTATGAAGACTTATGTTTGTGAAGCTCGTATGGGTATGCTTGTAATGTTTAATTTCACCCCATCTTTTGTTTGGTGTAAAATCTACTAGTTCTGCTATTGGTAATTGAATGAAGAAAGTTTGCTACCAACTCAAACTTGACTTTATGGAATATGTGCTTGATTTCCTAAGGAGGTTCTATCTTCTTTTTTTTTTTTACAAAACCTCTCTCTTATGGAGTCAAAATTTTAATTGTCTTCTGGATCCCAGAATCTGGTCCCATGATTATCTTGGCATTATTCTTTGAACCAGTACACATCAACAGGAAGATGTTTTCCATGTGGATAAATGTTGAGTTCTAGCAAGTCTTCTTTTTTCCCCCTCTCATTTGAAATTTCTTCAACAGGTCAGTGAAGCGAGAAGTTTGGACAGGGATCTGGTGGAGAGCGGTTTGACTTTTGCTGGTTTTGCGGTATGGTCAAAATTTCAGTTGATAACACAATGCTTTTTTTTATTTTTTCCCCTGCAGTTAAGTCATTCAGTGGATACGTGAATTAGTTAGATTTTTTCAGCTGAATAATGTATTGGAGATTTAATGTTTATTTTTTTTCAGGTTTTCAACTGTCCTATTAGATCTGACTCTGGTTCTGTGCTGAAAGAATTAAAGGAGTCCTCACATGACTTGGTATGCCAATATTTCTGAGGAAAATGGATGGCAATTTTTGTCTTTGCTGAATAGTTAATGTTGATAACATGATTAACTTCCAGTTTGTAATTGTTACATTTATTGTAGCTAAATAGCATAGTAGGTGGCTGCAGGACTTTGCAGTTGTCTTAGTAATTGCCCTCAAAATATTAAATTAGCAACAAATTTATTTTTAGGTTTCATAGAAGACAGAGACAGTCCCATGCAAAGGAACATCTTTTTTTATTTCATGTCAACTAGGCATATTGTTTGTACTTTGGTGGAATATACAAGTAGGGCTTATCATCTTCACCCTACCCCCACCCCTAAACCAAAAAAAAAGAATGTGTGCCAGCTATTATTTTTTACATGTTGCATAGGATTCATGTCATGTGGATCCGACTATGGTTTACACTAGTTGTCGGCTACCTAATGCAACGCTCTTGAGACAGGTGGCAATACAAATAAAGCACAACATTGGCAAAGTAAATTAGAGGTTGCTCTAGTTGAGGATAAAATGAGAGAGAATAAGACTAAGGTGATTTGGTCATATGTACAACGGAGACCTCTTAGTGCATCAGTTAGGAAATGTGATAATATTGTAGTTAGTTGAACAAAGAGATCTAGAGGTAGACCCAAAAAAAACTTGGTTGGGAGCAATTAAGAAGGATATGAAGGATATGATAGTGGCCAATTTAACGGAGGAGATGACACATAATAGAACATAATGGAAGAATAGGATTTATGTAGCTGACCCCATAGAAGCTTTGTTGTTGTTGTTGTTGTTGCATCTTGCTTAGGATAGTTCTTGACGTTTTTAGATGTTACTTATGGAGCTCTAACCATTATATTTGTTATCTTTTAATTAATATCGTTTCAACTGCTTTAATCCAGTGTAATATGATGTAAAACAGTAAAAGATTATATGGTGCTTAAAATAGCGATATATTTCAACTGTATTGATGGTGTTAAGCATCTTCTTAGCTTTTCTTGGTTAGTTGCTGCATCTATTTGGCTACCTATCTCTTTAGGTTGATAATTTCAGTTAACTGGGCATTTTTTGTGCGCTATTGAATTTCCTTTTGTCGTATTCTAATAGATGTCACGATTTTTAGGTTATGATTACCGGGGACCAGGCTCTGACAGCTTGCCATGTTGCCAGCCAAGTCCATATTATCTCTAAACCTGCATTGATTCTAACCCCTTCAAAGAATGGAGGGGGTTTTGAGTGGGTTTCGCCTGACGAAACTGAGAAGACTTCTTTCAGGTAAAAGGTCCCAACTTGTGCATTGTATGCAACTTGGTCTTGGAGTTATCTGCTTAGGCTTTGAAAATTGTCTAGCTGATTTCTTTTCGTGACATTACTATCTGATCACATACTGGTTCTTCTGAATTTTTATTCTATCAGTAGCACCCTTTTGGTTAGAGAAATGTTAAAACTCTGGTTGCTATGAGATTTATTTATATATTGGGTCTAAGAAATAGTTGTCCCTGCAGTGAGAAAGAGGTGGAATCTTTGTCTGAGTCTCATGATCTTTGCATTGGTGGGGACTGCTTTGAGAAGCTAGAGCAAGCTGGTGCTGTCATCCAAGTCATCCCTTATGTGAAGGTTAGAAATCATACATTTGAAGTAGTAAGTGCTTATAGCTATCCAGTCTTACAATCAGCCAAATGTTATGGCCACAGGTCTTTGCTCGGGTCGCTCCTGAACAGAAAGAGCTAATATTGACCACTTTTAAATCTGTTGGGAGGATGACACTGATGTGTGGTGATGGAACAAATGATGTTGGTGCACTGAAGCAGGTATTTCTGATCCTGTGTTTTCTCTATGCAACTATTGGATGGCACGTGAAATATTAACCACCATAATATTTGACTTCCTTGGACTCCTCATTTTCAATTTGGGATAGTTGATCGTAAATCTGTCTGGTGCTGTTAAAGCATCAAAGTAACAATGGAAAGTTCTATATGATTGTAGAATTATGGAAGTATTGGATGACACGTGAAACATTGACCACCATAATGTTTGACTTTCTTGGACTCCTCATTTTAAATTTGGGATAGTTGATCATAAATCTGTCTGGTGCTGTTAAAGCATCAAAGTAACAATGGAAAGTTCTATATGGTTGTAGAATTATGGAAGAATTCCCTTATAGCCATGAGCATAAGACCTGTCCATTAAGATTTTGGTTAGAATTTTGCCCTTTTGTTTCATGCTATGATTTTAGATTGCTTCTCATGTTATGATTTAATCTAGTATAGTATAGGTTTTGACAGGGGGCTTTTTTTTTGGTACTTAATCTCATTAACAGTTAGGTCCATGTTGTCTCATTAACAGTTAGGTCCATGTTGTTTCACATATACACTTGTGTTTCATGTGATCTTGGGTATGGTTATCTACGTGCCTGCTTTTTCTCCCCTATTCTTTTCTGATTTCATAAAATATGAGAGACGAACCTCATTCCAACTGACAAGTTATATAAGCTGCTTTATGTGTTATGGGCCATGATTTTTGTAAGGTGCCGGTGCACAAGTAAGAGAAAAAGAATGCAAGGGAATTTCATTTATAGTAGTAGTTATCTTATTGTCAACTTTTTGGGGTATGGTTGATGAGTATCACAAGTTTTGACCTGATGCAGACTACAACAAGAATGACCAGGTATTGAAGAAGCGATAAGGGTCATAATTATCTCACCTGCATAGCCCTTTTTTAGATGGACTGAGTCTTTTTATATGATTGTCACCCAGTTGATCCATCCATGGCAAATAAACATGCATATTCGTTCAGCCAGTTTTAAACTGAATTGTAGAAAAGTAATCTCATCCGACCTGTTTGATGCCTCAATGACTGATATTGGCATGTGCAATGTTATTTTTCTAAATATTTTCTGAACCTGTATTACAGTGAAATAGCTTTCGCATATATGTGTTGTTCCATAGCCTAATATATTGTGATATCCTGCAAAATTTTCAGGCCCATGTTGGTATTGCTCTCTTGAATGCTGTTCCACCTGCTCAAACAGGAGATTCAAAACAATCTTCGAAACCCGAAGCTAAGTCATCCAAGCCAAAGAAGACTAAGCCCATTGCAGAATCATCAAACAAACTTGGCTCATCCAGTAGCTCTACTTCCACCACCAATCGCCATCTCACAGCAGCCGAGAAGCAGCGAGAGAAACTCAAGAAAATGTTAGACGAGATGAATGAGGAGGGAGACAGTCGTGCCCCGCCAATAGTTAAGCTCGGAGACGCCTCCATGGCCTCTCCTTTCACAGCAAAGCATGCCTCTGTCGCTCCAACCCTAGATATCATTCGTCAGGGCAGGAGCACTTTAGTAACTACCCTTCAAATGTTCAAGATCCTTGGTCTCAATTGCCTCGCAACTGCTTATGTCCTAAGTGTAATGTACTTAGATGGAGTGAAGCTCGGTGACGTCCAAGCTACAATAAGCGGAGTCTTCACCGCTGCTTTCTTCCTCTTCATCTCCCACGCTCGTCCTCTTCAGCATCTCTCTTCTGACCGGCCACATCCAAACATTTTTTGTGCCTATGTCTTCCTCTCTCTCCTCGGTCAGTTCGCAATGCATCTATTCTTCCTAATTTCAGCGGTTAACCTAGCATCAAAATACATGCCGGAGGAATGCATTGAACCAGACTCGGATTTCCACCCTAATCTCGTGAACACGGTTTCCTACATGGTGAACATGATGATTCAAGTTGCCACATTTGCTGTGAACTATATGGGACGGCCTTTTAATCAGGGGATTTCGGAGAACAAGCCGTTTCAGATTGCGTTGGCGGCGGCTGTGGGGTTTTTTGTGGTGATAACTTCTGATGTGTTCAGGGGTTTGAATGATTGGTTGAAACTCGTGCCTTTGCCTGAGGGGATGAGGGGGAAGTTGTTGCTTTGGGCTGGGCTGATGTATGTTGGGTGTTATGGATGGGAGAGGTTTTTGAGATGGGCTTTCCCTGGGAAGATGCCAGCTTGGAAGAGTAGACAAAAGAAAGTAGCTGCTGCCGCTCAAGAGAAAAAGCTCTTATAATTATATTGCTATTTATCAATTTTTGGTGAGATAGTTGCTTCCCCTTTAAGGATATATTTTTGGTAAAAAAATTTGTTGACATGGTGGAAGTTCCTGGAGAGAATTGGTTTCACTCTTGGCCTCCATTTACTTCTTTTTTTTTTTTTGGCCCCTTTTTTTGATAAAATGGAAGAAGGGCTAAGTTAGAGAATTTATAGACTTCAGGGGACTGCAAATGTGATTTTGGGTAAAAGCCGTAGATCAAATGAAATTGATGGAAAGCTGATCCTCCTTGATTCTAGGTATTCGTGTAATTTAGCCTGTGTGCTGAGCAAATGTAATTCTTAGGAGCAGCGATTGGTATTCTCTTCCATTGATTTAGCAGTCTCAAGGATTTTCCAGTTGAGTTTTCATATCCTTTTAAACATGTAAGCAGTATTTCATACAAAACTTGAATATTGGATGCAAAACTTCCCCTTCACTGATATACTTGTAATGAAAATTTTCGCCATGGTGGAAGTTCAAGGAGAACACTAGTTTCTCTCTTATTTTGAATTTCTATCATTTTGTTTTCTCTAAAATTGTATTTAGTTTCCGTAAAATGGAAGAGGTAAAAAGTGAATACAGAATTAGTAGATTTCGGGGTACTGTCTAACTGCTGTAAAAGCGTTGGACCAAATGAAGATATCATCACCAGTTCCAGTGTGATTTTGTATATTAGTTTAATTTTTTTCATTTTTTAGGAATATTTATTAGTGTTAATGCTGTCGCCTTTGGATAAGCGTGATTCTTCAGAGTAAAGTGTTATCTCGATAAAAGCTATAAATATTCAAAATTTATGTGCTTGCACTGTTGTCATCCAAATCTTAAAGGCGATAAGTAAGTTTAAATTAAATTAAAAGCTTATGTCAATGAATTCAAATTTAAGAGAAAACAGACTACCAAGTGTACTATTATTACCAGTTAACAAAAAGGAAACAAAGACTGAGCTCACATTTTACGTTGCGGAAGTGGGAAGAAAAGCTATAATCGTAATATCTTTCTACAACCATCTGTATTAATATTGATCGCCTCCGTTGGCCGCGTTCAAAAATATTTGTTGATCGCATTCAGAACTTTAAGTGCACAAGTTTATCAACTTTGCTACCAATATAACCCTGCAAAATAAAATTCCAAGACGTCCACTTGAATATGGATGCAAATGCTCCTACTATAAATTATCAAGATATATAGTATACTGCACTAAAATTTTGAGGTAAACAAGTGACCTTTTCACCGTCTAAGTAAATTAGACTTGACGGTGTTACTCGAGAGTTAAAAGTGAGATATCTGTAAAGTATTACGTGGAATAAAAGAAATTCAAGTTCAGGTGGTTCTGTGGAATTGAAATAGTTAAAGGGAGTAACATGCAAATACCCCATATTTTTCGAAATTAAAAGAGTTTCTTTTCTTAACATGGCAAGGTTAAGGAAAAAAAAAAAGCCTATCCAATGTTGACAGCATTCAAGGTAAACACACGCGTTCCACAACATATGAAGCAACACTGCAGGCATCAAATTCCTGTTCCTCGCATGCAAAAACCCAGGCAGAAGCCCACCGAACATTATCGATAGTGCATTTCTAACGTCGATGTGCATTGCCGAGAAAATGACAGCACTTATCGTAACACAGTAAGAAAGAGGCGTGCACTTTCGCGGCGAGGGTATCAGAAACCCCTGAAAAATAATCTCCTCACACGCTGGACCCCAAACTGCAATTGCGCTTCTAACGTCGCTGTGATTCATTTTAGTTAGCGGGACAAAAAGATGGAGAGAGACATGCTATGACGAAATCGAATATGCTTTCGAGGTTTAGTCGAAAGAACTCTCGTGGTTTGTATGTGAGAAGACGGAGACGGATGATCATGATCATGATCAGTCCACTGATGAGTGTGTATAGAGACTCGTACATTGTATAAAAGTCGAAAAACAAAACAACGGGGTTATATATAAACAGAAAAACAAATTCCATGCGATGAGGAGAAATATGACCAGGAGAGAAGTTTTTGCGTTCCATGGTACTACCCGAGGTTCTTCATATGGTTCACGAATATCGTTTATTATCATTAGGACGAGAAATTTCCAATCCTCTTCATTCTTGATGCTCGAATCGTTTGAGCTTTCTATAGACTCGACGTCGATAAATTCAGAGAAATTGTTGGTCGAAGAGGATTCCGATTTGGATTTAAGGACTTTAAGAGGAAGGACATGATGTAATGTCCTCTTTTGTTTTCTTGAAATTTTTAGAGAAGGATATTGGATAGGAGAATTAAATTTTATATTTGAAGGAGAGAGGCAAATAGGTTTTTCTGAAGGTTTAAGGGATTGAAGGAAAAGCAAGTGATGAACTGGATACTGATATAGCTAAGCAAGTAATATAGGGGGCCGCCATTGTATGAAGTTTCAATTAGATAGAAAGTTACATGCATCCTTTGAAAAGTTTCAAAAACTAGCTCACTATTGTTTACAAATAGCCCCTTAAAAGTTATAAACGTTGCAAATAACCCCAGCTTTTTTTTTTGTGAAGAAATGTTTATTATTGTCGTCGCCTTTGGACAAGCGCAGTTCTTCAGAGCAGTAAGTGTTATTTTCTTCTGTTGATTTTGCTATCTCAAAAATGTAAGCAATATCACGAGCGGAACTTAAATATTCAAAATTTTTCAATTTTCAAATTTATGTGGTTGCACTATTGTCATCCAAGTCTTATAGGCCAAAACTAAGTTTATATAAAAAGCTTATGTCACTGTATTCAAATGGAAGAGAAAACAGACTACCAAGTGTACTACTGTTACCTGACAACAAAAATGGAAATAAAAATTGAGCTCACATTTTACATTGCAGAAATGAGAAGAAAAGTTATAATAAGGATAATGTCATTTCTACAACGGTCTGTATTAATATCGATCGCAATCGCCTCCGTTAGTCACACTAAAAAAATCTCTGCAGGTGCACAAGTATATCAACTTTGCTACCAATATAACTCTGCAAAATAAATTTCAAGATATCAACTTAAATATTGATTTAAATGTTCCAACTAAAATCATGAAGACACATAATTAAGGACATTGCGCTAGAATTTTGAGGTAAGCACATGTTCAACTGCACGTAATTCAAGGTATATTAGCAATGCACCTTCCCATGAACAATTTATGTTTCTTCTTTGTAGTTTTCCTCGTATAGATACCCTACAACATTAGCTAACTGTGGATAGCCCTCCTGTAGTTTCGTTGTTTTGCAGTTACTACCCCCTCTACTTTTATTGTTGCAGACAGATCCACTGAGTAAACTTTATTTCGACTCTTCTACCCTGAGAGAAAGGGAAAATTATTTTTTGACATATAGTCCCCCTAAGGGGTTAAGCTAGTCAAAAACTAGAGGGATAGTAAGTTCAAAGCAGGGCTACCACGAGGGTGTGTTATTTTTTTTTTATATAAGTAAAAGGTTATTTCCCTCCAATGATGCGTGCATGAATAATAAAAGATGCCTCTGTCTCTTCTTAACGTGACAATGTCAAACAAAACACAATTACCTACCCGATATCAACCGATCCTGTGACTGCACTCGCGAGACACAACACATGAAGCAACACTGCAGGCACCAGATCCCGGTTCCTCGCGTACCAAACCCCACACAGAACTCCTCCGGACATGACTGGGAGCGAGTAGCCTCTAGCATTGACATGAGCCGCCGAGAAAATCACAGCACTCGTCGCAACGGAGCGCGAAAGAGGCGGCATGTACTTTCGCAGCGAGGGTATCAGAAACCCGCGAAACATATGGTCTCCTCGCGCACTGGACGCCAAACTGAATTCGCATTCGCCTTCAGTACTATGCGAAAGAATTCGCGCGGTTTGCGTTTGAAGAGGCAGAGATGGATGATCGCGACCGCGATTAGGCAGTAGAGGAATGCATACAGAGGCTCGCGCATTATATAAAATTCGAACAACCTTATATGCACAAAAAGGAAAATAAATTCCATGCGATAAGGAGGAATTTGCTGCGTTCCATGTTACTACACAAGATTCATTATGTTGTTAAATTTGTGAATGTTGTTTATTACCTTTTGGACGAGCGACATCCAGTTCTCTTCATCCTTGACCCTTAGTTTGCTTTTGAGTTTTCAATAGACTCGACGTTCGTAAATTCAGAGAAATTGTGGATGGAAGAGGATTCGGATTTGGATTTAAGGAGTTCATGAGGATGGACATGATCGAGTGTCCTCTTTGGTTTTGTGGAACTGTTAAGAGAAGGACATTCGATGGGGGAATTAAACTTTATATTTGAAGGAGAGAAGCAAGTAGGCTTTTTGAGATGCTCATTGATAGATGAAATACCAATGAGTGAGATAACTGATGAAGCTAAGCAAATAAGTTTTTTGAAGAAAAAACAAGTGATGAATTGGATACTACTGATTTGGTTTAGCTAAGAAAGCGGAGGCGGTAGCCATCGTAAAAGTTTTCAAGTAGATAGAATAGAAGAAATACATTTATTAGTACATAGTGAATGGGCAGAATAATGGGTTTTAAAGGAATTATGTAAATAAAAAAAAGCAAACAGGGGAGCTTGAGTCTAGCTAGGATTTTGTTGGTCAATTGTTTTCAAGGTTGTCATTATATTCTCCATAACTAGTAGGAGTTTCAAAGGAAGTTGCAGATCGTGTGATGATGGAATTTTGGCAATAAAACTTCAACCAAATAGATTATATACTCCTAAGTCCGTGTTTATTTTTATCCTAGGACTAGGGGTACTATAGGAATATAGTTCCGAGACTATGTTAATCTGGGACTATTTTAGCCCAGTCTAATGTTTAACACTTGAACTAACTTAAAATAATCCAGACTAGTGTTTGTTTTAGGAGGATTATAATTATTCGAACTGATATCACAATCAGAATGACCTTATCTCCCCCCAATCAACTCACACTATATTATTAATCCATTTGTTTGAGAAAACTTTTCAAAATGTGAACATTATACTGTCTACAAAATAGACACGCCACTCTATACCTATCACAAAACGATAAACAATGTTATTCATTCAACAAAGCACAATCATTAAAGAAAACTTCTAATTAGCACTATACTTGTATGCATAGATACCTTAAGAATTAATAAAAAAAATTTAGACTTGTAAAATAAAGTAAAATTACGAGTAAAATCCTAGCTTTGACATGTATATTTTTTATTTGAGAATTGTTAGTTTATTATGTTGGAAATACTTACATTGTTTTTTTTACGAGAAAAAGATTACAGATATTGTTAAGTGTACATGGTTGATGCTGGATAATTTGCTCTGTTGTTTTAGAACGCTAATCCTGTGAGCATGAACTAAATAGTTCTAATATCAGGCTATGCATATCAAATTAAATATTTAGAGGTCCTTTTTCACATTTGCATAATTGGAAGTACCAACACATCAAGTTTTAAGACTTCCTGAACATAAATATTTTCAAATATTTTTGACAATATTTATAAATAATAATACGGTAAAATATAAAATGAGCTATAGCTAAATTGTTGTTACTTCTGGCGGACCATATTTCTAGTATTGTATTTTTTTCTATAAAAAAACACAAATTAGTATATTTTAGGAGTAGAAAAAAAGTAGTAATTTTATATTATGATATTATAATACCTTACTCTCACATTTTCGGGAAAAAAAACAATCCTATTAGGGCCGTTTGGCTCTTTTTATGTTTTTCACGTGGAAGTTACTGTAGCTAAGAAGCGGGGTGGAAACTTATACCTGACAGCTACAGTAACTTTCACCAAAAACGCTTGTTTTTGGGAGGAATTGGTCAGAAGCTGCCATGTGGGATTTTTTATGCCACATCAGTACTTCATTTGCACATCCAAACTGCGTAAAAGCGTGAAAATTACTGTAGACTGATATCTACAGTAACTTCAGCTACAGTAACTTTCAAGCAAAAGCAACACAACCAAACGGGCCCTTAATGATGTCAATTTAGTAATTTAGCCCATAAGCCGTTTTAGTGCTAAATTAGCCTTGCCGGCTAAAGGACAGCCGAGGGACTAGCTTCTAGAACCATCGTTCGTAACAAGCTCGGGTCCACATCATCGCCCGTCCAAAACTTCTCTAATTACAACTACAAAATCTCCAACCCGAGAGGTCACCTACAGCAATCACGTTTCGCGGGCCCCACAAAACCCGATCAGATCGGGTGAAAAAGCCGGGTGTACTTTTCTTGTCGCCCTTTTAAACCGACCCGTAGATCCGTTTTCGATATTAGTCCCTTGCGTCTTTGCTATTTTGAATGCAGTACCTCGAATAATTGAAATTGTTGTTAGGTTCTTTAATTCTTATAAATTGTTCCCAAACCCCCAAATCGATTAGGTCCCTTAATTCTTATGAACAGTTTCAAATTGATCCCACAAGTTAAGATAGAATTGTAAAAGCATACAATTTATCTTTCAATTGTTTGGTTTATAACATTTCAGTTAGGAAAATAAATATGAACTTACAATTGTAAGAAAAGCTAAAAATGATGCAACTAGTTTGGTGGAAGCAAAAGTCATAATCCAAATTTCTTAAAATAAAATAACTTTGCTTCATAAAAGAGTCCTTTTAATCCAAATAGACAAATCACCTACACCCAAGTTTTCTTGTATTGTAAAATTTAGTAGCTTTGGCACTAGTTTTCTATTAACAAAACCGTGAATTAGCGTTAAAAATACATGTTCTATAATTAAATTGTAAAATATTCAAAAAACGATGAGTTTGCTTTCCTGCAAGAAATATGCAATATTTTTTGCTGCAACATTTTCTGTAACTTACTTTTTGCAACAAATAAAAATTACGGGAGCTGTTAGCAATTTCAATGACTTGAGGGCTACCTTTAAAAATATTAAAGACTCAAGAGTCTAATATTAAACCCGAATCAGATCTCCCGCAATTAAAGCACCGCCTCCACACGAAAGATCTCCACTGTGTAGGACTCACACTGAAGCCCTCCCCGCCCTTTCTCTCTCTTAACTTTCTCTCTCCTCCTCTTCTTCTTCTTCATGAAACATCCCTCGATTCGACGAAATGCAGTCGAATTCCCAAGATCCAGCCTTAAATTCTAACCCTAACCCTAACCCTAACGGAGCCCCCTCCATGTTCCCCAACCCAATCCGGGGGTCCCACCACCGCCGAGCCCGATCCGAGCTCCCGTTCCGGATCCCTGACGAGTTCACGGATCCGCTGGCGGCCTCGAACAACTTCGATGAGATCGGATCTGAGGACGATCTGTTCTGCACTTTCATGGACATTGAGAAGATCGGGTGCAGGTTGGAAGGGAGCGGATCTGGATCTGAGAGCGGAGGCGTTCAGGATCCGATGGCGGAGATGATGATGAAGCCGAAGCATCGGTACAGTAACTCGGTCGATGGATCGTCGATGATGAATTCGTCGGCGATGGGAGGAGGAGGAGGAGAAGGGGGGAGTTTCGGGGAGGTGATGGAGGCGAAGAAGGCGATGACTGCTGAGCAGCTGGCGGAGTTGGCGGCCGTCGATCCGAAGAAAGCGAAAAGGTCAAAATTTTTGGGTTTTTCTTGGATCTTGTGCTTGGTTTAGTGATTGTTTAATTTAGTTTTTTTCGACGCTGACTGCTTGAATTATAGTGGAAACAGTCGGATTACTTGGTTGTAGATTGCTAACTGTTATTTTTTTTCACTTTTGCTTTCAATTTTGACCGGTGAGTAGAGCATAGACTAGCCATTGACCAAAAAAGAAGAAGGAACTAGAGGCTTGACAGAAAGGTGTCTTCTTTACACGTTTTAGTTATATTTTCGACAATTCCTAATCTAAGGATAAATCGGAGAAAACTGTTATGAAGTTATTTGGGCTTCATTTATGAGTACTCATTGAGAAAAAAGTTGTTGACTTAAATATAAAGTCGGGCGATAACTTAGGTTTTTTTAGTTAATCTTGTTTCTAATCCATGTTAAATCTCATTTTAACTCTCTAAGAGGCATGACTTCTTAGGGAGTATCATAGTCCATGCTGTGCAACCGAGGGGAGTAAACTTCAATGTAAAGCTCGACGAATCATAAAAGTGGCTAAGCTCCAGTAGCACATTGCTATTAGATACCCTGTGAATGTTGGTGGTTGTGATTGTGTCTATGTTTGCTAGTTTAGACCAAGTTAGGTTTATCGATGGATGGTGGATGTTGTCATAAATTGATTATTCAAGGACTCCTGCTCTGGTTATCCATAGTGATTGAGATATGATCACAAATGATGTAGGAGATTATCGGAAGTTAAGGTGGGAGTGTAGTCCCACAGTGGAATAGAATGAAAAGTAATAGATTTAAATGGAAAATTGGAAAAATACTGACAATTTAAACTGTTTTGTTAAATTGGTTTTTAGTGTAACTAGAGACTTGATTCTTCCTAATGGAACTTTCACTACTTCTCAGTTAAGCTATGATGAACTTTGTAAAATACAGGGAAAAAAACTACCAGACCTTTTCCTTCACTTTTCACTGAATATCATCTGTCAGTTTGCTATTAGGATTGGGTCACATGTTTATGCGATGTTATTTTCTGAAAAAATTAGCATTTGGGTTTTATAATTCTCCATGTGCCTCCTCTCATCTATTTTCTAACCTCTTTTATTGTTTTCTCCCACTCTCCCACCTGGTTGTTATAATCATGTCATATTCTCTCTCTTATGGATCAATTACCTCACTTTGCCACTGAAGAGCTGCCACAAGTTTTGTGACGGAGTGAATGCTGATGAGCTCATGACCGTCATCAACGAGCAAGATCAAGGCTCGGAATTTAGTCAAAAAGGTTGGATATAAGGAAGGGATTGAAGTGTGAACTCAAAAAAATAACATCTTTCTGAAAATGGGGACTAGAGCATCCTTTTTTAGAAAAGGGAAGGAAATGGAACCTGGTTATGGTTCGAGGGGATAGCAAGAGATCTTTGTGAAAGTTGGTTTGGGATTCTTGTTTTGGAGGATGGAAGAAGTAGATTAATACTAGATCACGTTGATTTAGAGTTGGGTTTGGATTTCTATAGCTTAAATTATAAACTGGAAGTTCAGAAGGAATATTGGAGCAGGAGCGTTGGGGTGGAATAGAAGGATAGTTTTTTGAGCGTTGGGGTGGACATGGAAGGATAGTTTATTGAAATAAAGAAATCTAAGGTGGGTTCATTGATTGTTGATAGAAAAGGTCAGGACATCATTTTAACATATTCTGTAACTTTGTAAAGGAGTGTATTGAAAGGAGATAAGTGTATGGTAGTTTTCTGTATTTTACAAATCTAAAGCATCGGTATAATAGCTCGATTGGTGGATCATTGGCAATCGGAAGAGAAGGGGGAGGAGTTATTGAGGAGGTGATGGAGGTGAAGAAAGTTATGGTTAATTACAACAAGCAGAGTTAGCGGTGGTTGATCCAAAGAGCAAGTTAAGGTAAAGTATTTGGGTTATGGTCAGACCCCAATGCTTATTTTAGTGATTGTTCAATGAAGTAGTTAGTTTAGTTTTTCTGACATTAACGACTCTAGTTTCAGTGGAAAATAGTTGGGACACTTCGTTGTAGATTACAAATTTCTAGTTTCTTTACTGTTGTTTGCAAGTCTACCTAGTGAGCGGATAGTCTAGATTTTGACTCCAAAAGAAGAAGCTAAGAGTGTATATGGCAAAACCCTCAAAACTGGGTTAGGACTGATCTTGGCTTAGTTTTGAGGTAAACTGGTTCTTTTTTGAACCAAGGGTGGGGTGGTTCAAAAAAGAGCCACTTTTAAACCTTTTTTTAGCCCAAAACCAGTTATGGCCTAGTTTTAGCCAATCAAGAAACAAACCCATAACTGGGCCCGGGTTCAGTCCTAGCCCACTTTAAGGTTTTGCCAAACACACCCTAAGGTTGTCTCCCTTCTTCATATATTGTTTGAGATAGAGGCTTTACAGGTTTTACTATTCATTTTCTTTTTTTCTTTTTTCTTTTTTTGTTGCCACAACTGCTAGTGCTTATCTAATGCTAAATTAGTGAGAACTGTCATGAATTTGCATCACTTCTATACTAAATTAATATGTATATTATAACATATAGAAACCTACCATTAACTTATCCTAAAATTTTATAACTACTTTTCTTCGGTCTGACATTAGGATTAATCGCATATTTCTTACATGCTCATTTTTTGAACTCTTCACATATCTCATCTGCTTTTTCATTAGTTTTATCATTTTCACCCACTCACCAAATTGCTTATATGCAATCACCTTCTTTTCTCTCCCCTCTACATCCATCATCTTTGCATTCTGCTAGTAAAGAGCTGCCGCAGGAGGAACACTGCAGTGGAGAGAATGGCATGTAGTTAAGAATCTTCATTTGTGAGTGCAATTTAGGCTTGGGTATTTAGTCAAATGTTCGGTTTAGGGATGGAATTGGGGTTACACAAATTGAGGATTATAATTTCTTTTTTTGGAGGAAGGAAGGCGGTGTTGCAAAAATTAGGTTGAGTTGGAGTTGGATTTTGTTCTCTATATATCACAAACGAAGCTGGGAATTCAGGAGAGAAGAGTTGGGGATGGACAGGGTCACAGGAGAGGGTAGTTTAGTGAAATAAAGAAAGTTAGGGGGGGGGGTGTTATTGATTATAATTGATAGAAACAGTAGATATTTCATTTCGCATCTGCTGACTGCTTTTAATGCTCTTAGTAAATTGTTTGGCTTGGGAGAAGTTCAAAGTTGCTTTTAATGGGTTTGAGAGACTATGTTTCAATTACCTTACACATGAAGCTTATAACTATTGTCTATCTTGATAGAGCTACTTATCAAGACTGCAAGCCAACATAATTGTAAATGTGCTCAACTTTTAGCTGTTTACATTCCCCTTCTCCCTTGGGAAATTATGCACATCTCTGTTCCTGCTGTGGTTCTTCATTTTCTTTTCCTTTTCCAGTGGATTGGGCACGGACAGATTAGGTATTCCATGACAGATTTCTATGTTATGTACAGTCTTAATGTATTTCCTTGTTCAGTTCTCAGAAATTGTGATACATGTTTCTCTTTGCTACTGGAGACTTTATTTGTGCAACTTTGGTGGTCATTTATTTTCACAAACTAGGTATAAATCTGCTGCTTTTATAAGCTGTAGTTATTTGTTATACGGATAATTACAGACAGCTTTCTGGCTGCTTTGCTTCTTTACATTTATTATGTTCTTTCCTTTTCTGATAGCTACCTAGTAAACTTTGGACTCATTAACCCATAATGACCCAAGCCCAAAAAAGGTGATAACATAAACTTTACATTTTGGAAAGTATTTATGACTGCAAATTCAGTATGTGATCAGTCTAGTGCTTACTGTTGTTGTTGGTTAAAAGCGCAAAGTGATGAGCTCTTTCAAAATTTGGACATTTTTCATAATGAGTATCTTATGACTGCAAATTGAGATTTGAGACAGGAAAAATGAAGTAATAATTTATTTATCGATAAACTTGTGACATTTTTCAACAAGTAAGGTGTTTAGATGAAGTCATCAAATAAAAGTACAAAGATATGCATATCATCATGCTGAACATCTTTTTGCAAGATATCTATCATGTTAGCCTCCTCGGACATTTTGTCTCTTATCCTGCAGAAGATTCTATGATGAGTATTTCATGCATTTTTCCTGTATTAGTGGTACATTCTATGTTATATTCTATACTAGTTTATGAGATTAATTTAGTGAATCACTTTGAGATTCTTGTTTTTCCTTTGCTTCCAAGTTTTAAGACGGATGCATAAAGATTTGGTATTGGTATGCAGAATTCTGGCGAATCGGCAGTCTGCAGCTCGCTCGAAAGAAAGAAAAGCACGTTATATATCAGAACTTGAGCGGAAAGTTCAGACCCTTCAGACTGAAGCGACAACACTTTCTGCGCAGCTCACCCTTTACCAGGTTTGTCCTTGCCCTTTTTTTCATGAATAAAACGTCTAAGGTTAGCTAAACATTTTATGGATTTTGTTTTATACTGAAAAAACACCTTATTTTTTCATTTACTAACCAAACATCTCATTTTCATTCTTTTAACAAAAAATCCTGTCTTGTATTCTTTTTTCTTTAAAAAATTTGATTAGCATTTTCTGTCAATGAGTCTTTGCAGATTAAGGTCTTCTTTTTATGGAGAAATTCCTACATGGACAGTATAGTCGAAAGTTTTATTTCTTTCTGTTTTCTTCTACATGAGGGTCCAATGGTGGCTTTGAAAGTTTTGTTGCTCTTTCCAGGAAATGTATTAGTTTCTGTTGATGCAGTGCTCTTACCTTAGGATAAATAAAGTCTCAAGTAGATACTAATATTAACTTGGTCTTCAAAATCAATTTATTTTTATAATCTTATAAACTTTATTTTGGAAAGGTATACAACTCATTCTCTTTGCTACGAAATCTTTTTCTTTGCAGAGAGACACGACGGGGCTTGGTGCAGAGAATGCTGAGCTGAAGATACGGTTACAAGCTATGGAACAACAAGCTCAATTACGTGATGGTAAGAATTCTTTTCAAGGTTGAGATATATGAATTTAATATTTTACTTGCTTATTAGCTTAATATATCTCCTTGAGGCCTTACAAAAGGACTCCACTAGAAATATCTAAGTGTTGGGTAAACATGTGCTTGTATATCATTGCTAATTCTACTTAAAGGGGTACCTATTGCTGTATTTCTCTTTGTTTTTTTGTGTGTATGCATGTATGTAAATCATTTCTTCTTTTTCTTTTCGTATATTATCCTTCTCTTCTTTGTCTTCAAGTCTGAGTGTATTTTGTCTACAATCTGAGCTAACAGACGTTATGCCTAGATATCTTTCAATAATTGTCCTATTTGAATTAGTCGAACTACATCAGGGTTGCATGACTTACCAACTCATGTGGTTAGTAAGATCATAAAAAGTAGAGGTTTTCCTAAAGCAAGGGCTAAATAGCACTTATATACCTTATAGTTCCACCACCTTTGCACTTATATAACCTAACTTGAACTTAGCCGTACTAGTCTACCCTTATTCATCCACCCTTAGAATTGCCTAAAAGACGTTAGAAATCATGTGAAAGGACAAAAATGCCCATTGGTTGAAACTAACCCCTTTCAATTGTTAATCATTTCTTCCTCAATATCAACAAAAGGAGGAGAAATTTTGTGAATCCCTCCTTTATGTATAATGAGAAATTGGTGGTGCTCCTAAAGGCGCGAAAAAACTGGCATGTGTCATATTAAAAATAGTCATATGTCTTATTATATCAGAAGATGACATGTGGACACCTAATCTTATCTTCATTTAACTAATAGTCCTCATCAAATTACAACTTTTTACCATTAGAATATTCTAATAATCAAATATCTAGTAATAAAAGTCTCATAATCATATATATTTGGGCAATGTTTTAAATATTGGATATCAGAGAAATATCGGATGGTCAAAATTCATATCGGATTGCGAATATTGGGGAAATATCAGGGATATGTGGGAAATATCGGAATGCCATTACGATGTCTGCATATATAGTGTCATGCACTAAAATATAATCTCAACATACTTAATGAAATCTAAACATACAAAATGTAACGATATATGTTTTGGATCACTAATCAACTATGTAAAACAAATAAAAGTACAAATCAATGTTGCAACATTTCGTTTGATTTTTTAAAGGGAAAAAATGTCATTTGATATAATGGGAAAATCATAATATCTACCCAAAAATTGCCAAATGCGGTATATTGTTTTGCGACAAGCCATATAAAAGAATATATTAGTTAATATATTAGCTGATATATTGGCCATATCGGAGATATATCGCCCATAATAGCCAAAAATCAGTAAAGGATATTTAGAGATCATATCAGTTGCGGTAAGCCTGTAAAAGGATATATTGAGCCATGTCAGGAATATTTAAAACAATGTTTAGGTATAGAAGTTAAAGAAAAAAAATCTCATGTAGAGAGTCTCTATCGAAAATAATATATGCAAAATTGTACACATGTTAAATTATATTTAGAAGTTAATATTGTGTTCATTTTAGTAAATCATTGGTATAGGCCATTTGTACGCTCATATTCATAAAAAATGGAGTCTGTGTGAAAAACAGAAAATAATCAAAGAAGCAGCAGCCTAAATAAAAAAATTCAATGCAATTCAATTTAGAAGCACATGTATATTACCGAAGAAGGGACCCATAAAGATCGAACAAATTAAACACACAAATAAAAAATCAATCCTCTAGCCTTCCAAACTAATCATGTGGGTTTGATTCCCGCTATCTGCTCCATTTTTACATGTAAGACATATCCGTGCCAGCACGGGCAAAATTCTTGTTAGATTTCTAAAAATTCAACACAAGTATAAGCATGATCATTTATAGAAATGTTTATTGAATCCAAATAGAAGTTTAAAATCCATGGTTGAGTCTTATTCATTGATCACACACTGCTCTTTAGTTGCCAAAGACAGCTCATACCCAACTAATTTCAGATCTTTCAAAAATAAGAACAATGTATTGCCCATATAGAAATGCAAACACACTCATTAACAGTCACATTACCTGCAAAATTAACTCACATCCACCACTTGACGCCATTTAAATGCATCCAAACACCAAACCAATCAAAATTCACACATTGTCCCTCATCGTAACGCCGGGGGGGGGGGGGGGGTGAGGGGGAAAGAGATTGCATCAACTAACTCTCGCAGAAGCAAAGACCGTACTCAACCTTTACAGATCCTTACTTAATAGTTGCTTGTAAAGAGATGGGGAGAAGGAGAGAATTTGGGAATTAGGTTAAACAATGAGCTTAAAAATTAATACATAGGATGGGAAGGTAAAACTGTAAATAATTAACGATCAATGAGGAAAAAGGAATTTAAAATTGGCATGTGATAAACATGTAGGAATAGTCTCACATCTTATTAATTGAGGGTAACGTGCCATTTTTAAACAACTTAGAGCATACAAGTAGTACAAAAATCAAGTTAGGGTATATAAGTGCAAAGGTAGTGAAATTATAAGGTCTTTAAGTGCCGTTTATATAAGTGCAAAGGTAGTGAAATTATAAGGTCTTTAAGTGCTGTTTAGCCCAAAACAGGTGCTCAGGATAAGTGAAACAAAGTGGGTCAAGGACATATTACTTTTGATCATGTATGCTTTCATTCTGTAAAGCTGTTGGTCCGTTGTATACAATGAATTTTATTGTCTTGCATTGACGAAACACGATTTTTCTTCAACTGTGGTTGCTGATGCAAAGACAAGACATTGTATTTTCAACTGGACAATTAAATGGGTAGATAAACTTCTATGTTTAAACCAGGTTTACAAGATTCTTGAACGTGAAGAATAGGGATTTTGATGTTTAGAAACACTTTTCTGTGGTATGTTGTCCATATTTCTGGACCTCATCTTTGTCGATTGGTAGTTTGTTCTCCTTTAGGTTTGCGCCATGTTAATTTCAATGATAGTGAAGAAGAATTTTGGCAGCAGATTGAGCCAAGCCACATGTTGCACTCAGTGGGTCCTCAACTTACATCATGTCAACGGGCTTGCGGGCCCGGGGCGTGACGAGAAAGTCTATTAATGACAGAACATGATTACTGAAAGATATTAAACACAATGGTGTGATAAAATGCTTAGTCCCAAAAGAGGAGGAGGTAATATAATTTCAATTTTTAGATTGGGGTTTGAGGAGGTGTTTCTAAGTGATGTTTATGTGCAATAATTAGAAGACTAGTAAACAAACAAAAATAAGAAGGGGGAAAAGAGCAATAGCCAGCTCGCTGAATGAATAGAACTCCATAGTTTAGGTTGGTCAATGGTGGTTAACCCAAGCATAGTTCTCGTGTGTGGGTTTCTAAAGAATATACTTGTGGAGATAGAAAGATCATGTTCTGAATAAAACGGTGCTAAAAATCTTAAAACTGAAGACAGTGGTGCATCTTTATGTTAAAATGTAATGATTTGTAAGTAGTTGGTTAGTTTCTAAATGAGTTCATGTTTTGTTTAAATCAAATGTAATGGGTCAGTGAGAGTCATATGAGTCACATGTTGTTTGCTGTCATGAAGTGCCACATGGATGGCTTAAGATTATGTCCCCAAATGAGAAGGGGTAAGTGGGTTTATCATGTTATCTTTTGTCATATGAAAGAAATAGTGAAAAAGAACTCCCCCATAATCCCTAAAATTCTCATCTCTTTCTCTACCTCCTACCAATGTCCAAATCATTCATTGTTGGCCAAATCAAAGCCAACAATTTATGAAGACGATATCTACAAAATTCTATAAAATGAAACGAAATGTGTGAGTCATCATGTGAAACATCTGTGTTAGTAGTTGAGTAAGAGTAAAAAAGAAACAATTGTTTGTGATTTACCTTTACTTCATTGAAATACATGAGAGAAGAAAAGAGACCCGTATGACTTTCACAATCTAAGATTTTAGTATTGATCCCATAGATAACTCCTGGCAGTAGCAATGTCATTAGGGACGTGTATGATGGACTAGTGACGAACATGAGAATAATTCAATGAGTGTATTCTTTATCACATTGCAATCTGTTAGGATCTCCAGGATGTCTTTGATCTTAGTTATTAGAAAAAGTCTTAAAAGGACGGTCTGCGTTTCGCGACTGCCCTTAGACGCTTGCCAAAAATACAATTGGGAGTGCTTGGGTCTAGAGTTGGGTGTGGGGTTAGTGTTTGGGTTGGGTTGGGTTTAGGGACAGGTGGCACCCTATTAGAGCGAGTGATAGCGACTGTCACTAGAACTCTTCTAGTTATTAATGATCTGATAATGTATTAGTTGACAATAGGAAAGAATTCTGTTTGTTTTTAATAATTACCCGCTGTTAGTCATGCACTCCTTTGCTTTGAAATTTTAAGGAGTTAATTACAAATACACGCCCTGTACTATAAGTGTTTTGCCACTTGTTGCCCCTAATCTTTTTTATCAGTACTTGGATTCGCTGGTATCCAAATGCAGCTCTCTTCGTCATCTGCCCCTGAACCCTGAACTATAGGAATATATTCAAAACCTACAAGAGAATAGGATGGTTCTCTGCAACACACTGACATGTCAAGGGATCTCTCTACAACTCCTTGGCGTCACATGGGCATGATACCCATGTGATGGATACATATACCAATTAGACTACTCTGTTTTGGGATCAGGTGGCCATAGTATATCTTCTTTTTTAAAATCCATGACATATTACATAACATATATCCCACATCTCTCTATTCAAGTTAAGCCTCGAGTAGTTGATCCCTATGAATTGTCCCTGCAGCACTCAATGAGGCACTAAAGCAGGAAGTCGAACGTCTGAAAGTCGCAACAGGCGAAGCTGTCAACCACTGTGAAAATTACAACACAGGACTCCATCAAATGCCCTACAACCCATCTTTTTTCTCTCTTCTTCACCAACAACAGCCAAACCGTCACCAAGAATTCATTCAAATGCAGCAATCTTTCAATCTCTCAAACAATCAAATGCTCAACCACTCCCGAGCCTTTTCAGATTTAACGCAGCAGGATCCCCTTCGGCGATCACTTCAGGGTTTGGATATTAGTAAAATTTCTCCAGCTGTGAAGTCAGAAACCCCCTCGATTTCCGCAAGCGAGAGCAGCAGCAACATGTAATTTATCTTCTGTTTATAGCCTGACATCGAACCATCATTTTTTTAACTATTCCATTGGTTTGATTTAGTCGAAGGTCCGATTCATTATTTCTTTCTAGCGTTTGTAAGTTATTAACTTGTTTCTGATCCTAGTTGGCAGAGTTTTTGGTGTGTTGTTAACATGTATTGTGTAAATCCAATTCATTTGTGTGCATTGGACCATTGGGGCAGCAAATTAAATGGTTGTTTCCCCAAAATTGTATAACATTTATGTTTAGGTTTATAAACTTTGTTTTGAATTATCGTGATGATTTGTCTTCTTTCTTCTATCTGGACTGATTAAAAAATATCATGGTAAGAAAACTTGAACTGTAATTTGACTTTTTGAAATTTTTGCTTGCTAGATGGAGACGTAGGTTAACAGTATATGCCTTGTGGAGAAGAAAATTCGTCTTATATTTACCCAATTCAATTAGCATCACAGTTATTTTACTGAATTCAGAAATTTTTCTCTTACTATATTCAGAACTATTTGTAGAAATCTTTGTGAGTTATGGTTTCCAGTATTCCCAAAATGTCCCAGTAATCATTCTCTTTATTTGTGACTGTAAAGGACATCTAGAGCAGACATAGTATAAATTTCCTCTACGTTCAGCTTTCAATTTGTAATTGTTCTCTACTGCACGTTACCTAACCCAAGTTACATGTTAATGCAAATTACTCCCTGCATCTTGCTTGCTTACAAGAATAGAAAGAGATCCAAACCAGAAGTTTCGTTTGTCAGGATATGGCAATATTATACAAATAAACTCGTAGTCAAGCAAATCACTTAAGAGGAAAATTCTTTTCCATCTCGTGAATAAGGGGGTGTTTGGCAAGAATAAGAATCATATCAGTATCGTCCCTGCAGGACCGGAGTGGTTTCTGTCGTGAATGGTATAGATCGTCGCATTTTATATATGAGGGTGTTTTGATAAAATCTATCCTTGTTTTGCCTCTCCTCTACTAACTTGGTTAGGGTAACTGATACGATTAACGACTTAAACTTTGCGAGGCTAGAATTGGGTCAAGATTAAGTCTGGTCTCGTTCCAATTTTGGGCCTTAATCAAGTTAGGATTGTCGAAGAGATATTTAAGAAATTCTATTGGAAAAAGTAATTCAAGGTATTCAAGCCGCCATTGATAATTTCTATATATTCTGTGTGGGACGAGGGTTTGGAGATTGATAGTGCGAAAACCTATTCTAATTGTGACTATTTTCTTCATTTTAATTAAAAGGGATCATTTGTGTTGCCTGTAAATGTAGGACTTGCTCCAAACCTCGTTTCTTCTCTGTTTTTTCAATGATCGTTGTCCTATGATTTATCTTGACATGTGTCGTTTCCACAAGGCGTAGATTTTCAATGCTGATATAAAGAGTAAAATGAACTAAGCTTTTAAGAAAAATACTGAATGCAAGTAATATCTTGACCATCTAACTACTCCCAACGTATCACCCTTGTTAATTGCATGACCCCCAAAATAGAAAGGGTAAATGGCACTTAAATACCCTATTGTTTTACTAACTTTACACTTAAATATTCTAAGTTGTAAAAAGTAGCATAAAAATACCCTAAGTTGTCCACCGTTCGAATCATGTTAACACTGTTAAAAAAGCTATCTATTTTGACAAAAATGCTCTCCATTGAAATGGTGATAATAAATCAAAGGGATAGGTAAAATTGTAATTAAAGTAATAAATGAGGTCAAATGCTAAGCACATGAAAATATTCCTTAGAATATTCTAACATCTAACTAACAGAAGGTAGCAATGTTCTACTTTTGAACAACTTAGGGTATTTTTGTGCTATTTTTTACAACTCAAAGTAATTAAATGTAAAGTTAGTGAAACGATAGGGTATTTAAGTGAGATTCAGCCAAATAGAAATCTAGTAGGCCCCACTAAACCAACAGTTTGTTGCATGCCTCCAAAACAAGGATCATGGGTGAGCCCCACCACCCTAAGAATTCAAATGCAAATGAATAGTTGAGGTGATTTATGATGATAATCAAGAGGAGACAACATCATATGGCTTTCTCCTTGAACAGTTGAACTCCCCACATATCTTTTTCGACAAGAATATAGCCCAATACGAGCCTGTAGATAAGGCCCATGTCCCTACTTAGAGTTGAGGAGCTATTAGAGAAGCGATTGTGAGGGCTGCATTCTATTGGGACCACGCTAAGCTAGACGAGCTCCATGCAAAATAGTTATACATGTGATCGTGAGGTCTATTTTGGTCCCAAGAGATTGAATTTATTTTAGAGGAGTCAGAATCATACTGATGAGGTACTTGATCATTATATATCCACATGCATTAGATGTGACCACCTTCTTTTTTGGCATTTCCAAGCATGAAAATTAAGCATTTGAATTAATTTTCAAGAATATTCGTCCGGTAACAAAAATGAATGACCCGCTGTAATACGAGAGGCGTTTTGACTGTAAAATATTAAATATAGCTCATATTGCTACAATCTTTTCTAATAAGTCCTGTATTCATGAAATATTAGCTAGATATGTTATAAAAGTCATTAGTTACGGCATCCCGACAATTGTGTCTGCAGTTCAGTGTAAGCATGATCAAGTTTCTAATTTGATTTAAATGTCTACCAAATGAATCATGAAAGCAATTAATGGGTTGGCATTTGCTTAATTTAAAGGCAAAGATAAAGAACTTGATATATTGACCTTATTCCTGGTAGCAGTAGTTTTCGAATTAATAGATTATCTACAAATCTGGATTCAGCTTATGTTCCTTTAGCTCCTATTAGTAAATGACTACCAAATGTAACTCAGGCAACATGAATGAGATTCAATCCTGATAATTGAGCTCAAAATTGTTAATGCTTTCATTTGTTACCTTGTTCAGGTAATAGACCAGAAGGAAGAAAGTAGATAATGTATATATTCTTTTTATGCTATTGTCAATGTTTTACCTTTTAAGGAAATAAAATGCAAGATTTTTACACTTGATACTGCTCTCCTACTTGCATGTTAGTGAGATAATAAGGATGTGAGTAATTCACGGGGAGGATATTAACTATAGGGTTAATTGCAGATTAACTCCTTGTAGTATTGTTATTTTGAACTTCTGGCCCCTGTACTTTCATTTTGGCAGATTGACTCTCATGGTGTCTTTTTTTTTTCTTTTTTTCTGACACTTTTACTTGAGATAGACTTACTAATTTTACTCAGAGACAATATCTACCAAAATTTTATCTAGAGTAAGAAAGTAAAATAAATTTTCTAGGAAAAGTAAGTTTCAAATAACGATACCACATGAGGTGTATATTCAATTAACCCTTTTATATTAGAAATGAGTCGTAGCCATCCGAATATTATTGGACTGTTGTGATTTTAAAAAAAAAAAGCAAATTGGACTGTTGTGATTGAGAAAATGATTTCTCTACTGCCATTAGTAACATAGGAGAGGATCCAAGTTCTTACAAAGTTGTACAAGCTTTGCTTATAATTTTATCCTAAGCATTTACCATTAGCACTTACATATCAAAACCTTAACCTAGAAATTATGTAACAAAGATTATGAAAAAGAAAGGCACACATGAGGGAGATATTATACATTGGCAGGTAGGAGGTCCTATCCGAGGGCAGACAAGCAAGACACATGGGTTGCTTCCTTCCGTCTTTGTCAATACTCACAACAAATCACGTACTTAATGTAAATATAATAACATCACGAAAAGACTGAGGTCCTTCAAAAAGGTGTGATGTAAGTTCATGCGCTTAAACTAGCGCAAAGCCCGGGGTTCTCATGTGCCCTTAACATGGTGGGGTCCTAAAACAATTTCCTAACCTTGAAGGGCACAGGGACTAATATTTGGGGGGGGGGGGGGGCGGTGTTGGGGTGAAAA
>JBAKGM010000233.1:6177504-6213149 GCA_037177215.1 Asparagus racemosus
CTCGGGCAACGTGCCAGGCCCGGGCCTTGGGCCAAATTGGACAGCCCTACCCATGACGTTGTCAGAACAAGGACAAGGCTGTTGACCCTGAGTTGCCAATAAATACTAAAGGTAGGTTGATGATATCACTATTCTGATGTCAATAAGATGCATTCTTATTAGTAAATTTGTAGTCTAGTTTAAGAATTTAAATCATGTTCTTCTTTGAATATTGTGGAAGTCATGCTACTAGCACAATTGTATGTGCAAATTCACGTGTTATAGATATTAAACTAATTTATTCTAAATTTCATATATGAAGAGTGCATTATTTTGAATATCCTAGTGTTTTATCAGTTTCTCAACTTTTATATCATACTCCAAAATAGTTAAGATGTAATTTCATAAAAATATAATAATGTAATCCTATTCGAGCAAGAGAATGTGCCTTTCCATTTACTAAATGTCCACTAAAATCTATGTAGAAAATACTATTTTATAAATAATATAAAAAATTATAAGGAATTGTTAAATAAGTTTTCCTATTCTTTAAAGTGACATGCATTTAATAATCATTTCGCAAAAGAAACTTAATATTTTATATTTTAATATCTTATAATGCATACTTGATGAGTATTTAATTATGTTTATTCAAATCTTATTTTCATTCATGATTTAGAATTTTCTAGAAATAATAAGATGATGAATATTTATTATTGTGAATAAAATCATATTTTCATTCATAATTTAGAATCTTCTGAAAATAAGAGAAGAAATAAAAGAAAGGCGGAAAAAGTCTTTCATGTGTAGAATTACCAATATGCCGCTTACTCTTCTACTATGATGGAAAATGTCCTTCAATATTTTTGGTACCCCTACTAAGATTTTAATGCAGTAGTATGGATTAAATCCTTAAATCTTTCATACTTTTAAATTAGTCCCGCAAATCAAAAATTGTTATTAGGTTTCACAATTTGTATACCATACTATTTTTACTACGCTTGATCACAAAGATTATTTTGAAACAACTATATATGAATTGAGGGACCTATTCAATGCTTTGTGGGACTAACTTTGAGACAACCCATTAGAACTTGGAGAGCTTGTTATGCCCCGTAAATCACCAAATATAATAGACTCCCAAAAGCTGGACACGTGCCAAGGCTAACTAACCAAGTCTGACAAATCTAAATAAAAGCATAACTCAGATGTAGGCCTCGCTCATATCTCTCATAAACCCGGTTCGAGACAAAAGACATCTTCAAGCCAGTCTTGTGACTCGGCTCTGAGACAAAAGGCATCTTCAAGCCGGGGTCTGCTAAATGAATCTTGAGTCCAAGAAGAAAGGCATCTTCCACTTGTACTCGCTAGAGAATGTCTTGAACAACAAAATGACATATTAGCTATGCCTAGCTACATAGCTCAGTTGCCATCGCATGTAATGCATGGCCAGAGTCAATATGACTTCCCCCGCCAAAGTCATAATGACTCCTTAGACAATGCCAGTGCCTCAGCAACTCTGTCATTGTCACATTAAACTCAAATGTGACTCATTCACCTGATGACCGACACGTCTAAAGTGCTATCTGATCAGCCGACTTCAATGGCCCAATCAAATTACCAAAATTCCCTCCCGAATTTCTCATAACTAGTAGTCATCTCTACTTCTGCTACATAATACCCTAAAACTCGATTCTGCATAATTTATTACTGACATATGTGTCAGAGGACACGCTGGAGAACACAACTCTGGTCCTCTAACGGTGTTGCTTATGTATGAATCTTATTCCCTCTATGCATTAGCTATCAAAGAAGATCAAGGGACTCTAAACTCCTCTAGATATATACTTATCCCCATAACTAACTTCTTACATAAATAATTTGGTGCCTACCGTGGGGCTTCTTCTTCTTCTTTTGAGAAAATTGTTGATCCTAACTATTCGTCAGAAAAATTTGAGAAAATGTAAAATTGATGTTATTTCTTCTGATTTACTTTAAAGAAAGAATGTGTACAATCTCTCAAATGCAATCTCTCTCTCTCTCTCTAACTAATTTAGATAAAAAGTAATTGCAAATTCCTCGATCGATTGCCCGATTTATAAAAGAAAGAAGGATCGGCGGAGATCCTCCCTTTTGTTTAAGGCCGGGTTCTTCTTGATAGTGATGGGAGCCTAATCCTTGTATCCCGTTGACGATCCGACTGTCTTGGTTCGTTGGAATGCTGATGAAACTCTTGATTTGAGAGTTATGAAGAACAAGCCAAGAACTTGCCAAGCAAGTTTTGAATTCTGGCCTTTGAGAACTCTTTGGAAGAGTTAATTTTAGAAAAGAATTAATAATCCTTTTAGCCAAGAATGGCTGAGAAGAACTTGCTGTGCAAGTTTTAAACTCTATTGAGTTATAAGAACTCTTTAGAAGAGTTAATTTTTACAAAGGAGGTTCGATCCTTTCTTTAAAAAGAGAAGTAGATCTCAGCTTCCCTCTAAGTTTCAGTAAAATATCCATATCTCTAAATTCAACCAATAGAAATCAATCTCCATCGTTCAGAATTAGGAATGATGAGTGTTGAAGCTTCTCTCCAAGTTTCATGCCGATCAGACCACGGATGAATGTCCGATCGTCGCGCTGATCACAGCTGCGCAGAAGAAACCATTCTCTGCGCTCCTGGAACAATTGGCTGTGGCAAAACCTCAATATCTCTGAATCTAACCAATATAATCTAATCTCTACCATTTAGAATTGGGAAAGACAAGTGCGGAAGCCTCCCTCCAAGTTTCAGGCGGATCAGACCACGGATGAGGGTCCGATCGTCGCGCCGATCACAGCTGTGCAGAAAAGACTTTTCTTTTCTCTCTGCTTTTTTAGTTTTTTGGCCAACCTTTTCCACCCTTCCCCTTTCTTTAGCTATTTATAGGGGTTTAAGGGGTGTAATTGACCCCTAAAATCGCTCCTGAACGAGGGTTAATGGCCCTCAGATCGTGCAAAACGGTTTTGGAACCATTTAGAACGTGTTTGAACAAGTCAAAAGCGAGATTCACGTTCTGGAGCGAGCTTCGCGTTTGCTACAGTGAAAACGCGCAGGTGAGCCTCGCGTTGCTACAATAAAAATGCAGAGGTGAGGTTCACGTTGCTACAGTACCATACTACAGTGAAACGTGGAGGTGAGGTTAGCCTTGCTACAGTAAAACGCGGAGGTGAGCCATGCGTTGTATAGTGAAAACGCAGAGGTGACATTCACGTTGCTACAGTACCATGCTACAGTAATGCAGGGTTGAGCACTTGCTACAGTGAACGCTGAGGTGAGCCACGCGTTGTACAGTGAAACCGCAGAGGTGACATTCGCGTTGCTACAGTAAACACGAAGTTGAGCGCCTGCTACAGTGAATGCGAGGGTGAGCGCCTGCTACAGTAGACGCGGAGGTGAGCCTCTTTGCTACATTAATGTGGTGGTGGCCTTGTAACGCGGGGGTGAGCACCTTGCTACGGTAAACGCGGAGGTGGGCACCTTGCTCCAGTAAACGCGAATTTGAGCCTTGCGTTTATTTTTGACAGCCTACAGCGATCAAATCAGAAGCATGCTATATTTTAATAACTTTTATTAGTTTTTTTTGTTTAGATATGTTAAGATTTCTTATTATCTTCAACATCCTAGATTCTACTATGTTGTGTTGAAATTAGTTGTCAATGATGTTTAGAGTTTTATGTGAATTTTTAACTTCTTTTGCAAGACTTTTTTGGATAATCTGAGTGTTGAATTAGTTATTTATATTAATTGTGATAAGCATGATGCTTAGAGATTTTTGGCTCTCTTAAAGTGTTGCGTTGATGTTAAGGTTTTGCACATAGGATGATTTTTCGCTCAAAATATATAGAAATAGGTGTTTTTTGTTGTTTGTTTTGGTTTTTTATTCAAAGTGTAAATTGTCAAAAAGTTGTTATTTCATGATTAGGAATTTATGAGTTTTACGGGTTTGTTAAAAGTTTTGTTAAAGCCGAGTATGCTTGGGCCTGGAAGGAAGTCACGCCGAGGGGGAAAAACCCAACAACTTCAATTTTCATTTTTATATTTCTCAAAAAGAAAAAAAGCCAACGGTGTTAACTTTGTTTCGCAACCATAACCTCTAATAAGTTGTTATTATCACCCTACAATTTCTAAAAAGCTACTTCCATGTGTCACTAAGGCACTGGTCAAGAATTAATTGTGGGCCCGGATTGTAGAGTTCCTCTACAGCTTGGGTTGTAGAGGATCCGGACCCATTGTTTCTTACTACGACAATAAACAACTCCTCCTCTAAAAATGAACAAGTACCCTGAAGTGGATTTTCTATCATTTTTATCACCTTCAAAATCAGTATCGGAGTAACTGAGGAGATCAAATGAATTGGCTTGATAAACCAATCTGTGAGTCAATATACCTCTAATACATTTCATAATCCTTTTAATAGCTTTCCAATGTGCTGGTCCTGAATTACTTTGATATCGACTAAGCAGACTCACAGTGTAAGCTAAATCAGGTCTTATGCACAACATTGCATACATAAAGTTTCCAACTGCTTGAGCATAAGGAACATCTAATGTTGTTTGCCCATCTCCAGGGCTTTACTTTTTACACAATCTCTTTCCCATGACCAATGGAGTCGGTACCGGATTGGAATTCTCCATTCTAAACCTTTTAAGAACCGATCTTAAATATTTTTCCTGGTTTAAACTTAGCATTCTAGACTTTCGTTCTCGAATTATTTAAATTTCAAGAATATATGATGCATCTCTCATGTCTTTCATCTCAAGCTTTTCACTGAGATCTACCTTGATTTTATTCAACATTTCCATGTCATTTCCAGTGAACAATATATCATCCACATATAATGATAATATAATAAATTTTAGCCCACTTTTCAAGATATTTACACAATTATCTACTTTATTTTGAATAGAACCAAGTTTGGTGACTGCATCATGAAATTTGAGATACCACTATCTAGAAGACTGTTTTGAACTGTATAGAGATTTCATTAATTTGTAAACTTTATGTTCATGTCTTTTCACCTGAAAACCTTCAAGTTATTGCAAATATATAACTTCCTTCAACTCTTCGTTAAGGAATACTGTTTTAACATCCATTTAGAATAACTCCAAATCAAGATATGCAACGATAACCTAAATAATTCTAATGGATGCAAATTTAGTTACAGGAGAACACGTCTTCTGAAAATCTATTTCTGCCTTCTGGTTATAACTCTTGGCAACTAACCGTGCTTTGAATTTATCAATAGATCCATCAACATGGTATTTCTTTTTTATCCATTTGCATCTTATGGCTTTTCTATTTTCTGGTAGATCACATAACTCTCATACCTTATTCTTTTCTATAGAATCAATTTCTTCTCTCATGGCTTCTAGCCATAAGCCGAATCATGTGATTTTATCGCATTGGAGAAGATTGAGGGATCTTGTTCTTCTATATTTGTATCTATCGAGAAACAAAATGGCTCACATGAATACAAATAGTAATCATCCATCCATGAAGGTTGTGTTCTTAGCCTTTTGTTACCTACAACCGGTTGATGAGGTACATCATTTTTCATAGGTATTTCATCATTTTCAAGGTTAGGTTCATTCACAATAGCTAGATCATTAGTGGGAACAACACCATAATAATCATCATTTATTATAGTTAGAGGTTCTGTTTCCTCTTGAACTTGTTCCTCTTCCTCTAGATTCTCTAGAATTGTAGCATCTCTATTTTCAATGACCTCTTTTTCTTTATTGTAGAACTTATAATCTTTTGATTTTTTTGAATATCCTATGAATCTACACTTCACTGTTTTAAAATCTAACTTATCTCTAAGTTGGTATGGAATGAGAAAAGATGATTCGGATTAGGTTTCCTCCCATTTCATAACTCATGAGGTGTAGATACAACTGACTTGGTGGGAATTCTATTCAAAATGTAGTTTGCAGTTAACAATGCTTCTCCCCAAAATTTTTTAGAGAGACCAAAATGAGACAACATGCATCTAATTATATTTAGCAATGTTCTATTTTTTCTTTCTGCAACACCATTCTGTTGTGGTATATATGACATTGTTGTATGCCTTTTAATTCTATGTTGAATACAATAACTCTCAAATTCTTTAGAGTTATATTCCCCACATCTATCAATTATCAAAATTGTATTTTTCCATTCCAAGTTGATTTTCAACTTCTGTCTTAAATCTCTTAAAACATTCAAAAGCTTTCAATTTTCTAGAGATAAGATAGATGTGTGCAAACTTGGAATAATCATCTATAAAAGTAATAGAATATTCTTTATTACTATGAGTTTTGACACTTATGTGATCACAACTATCCGAGCGTATCAACCCTAAAAGTTCATTGGCTCTTTGTCCGTAAATAAAAGATTTTCTGGTCATTTTACCAGATGGCAATTGAACATTAGATAGTCAAATTAGACATTTTATTATCGGAATTATTACAAATTACTGAAAGTATGCACAATTCATGCTCGGGTACATATCTTCTCATATCATACATTTTATTATTTTTGCCTATAGAAACCATGTTATTGTAGAACCTAACTTCCAGTCCTTTCTTCATCAAGGTAGGAACAGAGATCAAATTACGCCGAATTCTTGGCGTGTAGAACACATCTTTGAGAACGAGAACACTGTCCCCAAGGTCAAATAGGTATGAACCAATACCTTCTGCATCGAGATAAGTATTGTTTCCTATATAAATTCTCTGTTCTCTTTTCTTCAGCTCGATGAACTCCGTGAATCCATTATTGTCCTTTGCGATATGCATTGTCACACCGGAGTCAATCCACTAACCATCGTATTGTTGCATTCTGTCACACTGATAAATTATATTTTGCTAGTATCCCCTTATTCAAGATTATACCCTCTCTTATTCTCATGCTTTTCACCTTGTGGGCAAGCGGACCTGAAATGCCCGAACTTCCCACAATTGTAGCAAGCTCTGCGGCGTACTTTTTTCTATTGTACTGCTGCGATTTCGGTCCTGGCGGTTGTGGTTTACTAGGACTAGAGTTTTTATAGCTTCCAGCATTATGTCTCTGGCAGACATAATTCATCTCTTGGTACGCTATGTTCAGTTCTGATTTTTTCCTACTGGCTATTAAGTCATATTCTATTGCTAGGTACATAGGAAGATCAGTGATAAATTTAATGGCAGGGTTCATTCTCAATGTGGTGGCAGCCACATCAAGGGAAGGGGGAAGACTATTCAAAATAGTTGTCACTTGCATTCTTTCTAGGATTTATGTCGCAGTAGTAGATAAGTCCTTAGTCATGACAATCATCTTATTAATATGCTCTACGACATTGTCTCCCTCTTGCATACGACAAGAATTATACTTATGCAAGAGGAGTTGAATGTTAACTTCAGAGACAATGTCGTATTTTTCTTTTGTAGCATTCCACATGTCCATGGAAGTCTTGCAAGTTTTAAAAACTTTGATCAAGTTATCTTCCATGAACATGAGCATTAGGCTTTTCGCCTTTTTGTCTTTCGACTTCCACTGCTCTAACCTTTTCTTTTCCTCAGGTGTGGATTTATCAGTAAGGGTTGGAGTAGCAATTTCGATAACATCATCAATAATGTCATGAATAAGGGCATATCCTATTTTTGTATGCCATATATCGTAATTACTATCATTAAATTTGTCAATTGTTTCTAGTTCTGATAGAATGAGCTTACTAGCTATTCGGTAGAGAACTAACACTAAAGTTTCAATTTTAAAATATGACAAATATACTAAAAAAATGAGGTTAGATACAACAAAAAAATGAAATAAATCAAAAGAACCTGACTGCAAAGAACTGATAGGGTCTGAGTAAAAGAAGTCGACTCCAGTTCGTGCAAGCTCTTCACCGAGTGGAGTTGATCGGAGAACTAACTGTCTAATCTGACTTGAAGATGATTGGATTGAGTATGGTTCTACTCCGGATTGATCTAATTGGACTGAGATCTAGTCCACAACAACGACGTTTGGTTGTGATCGGGTCTGGATTGGAGGCTGCAGTTTGGGAGCTCTAATTGGACTTGAAAATAGAAATAAGAAAGTGATGGGTCTATTTTGGAATATGTTTTTGTGATGACTGACTAAAGGAGTTTCTTTGATAGATGACGAAAAAAAATTCTTTGATGTGACTCAAAGAAGTGGACAAAGTCACGGGTAAGGAGAGAAAAAAATTTAAAAGCAATGAGGGGACACAATTTTTGTGTAAGGGCGTGTTTGGCTCGCTTAAAAGAGCCTTGAATTTCCTCCATCTAACAACAACGCCACCTCGACAAAACCCATTCTAGGGAATTCTTTGTACCACTTTGGTTCGCTTCTTCTCTTCGTCTCTCCAGCCACGAAAACCCCCTGCACCTCAACTCTTCGCCTTTCCCCCATTTCCTTCGAAAACGAGAGGAAGTCACTGTAAATTGTCCAAAATTTGTACTATTGTCAGATCTGCAGTTTATTGGGGCAAAACTTGTTGATGGCTAGGGTTACCACTGCTTTCCCTTGTTTTTTCTTCATTCTTCACGCCTCGGTTCCTCTCTGATGCATGCGGGAGTTCTGAAGTACTGATTTTGTGCTTGATTTTTGATTTTTCAAGCCTCGGTTCCTCAAATTCGTATTTTTACTAGATCAAGGCATCGTCTTTATTGGGAAAAATTCGTTCTTGGTTGCAAGATTTACGCAAAATTAGCAATCTAAGGTATGAGTTCTACAATTTTTTTAGAAATATTGTGATGAAATTTGGATGTTGCATTTTTTTAGAATTATTCTAAAATTTTCATTTTTTTTGATGTTGTGTTTTTTAGAGTTGTGCACTTAGTTTGGAGTAAATTTTAAGGAATTATTTGAAGTTTAATCATTTTTCGGCAAGGATTGACATGTTGGCTAGTTATAGAGATGGGTTTTCCTGCATGGTTCTACTTTGCTGCTATTTTAATCTTCCATGGAAAAGATTCTCAACAGTCTTGTTTGTCAAATGATATATTCAGTGCAACTAAAGCTGGCACAAAAAAAATCTTAATGACCTGCATATCGTTGCGACATTTTACCTATCTTGGATTTTAAACCAATTTTACTATGGCCAATCGACTAGTGATGGTTTAGCTTGTAAATCAGCCTTCTGATTATATGTTAGCTTAGTGTGAAAGTAATGGGCATTTTCATTTATCCAATCTTTCCTTGAGTTCTTTCTACCAATTTCCTGTAGCTGTAAATGATAGAACATGGAGGATACATTATCTGGACTTATTACTGTGATTGAAAAAGCTGTACTGTCTATATTTTCATATGATTTTTATGTCAAGCAGATATTTATGATGAATTCGGTTATTTACTAGTTTTTCATGTTATATTCACACTTTTATTTTTGTAAGATTACCCTCGATAGCGATCACAAATAAATTTATTTTTAGTGAGGGTAAACTTATCATGGTAACCATATCCACTTTTCCCTATGAACTACAATACCAACCAAACACAAGAAAAGTGAGAAATGTCTAATCAACAAATTTTTTTCTATTTTTTAGATACCAATAAAACGCAAGAAAAAGTGTTTACATTAATTTCCCACCATGTTTTATGTACGAAACGAACCCAAACAATCTATTTCTTGAAAATGTTTGGAAAACTCAAAACTTGAGTTTCTTTACATTGATTGGTGTTTCCCAATAAATGGGAAACAAACCAAACAGCCCCTACGAAGAAAGTAAGGAGACTTTGGGGAAATGTGTGCTTTGAGAAATGTGCTCTTCTTTTCAACAGACTCTTCTCTTTCTCAGATAGTGGATAGGATTGGTTATTATCTATTGGATGAAGAGCGGATCTTACTTCTTCTCTTTGGATAAAAGGCTTATATGGTTTATTTTCTAGTGGATAAAAGAGATGGGAACGATCTCAGTGCTCAGATACCAGTTTGGGGATAAAAGAGGGTGTTTTTGATCTGAGGTTCTAGATAGAAACATTGGTTTTTTTAAGTGTGTGCCTCTCAACAATGAGATCACCCTTCCTTTTATAGAGACTTTTTAGTAACCACCTACACCCCAAATCGTATCAGCCTCCATGATTTACTCTATCCAACCATGAATCCCTTTTCTACAAATATTAAGGAGGTCATACTAAGAATCCAATAATATCTAAAGAATATTCACGGGTTGGTTTGGTCAATAATACACCGGGTCAAATTAACAGGCAAGGCTCACAAGATATTTATCTTTGAGTCAATTCTTCATTCCAGTTAACCCCATAACGTTATGTGCATGTTTACATGATTGCATAGTAAAACAAAGAGGATAATTATCTATAAGACATGTAATTTTAGAACACATGGCAAATTCCCTTGGTAGGTGAAGATTTTAGACAAATAGAGACATATATCACCTTCAAACAGAATCTTTTCTATTTTCTTTGCTTTAGGTGTTATTTAATTCTGTGGATGGGGATGGGGATGGTTAATGACTTATGATGAGTATTCCATTAATGTGACACACAAATAACATCATTGACGATAAAACTCCAACAAATAACCCATATCCAATGCATCCAAGCCCCCAAGTCCAACTTGCACAGAAGCCGACTATTATTTAAAGTGTAATTTTCAAAAAACCCCACAAACTACTGTTCATTTGCACAAATTACCATAAATTTTAAGAATTCGAGAGATTCTTCCTAAATTTTGTAGAGTTTCACGAGAACCTGTTGGAATTTTCAAAAAAGTCAAGCACAATCTTTTAAAGATAACTCTCCCTTAGTAAAACTGTAAAATAAAATTTTCTTCTCTATTCAGACTTCTCTAAAATTCTAGAATGAATTTTTTTTTTATAGTCCAGTGGATCTTTTAGAAACTACACAAATCTCTATAGAGGGCAAATTCTATCAGAATGGCTCCGCACAATATAGAACATTCTCAGCCTTATAGGTACCATGTAAGGAGGCAAGTTACATACTTCATTGTCTCCCTGCCTCAGTTTCTCACTTCTGATAAGATTTTCACCCATTTGAGTCTCAAATGAGTTGAGAGCGGTCTTCTCAAAATTTTAAGGTTCATGATGCTTTGTGCTAATCACCCAAAGTCTGAGGGATTTTCTGAAATTTACAATTGTGAGCCTGCCGATGGCATTTCCGAAATTTACCTCTCATTTGGGGGGCAAGGAATCAACCGCCTGCAGCTCTCTATAAAAAAACCACACTCGCCTTTCTAACCACCGCTCTACACTCTCACATCTAAGGATCCTCCTCCTCCTCGGATCGCCATGGCGCTCAGAACCCTAGCCTCGAAGAAAACCCTAGGGTTAGGGTTTCGCCATGCTCGAGGCCTCCAGACCTTCTCCCTCCCCAACCTCCCCTACGACTACGACGCCCTCGAGCCCGCCATCAGCGGCGAGATCATGCGGATCCACCATCAGAAGCATCACCAGGCCTACATCGCCAACTACAACAAGGCGCTGGAGCAGCTTAACGAGGCCATGGAGAAGGGGGACTCCTCCAAGGTTGTCCATCTGCAGAGCGCCATCAAGTTCAACGGCGGAGGTTAGGGCTCTTCGTTTTAAGGGTTTCTTGATTTGATTCGATCTTACTAAAATAATATATAAAGGGTATAATAAACGTGAAGTTTGAAGGATTTAGATTCAATGCACGTGTGATGCACGTGGTTAAATACCACGATTAAGTATATTTAGTTTATTTTCTTACTAGAGCTTATTCCTCGTTCCACTTTAATGGTCTTTGCTCACTTATGTCTTTAAAATTTAGCGTTGTAATTATTTATTTTCTTTGATGTTCGTTGTTTAAATGAGCTACGCCCAATTTAAATTTTCATGTTGATAATTAAATTAAATGTAATCCGCAATCAATTTGAATTATCATGTTATTTGGACCAACTTGAAAAAACCAAGCCTGACCTGAGAAAATATAGTGCTACAAAAGTGAAAAACACTTTAAAAAATAGTGTCATAAAAGGAAGATAAATAATTAAAGCTAATAAAACATGATGATTGGTTAAAAGTGGGCTAAAACGATACAAAAGAGAATATGAAGTTTATTCCTAATCCTTGATAGACTTTAAAAAAATCATAAACTAAAGATTAATGCTAACTATAATACACTTTTATATGATGTAAACATCAACATAAGCATGTGAAAGTACTAAAAAAAGTTCATTAAAATCTCTTCCAAAGATTCCTAATTTACTCAAAAATATTTCTATAAAAAATTCAGAAAAGAGTGTCTTTCATTCCTTCTGTTTTATTTTTTATTGAGCTGACATCAATGTTTCTCTAAATCTTTTTCGATAAAATTAGACTACTTTTAGATGTTGAAAAAGGATAGTAAACATTAAATTGGAAGTTAAATTGATATATCGTAATGAAAGAATATCAAACAACTACTTTTTTCTTTTCTAAGTTTTGAAATTTTATTTTTTTTGTAATTTTGAAATTTTGAGGGTGTGTTTTGCAAATTTTGAAACTTTTGAGTATTTTTTGAAAATTTTAAATTTTAAGTTGGGTGCTTGTAATTTTCATATTTCATGTGTTGGTGGTAAGTTTTCGAATGTCAGGATATTTCTTGCAACTTTAGAATTTTGAGGGTATTTTTTGCAATCATTGATTGGATTGTTTGTTGTAAGATTCAAATTTTTAGCGGTCTGCTGATAATTTTCAGATTTGATATGTATTGGTTATAAGTTTTGAAATTTCAGGGGTTTTTTAACTTTTAAAGGAGTATTTTGTAATTTTTATAACTTTGATGTTATTTTTTACAAATTTTAAATTTTCAGGTGCCTGATGGTAATCCTTGGAATTCATCTTTGTTTTGCAAGTTTTGAAATTTCAGAATTTCAGGGTGCTTTTTTATTGTTTGAACTTTTGAGGGTGTTTCTACAATTTTTGAAACATTGAGGGTGTTAAACGCAACTTTTAAATTCATCGGAGACTGCTATTAATTTCTAGATTTCATATTTGTTGTTTTTAGTTTTGAAACGTCAGAATATTTTGTGTAATTTTAAACTTTTGATGGTATTTTGTGCAATTTTTTAAACTTTTGGGTTTTTTTTGTAATACTTCATGTATTGTAGCATGCTAGTTCTTTATCTTAACAAACTAATTTTATTAATCTTATTTTTTAAAATTGTTGAGCTGTAGATAGTTCACATGGGATTAGGATATGATATAATTATGATTAGGATAGATTAAGATTTAAATAAAATATTCAAAATAGTAAAGTGTAATATTGACCATGGAAAGTTTTTCCCTAACTCGGACTTTTAAAGGGAGTATGATTTCTTGATTAGAGGGTTTTTACCATTTTGAGATCATACAAAGGTCAGGTATGGAAAATAAATTTGTTGCTGCTCGTCTACTTGACATATGTAGTTAGAAATGTGAGTATTTTGCTTCTGCAGTTGGAAATTTGGAACATGCTTGCTGAATTGGAGAATAAACGTACAGGGTTCGAGAGTCGTAATGACTTTTAAATTGTCCCTCCTATTAAATTTGGTGTGATTAAGACAACACATGTCTGACTATGACATGCCTTCGGGGTGCTTCTTTGGACCTCCGAAATATATGAGTTCGTAGTTAGGGAAGTGCATTTAAAATAGTCAAAATATTGTTGTTTGATTGTTCACCACTTTAGACCTTTTAAGGTTCTTTTGTACATGAGTAGGAAATCCGAATTATATATATTTATATTTTGAATATTCATAAGATCACAACGAACATATATATGATCATCTCTTGGCTGGGAATTATGTTGTGAGACCCTAGGTACCCAGTCATAAGTTAGATAGTTTATTACAGTTAGAACTTTAAAAGTAATTTGTATATCTGTTTTAATATCTGTTGTATTCTACAATATTTCGTAGGTATCTCGGTGATCTTTGTTCTTTCTCATGTCCAGCACGTCTAGACACTATATGTTTTATTTTCAAATGTCCTAAACAGCTATTGTCTAAAACAAATGTTAAATATGTACAATTTGGAGTATGTTGTGCATCAAAGACAAATGATTGTTTTATTGATTATTTAGTAAAGTTAAGTTCTTTCCAATGAGTAGAAAGCAGTACATGTTAGTTTTTTTTTGGGTGGGGGAAGGGGCTTTGGTTGGGGGGGGGGGGTGGGGGGTTTGGGGGTCCAATATACATATATTTAAATGAAATATACACATAGCCATATCATTATATGACTATATCTATACTCTGTACAACTTCTATGTCGAACACAAGACTTGGTGACAATGTCAACAAATAATACAAATTAGTTAACAGTTACCAGCATCAGCCTTTCTGCATTGTCACACTTCATTTTTACTGCAAGCTTACATTGATACCTTCGTTCAGGTCATATTAATCACTCCATATTCTGGAAGAACCTCAAGCCTGTTACCGTAAGTCAGTTCTCTTGTTCATTTTGACTAACTTTTTTGAATGCGTCTTTTACATAGTCTAACCAAGAGTTTTGCTTTTTGTGATTGGCAGGAGGGAGGTGGCGACCCTCCTCATGGTGCTCTTGGTTGGGCAATTGACACACATTTTGGTTCAATTGAGGCTCTGATACAAAAAATGAATGCAGAAGGAGCTGCTTTACAGGGTTCTGGTTGGGTGGTAAGTTTTCTTTGACATGTTATGTAGTTCTTTTTATCTGCTTAGGCTAATAATACATCGTTCCTGGTGGATGTTATTGAAAGACCTATGTCTTTATGATGCTGACAGTGGCTAGCTCTGGATAAGGAGATGAAGAAAGTTAAGGTTGAAACCACTGCGAATCAGGTAACATGTATTACATACGTGAACTAAATGATTTGAAAGGCATATATCTTCTTCTATATCTGTTTAAACTTTCAACTCCGGTAGTTTTTCAGAAAAAGAAAAATAGAAGGAAAGATTGAAATATAATGCAAGTATATTTCTTATTGTTGGATTAGCCTACTTTCCTTCTAAAATGGGGACATTTTCTCTTCTTTCATTTCTATGGCCATTTGGATCTTTGATCCTACGGGTAGGAAACAAATATGGGCATGATGCATCAAACATGTAGTTATATGAATCATATGATACCTCCCTACTTTTTGCTATTAGATGTGAGCATCCAATGGACCATATCTTTTGTTTTTTCTGTTGCCTTGCTTGGAACCTAGAACTTTTGGGCATTATCTTTGGATTCGCATGCTTCCACATTGCTTGATATTTCTTATGACATTAATTTCCTGCTAGTCAAATTATGCGGTCTGCATACTTCAAGACTTTCAGTATTAGCTTGTGAATTGTTTTTTCATTGGAACACCTTGTTTTTTTATTTTAAGAGTAGTATTTTTTGGCTGTTCATATTCTCCAAGTCTATGTCCCTGTTGGCAATCTCAGATTTGCTTTGTTTTATCTTTTCAATTATTTTCTCGTCCATTTTGAGTTTGCTTCTGCCATACACATGTCACTTCTGCTAATGTGAGTGACCTCTTCTGTAGGATCCACTGGTAACTAAAGGTGCAAGCTTAGTTCCTTTGCTCGGGATTGATGTGTGGGAACATGCATACTATCTGCAGGTTAGATGTTGCGCCTTTGTGTTAAAGTTTACTTCACCTGATAGCAATAGTGCTTCAGATCTGTTATGCTTTATCTCAGTTCCAGTTCCTTTTATATAACATGAATTTCTGAGGAGAAGAAATACAGCTATAAATATGTTGGAATAAGAGAATGTTGAGTACTCCAGTATGAGTCTATTTCTGTAGATGTCGGTATCACTAAGATGGTTATATGGATAACCTGATGAACGAACTGCTTCTAGCTTGAAATAAAGTACTGGACTTTTGATACCACATTCTTCTTCACCTCTGTTTGCTGTGCTATCTTACCCTTTTATTAAAATTGCCTTCATCAACCACAAGGTTCATGATGCCCCCTGTTTGATATTCACCAAGTCCAAAAAGAGGGACACCTTTTCCCAATTTAATAGTCAATCCTGGACATCAATTCTTAGGTATTTATATTGATATTCATTATAGTTTATTACTTTACCAATGTAATAATGCCATTCGTTGGGTCTGAGGTATGTTAATGCTTTTATTATACTGCCAACTGCGCTGAGTGCTGATTTCTCTACTGTAATATTGTTAGCATTTTCATGACAATATTTTTACAGTTTCACATCGCTATACCTATATGTTATCGGATATTGGAATTGCTTTCACGTTCGCATTATCATTTACGTGGTATTATTTTAACTCTCCTTGTGCTAATATATAACTGATGAGACCTGCACCTGCAACTACAATGGGTGAAAGCAATAACATATGCAGTATTGAACGCAGAACTACAAGTTAGGGAATGTGATAAACTATATGCAGAGCACAAAGTGTGGGAAGATTTAAGTTTGTGTACTCTTTCAAGTTAATTGCCGTACGCTACCTTCCCAGGTTGATTTTCTTTTTCAGCTATAAGACTATTCTCAGTTATCCATGCGTAGAGAGTAAATATAATAGGGCGTAACCATTAACAAGATGGTGGTTGACATGTAAATCACTTTGCATGCTTGAGTCTGTTGTTGCTTTCTGTATGGCATTTCTATACTCATGGTCTGTAATAGTAAAAATGGGTATGAGGTGACACTCATTTTGCTAGATGAGCTACTAGGAGATGACTGGTAGTGAGGTCCAACTTCATCCCACTTGTCTCTTGACAGTTCGCGATGCTAAATGAGTTATCAGCTCATACTTTGTTAGGGTTAATTGTGGATAGACTCCCTATACTATCGCCAATTGAACTTATTATCCTTGTAGTTCTATTGTTGCAGGTAGACGCCCTGAGTGAATTTTTTTTGACCCTTTTCAGGGGTTCTATCTGCAACAATAGGTTTTCACTCATGGGGTCTATTTGCAACAATAGAACTCGTTCAGGGGGTCTATCTGCAACAATAGATCTGTAGGGATAGTAAATTGAATTTGGCGATATACAGGGGGTCTATCCCTTTATTGCTAAACCTGCGTACGCTGTATGCTAACTTGTATTTCCATGTGTATGCAGTACAAACAGATGAGGCCAGACTACCTGAAGAACATATGGAAGGTTATGAACTGGAAGTATGCCAGCGAAGTGTATGAAAATGAGATTGCGTGAAGCTAGTTCTCATTTCATCGGCTTTCTGTGTTTCACCATGAGGGCACTTTTGCCTCTAATAAGGTTTGCCTTGGCTGGAACCGAGGCTACTGCACATCTCCGAACCAATGCCTCTTCGGCAATCTTGTATCTGTTAAAACTTTTTTGTTATAAATACAATGTCAAATTAAATGGTATCTGTACGCCTCTTTGGCAGTCTTGTATCAATTAAATAACTTTTTTTGGTTATGAAAACAGTGTCAATTTAAAAGGTATCTGAGATACTGAACGTTTTGTTTGTGCGAGTGGGAGATGTCTGGGTTTAGACTGTTGTATGCAGTAGAGAACAGTATATACCGCTTAAATGCTACCCTTTATTAGAAGTTTGCCCCTGTAAAAAATTGTTGCTTGAAGTAGAAGGAAATTTGCGACGCTGCTTCTGATCTTGTAGTTGGAGATTGCTGTTAACTTTCAGGTGCATGGAAAAAGTTTTCATTGTATTGGCGAGCACGAGGTGCATGCAAAAACTTCCTTATGATGGCATGTAATAGGGAAATTGTTAAGCATGCTAATACATATTTCCAGATATTGACTATAGATACTTTAACAGCTAAAGTTACAAAAAAGCTAATACTTTTAAGTGAATAAACAGAAGAAGATGAAAGCATACACTCTTTGATACTTAATAAATATATGTTACAGGGGAACAATAAAGCAAGATATTGGTTTATAATCAGAAAGTTAAGATTAACGGTAACACACGTATTCTTTAGTCCAAAGTAAGAAATAATAATGATAGTCCTACACTTATCTTCAGTAAACTCAGCAGGATACATTACAGATTCATCAAATTTCACCGAACATGCTTGCTCATGGATGATTTTTCTACGGCTTTATCTGAGCTCCATCAGATGGTGCTGGATAATTGATATTTCTTGAAAACATACACTCTTTGATACTTAATAAATATATGTTACGGGGGAACAATAAAGCAAGAAATATAATGTGTGAGCTTACCTCATACACATTTCGAAGTATTTTTTTCTCAGAATGTTTACATGCTTTAAATATTTTATAGCAACTCGTCCGATACATCAGTTAGCTTTATCCGTAGCAGCTTACCTCAAGCTCTGCCTCACCGATAGCATTGCAAAAGGCAAAACTGATTTTTTTAACACTCAAACAAGTGTAAATTCTCATCCAGCAACCTCAACAGAACCCAACATAAGAAGCCAAACGCATAGATCCCTCTTATCAAAGGCATCTCCAACTAGTTCTTTTTCCTCAGCCGCAAGAGCTCCGCAGAAACCGGTCCGTGCTGGCTAACCTCCACGAGTCTTTCTTGAGTTTCCGCCTCGGTGACAAAAATATCTTTGGCTCCCAGATTTCTTCTTCATTGATCCAGCCTTCCATTGGTAACTTCTTTACGAAGAGGGCACAGCTATCTTGTTGGATGAGCTTGGCTGGCGCAGCTCTGTTGCAATTCGTATGCAATCAGCCATTTGGCAATTAGTCTTGATTGCATTGGGTTCAATATGGGACCTGCTAACTGCAAACCCTTCCTGAAACCAAAGTACGAGAATGCATAATGACACGGATACCAGTACACTAATTTTGCGAGTGTTGTTCATTTAATTGACATGTAATACCAACAACCAAGTAATACACACGCGCGCGCACAAAGGTTTCGAAGCTAAGTACAGTATTGGCTGCTAGGAAAGTGAGCTTCAGATTACTGAACCAACTTTGAATTGAGAAGGTTCCGCATAGATTGGTAAAATCGACAAATCGTTGACATTCTAATGTCAACTCTAGACAGCGGTGCAGACTCCAAACAAAGAGATTACTAAGTAGAGAACCTACTTTACTGGTCATGCAATTTAAGGTCATGTCCAGAAATCCTATCTAAAAGAGGGAAATGATGGGATATTCACTATGAAATTGCATTCATCTTTGAGAGCATATGAGAAAAGACTTTACTTTCAAAAACATCAAACTTTGCAGACAGTTGCAAAATGATCATCTCAATTACATAAATTGAAATGAACCCTGATGTAAGATTATAACTGAATCACAGTATTTGATGCGCACTCGCAAATAATTTTCACATACTCTTCCTCAACCAAACAAGAAACCTCAAATCATGCATTGTTTTAATTTCAAACCAACAAGCAATTCCAAACTGATGTCCCATTTTAAGAAATGGCATTCGAAAATTTTTTGGAACTGTTTTACTATTATAAAGGAACAAGTTTGGTTTAGATACCTTTTGCAATGAACTGATAAACATGCTAATTGGAGGAGAGTTTATCTTTGCTCGTTTGCTAATCTGGAAAGTACGATTTAAACGTATATTATCAACAAGATACAAGATACTGTATGGTTTACAGAAGGTGAAGGTTTTCTTTTTATTCTAACAAAAGGAGGACATTGAAAGATAGCAATAAACAAACCTCGTCAAGTTTGATGTACCCAAAAGACAACCGAGGATCGCTTTCACCAATCATTTGCTTTAGAAGCTTCTCTAAATCAATACCTTTCTCCTTGGTGTGTGCCCATCTCCATTCTCCAGCTAAATTCAACAATTCAGTCATGAAAGAAGCATCATGAAGAGGACCAGTCCACAAGGGACCTGACACAACCAGAGATTGTGGAACCTAGGAAGAGAAGAAAAACACAATACTCATCAGTTAACGTTAAAGTTGTAATATTCTTTCATGTGATGGGCTAAGAGGCTTCAGTTGAAGAACTCAGAGATCAATAACAAAAGGAAACTCACAAGCCAAGTAAAAGGCAAAGTTAGAGAGCTTGATGTTCCTCCAATCTGTGCCTTTCAGGATTACAAACTTAAAAAGGTTCGGTTGAATGGAAGCATAAAGATATTTGTTAGTTAAGCTGGCATTCACCAAGCAGAGCACTAACAAGTTAAGTTAAACTTTTGAGAGTTGAGGAATGCAGACGTGTTTCTAGTTTTCCGCACTTCCAGTTAGAATTTATGTTTGTTATACTGATGAATTATCGCTATATGCTTTTAAATTATTAAGGAACATATAAGAATCTGAAAAACAAAATAATAAGGTGCTTGAATGACATAATCTGATTGTAATATATGTGATAACCACCATATAAATAAAAGATACAATTGAACTGGAATTGCAGTTTGCAGAGGATGGTCAATGATTTGGAGTGGGGAACGTCTCTCCATTGATTGTAGGAGACTGGCATCCTCTAGAAGCTTGGCTTGTGGCTTCTAGCGTGCCAAAATGTCTGGGAACATATCATTGTTTCTACTCCCTTCCCATGCTTCCTCTCAAAGTTAAATTAAAAGACACTTCATAATTCTCGCCCATGAATTAATATTAGGGTAAATTTCACAACCCCCCACCCCCCCAAAGCAAACCCCCAGAGCGAAAAGTTGGGGTTATCTGCAAATGGGTTCAGGAAAAAAATGCGAAAGTTTGGGGGTTAAGTAAAATTTTCAAACTTCTTGAGGGTATTCTAAAACCGGAACTTCTTATTAAAAAAAGGGAACTTCTTGAGGGTATTGTCTATAGAACAGAAACTCATAACTTTTATGGACAATGGCAAAAAATTTTAAGTAAAATAGGGTACAATCATCAGTAGTTTTGGTCTGCATACCGCTTCATCGCTGCATGGACAACACATCTGCCCAAGCCTTCCCCAAGATATGGCTTGAGAATTTCCACATTTATGGCAGTAGCCTATAAAACCATAATGGCTGGACAAATGCAAGAAATGATGTCATATTATGCTTAAATAAGAAAACAATGAGCATAACAAATATATTTCTCACCTATTCTCATCGAGCTTTCCACCACGATTTACTCGCAACATTACTCTAAATATTGGACCATGATATGAATAATAAGAGAAAAGTGGTGTGACGTGAAAACCCAAGGATACTGCTTCTCGTAAAGCCCCACCTATAAGGATTCGTAAACCAAGCTCATTCGAATATGGCATAGGGCGAACATATGCTCCATAGGAAGCTAAAGAACTATAAGAGAAAATTTGGTCATGGAGATGATGGGACATAAGAAGCAACCAAAACTGATCATATATCTTACAATAGAAAAAGACCAAACAATTGTGAGACAGGCATAAAACAGAAAGATCACAGCAGAGGACTCTTTTAGCAGTTTTTTTTTTATTTTGCCAAATTACCGAATGCATTTTACAATATGCCTTTTATCCTACTAATTCTGAAAGTTTCAGATCAATAATAAATAAAATATAAGATTGTCTTCTTTATTATCTACAAATCTGCACTTATTCACGCAACTTTTTCAAACTTGGCAGAGCGATGTGGCACTGGATTAATCCTGATTATGAAATAAGTTAGATATGAAATCCATTGAATCTATTGAGAACTAAATGTGCCTTTACTTGCTTCAAAAACTCATAATATAATAGCTTCTGCTGGATAGGGAGGAAGGAAAGGAGCAACAGTTAAGTACTCCAGCCGTCCAACACGTTTAGATAATGAACTAGTATTTACATAATGATTATAGCCCTTCAATCCCCAAGACCATTAATTGTGCATATGTCAATGAATCCTAACACCTAGAACAATTAGTTTAGCGCATGCCAACTAATTTGAACAAAAAAGAGGGAAAACCTTTGAAAAAAACTCATATTATTGATGTATCTCATTTCATTATTGAAAGTTTTTGCTTACAAGGGGTGGTAATTGTATATGTTGTGGTGTGATATTACTTAAGTACTCCCATCTTACAACTATAAAATGTTGAATCTCATAATATATGGACTAAATTGTGCATAAATTCTCCAGTAACTTGCCTCTATTTACAACTATAAGCCAACTAGTTAAACTAGTAACTAATTCTCCAATTAGGTGGCCGCAAAAAAAAAAAAAAAAATCATTCTTTTCAAGAAGAGAGGTCAAGTGGAGAATGCTTATAGGAGCACCTGTCTTCACTGCTCTCTCTTTCTACAATACAACTTATAGATCAAATACAACTGCTCATCCGTTTGTAAGAAAAGAAAAAGGGGAAAAAATACAGTGGTTTTTTTAAAAAAGATCTGTTCACTAATGTGGTGATAGTGAGAAAACATTTGGCTAAAAATGCAACCGCATCCAACATAAACATTTCAGGAGACAATGCTAGCTGAAAGCACGAGACTTAATACTAGTTAATCTTCAACATAATGCAGACACATTCATTCAACCCAATTCACCATTTAGACAGCAACAAACACTTGATAGGAGCTAATTTATCTGAAATCACCGTCAGCATATTCAGAAAATTGAAAACATTAGTATTGCAAGTTAACCACTACAAATTTCCCTTAACTATACCTAACAAATAATTTTAATTACCTTGTAAGACACCAACAATTGAGCAAAGAATCAATCTTTTATCAAGTAAACTTTATCAGAAACCATTACTTACTGAAATGGCCGATGCCCGCCGGATGAAAACCCATCAGTACTCGTGAGGTACAGCAAACCCCCATCCCTAACAACCCTAATCGCCGACCCAATAAACCCCGAGTCACTCCCAAAGGAATCCACATCCACCAAATCGAAATACTCCCTATTCAAATAGCTCTCCACCATAACCCTATTCGCGTCATTATGCGTCACGATCCACCGCCGCTCCCCGTCCTCCCTAACCCTAGAAACCCTGGAAAGGTTATCGAGGATGATCGGCCTGTTCCCCTCGCAGGCGTCGTTGGCGTGGACGAAGTCGGCGTCGGATTGGAGGAGGTAGCGGAGGGATCGGACGCCGCAGCCGCACATGGCGTCGAGGACGCGGAGGCCAGGGTTAGGGTTAGGGTTTTCGGGGGAGGCGAGGGTCAGGCTTTTGTTCCTGCGGTGGATGGAGGCGGAGAGGGCGGCGAGGTCGCGGGCGATGGAGCTCTCGTGGCGGAAGAACGAGTCGCCGGTGTTGAAGTCGATGCCGCGCTCGGATTGGATGGAATTGGTTAGGGTTAGGGTTAGGGTTAGGGTTTTGGGGGAGTGAGGGTTAGGGTTTTTGGAGGGGAGAGAGAGGGGAGTGAGGGAGAGGGAGAAAGAGAGAGGCGTCATGGCGGGAGAGCGAAGGGATGCGTGGGGGTTTCGGGGAACTTATTATTTACAGGGATAAGGATTGTTTTGCAAATAAGTGCTTGGAGAATGACTTAATTGTATGCGCTTATGTAGCCTCACTGGATTACTGTTAAATAAATCCTAATTCTATCCTAAACGGATTCGGATCCTACTCCGGTTATATTTTTAAATAGAATCTGATGGATTAATACAATAGCTTGTAAATATCACATGGAAATTTTCGGGATGTTCTAACGTTTGCATAACAGGGTACCACAAGTGCAGAACGAGGCCTCGTTTGGCAAAGGGTTAAGAAAGAAACATTAAGGAGAAGGATTTACATAGTTAGTCCGTTCGGTAACTCGAATGACTAAATTGTTAACATGTTAAATAATTTTTGTTTTAGCTATTGGGATCAGTTTTAGTGTTTGAGAATAACAAGAATTTTGACTATTTTCTTTATAAATGGAGGTGTTAACTCTTAATCTTTTTAACTATGAGTATTAATAAACTCGTTATTTTGAGGGGTTAACTCATTTTAATCCCTCTAGAGGGGTTAGCTTAACCTTTATGTATTTTTTGCGCTTAACAAATTATAAAGGGTTAACTCACTTTACTCATTATATAAATTTTTGTGTTTGACAGATTAAGAAAGGGTTAAGTCTTATTAACCTCTCACTTAACCCGTTGCCAAACAGTACCTCAAGGTATATAAGTGCCTCCCAAAAACAAATGAGGGTATGTGAGTGCGGAATAAAAGAAGTTCAAGAGCTAATTAGCATTTTTTTGTCACATTAACTAATTCATGCGGTAAGTAATAACACAATAATACCAAATCATAATTGAAAATGTAATAGAAACAAAAAGAAAGCATTTCCGATATTTTTTTGTTCCACTTTAATATTTGAAAAATAATAATTTCTAGAAATAAACCATTTTGTTACCATGCTAGATAAATCGCTCCAACTCGCCATCTTTGCAATTCTCATCTGATTATCCCAATAGCAATGCATTAATAATTCCAGTACCAAACACATTTTCGACAAACTGCCGTTGTTACACAACATCAGCTTCTCTAATTTTTTCAGGTACTTCACATTTACAGCTCACAAAGAGTACATACTTCCTGTTTTAAGCCGAATTTTACTCTTTTCAGTTTATACTATCTTCAGATGCTACGGTAACTAATAAAAGTGAAACATTACACAATGAAATTAACTGATAATATAACGGTAAAGGCTAAAGCAGCCATACAAGAACTCAAAACAAGCATTTGCTATGAAAACCCCTTTGTTTCCCCACAAGGGAATTGAACAGTGCAAACAACTATACTTCCCTTAGTATTACACCGATCAATTGATTATAAGAGTAACGCAAACTATATAACCTTATCAGCATATTTTATCGTTATTAGCAGACAAGAAATTTGGTAAGTTTCTGGATATCTAAAATTACAAAGGAAGTTAATCTTGATGCCTGAAACGAAACGTCCTCTTCTCTATAGAAACTGATCCTTGAGAGATAAGAGAATCCGTCGTCGTCTCGATGCCTGGTTCAAGCGTCGACATCCATGAGAAATTTCTTGGGCCCTTGTGAAAACGTCATTCAACCTTTGCCACTACTCCGCCAGGGATATTGCTCTCTACAACAGTCTCCCTGACAAACCTGGGAACCAAAATTTACAGCTTTGAATATGAAACTTTTAAATGAAAAAGCTTGATATTATCGAGTAAAAATCACAGCAAAGACAAAGTCCTAAACAAGCATTTGATGTGGTGAAGGAAATCGACATCAGCATCCTATTTTTTAAGTATGCTGTGCGCCTGTGCATGAATATATAGAGAAATCATGTTGCATGCGATGGATAGTAGCTTTAACCTCAGCAATTAGATTTTAAGTATCATGAGCATGAAGAAATGGAGGAATCATGATAAAATCCAAACCCAGCCTCACAACAACCATGTCCTAGTAACAAGCCGAAGAGGAAGGAATGGAGTTTATAAAAATCTCTTTCCCAAAAGATATAAAAATCTCTTTCCTAAAAGAAAGTTACAAATATTAAAATAATGACCAGCTGCAAGTTCAAAAAGAAGAAGACAATCACAATCAAATATAAAGATGATTTCTATAATTTAGGTTTACCCAGCTCACAAAGTAATATAAAAGACCAGGTTATATGACTTTAATATGGATTATAAGGATCACATAAGATAAAAGATAAATCAATACCTTGCTAGCTTGTCTTGAGATGATTGCAATACGTATATTGCAAGAACAAAGGAGAGAGCAAGGCCTACTCCAAACATGTAAGAAGCACAATAGCAGAAAATATAATTAGAACGTAAGATATGTTAAATTCATTCTTTGGGTTTCAAATCAATTAAAGAAAAATAGAAGCCTATTCGGGGACCAGTCCAACTAACTAACAAGATCAATTCATGGCAATAATTGATTGGTTATTTTCAGTGAGTCATTTGCTTAAGGAACAAAGTGGTTTTACCTGATCCAAACAATACATAAAATCCTCCAGCAACATCTATCTCTGACCGCTCCTCCCTGACAGGATTGAAATTTAAACATGAAGGCACATACCGATATAACTAGTAATAGCTACTACCAGTAATTTTATGTCATCAATGAAAGTCTTAAAATTTCCCGGTTAGCATGGTCTCTGGTGGCAAGAGCAGCAGACAATTAGTAAGTAATAGGAGTGTATACATTTAGAAGCACATTGTAAATGTATAATGGATAACAGCTAGTCAAATAGGGAGCACAACTAACCAACTGATGTACGGGGAAAAAAGAACCCGCATGGGCCCTACACAAACATCCTGACGTTAAGTACGTGAGATGATAGGATTATTATTAATACGATAAGAGGTAAGCTTAAACAAACATCTAAGGAATAAAATGGGTATTATAGTTGGTAATTTGATCGAGTAAATGGGAGCTAAATGAAAGAAACAGATTCAAGTAGTCAACAACAAAAGTCTCGTTGATGGTCTTTGGTTTTTGTTGTTGTTGCTGTAGCTACAGTTAGTTTCATAGTGTAAGTGTGCTTAGTGATATTATGTGATTGGTGTGGTTATAACATAAATGAAATAAATAAAAGTGCCAAGGGAATAAAAATGAGCAGGCAGAGAGGAGAAAGATGGAGAAGAACTCGACAGAAAATAAAAAGAGGAGAAATAAGAAGTGGGAGGTGAAGGAAGAAAAGGATGGTGAAGAAGGGAGGCACCAATATATGGAGAAAAAGGACAGCAGCAGAAGAAGAAAGGGAAAGAGGAGAAATTATCCATCAAGAAAAAGCAGATAAACCTGAAAGAGCACAAAAAGAGGGGACAACAATAAGAAAAAGAACACAAGAGGTGGCGATGAAAATCCTCGCCTATGCTAAGGAAACTAGGTACATGGGTGATGGGGACTCGGACTTACCATTTGCATCTTTTGGAGAATGATTAAGGACAGGAGATATGGCAGATGGGTTTTGTTAGTAAGTAATTGTTCCAAAAACATTTTGGCAGCTGATGGTTCAGTGCACTTAAAAAAATCAAACTAGATCCCTGCAGGGGGTTAAAGCTGTCTTCATGCCCTGAGCCGCTTTTAAGTCCCTGACACATACTGAAGCAGTTCTGCCACTTAAGCTAATCCATCATTTCTATCTTGAGTTCAGGATGCAAAATACTTTAGCAGCCTTTTAATGGTTCCCCTTGCATATTGTATCACATTATTTAAATAACGGATATAGATTATCAAAGCTTCTCAAGTAAAGAGGGATATACTTACCATGTGTATCTGACAAGGACATACTTTGGCCAATGCTCCGGATTCCAGAAGTTCTTGCGTATGTCTGGATGAACCTCAATATCTGCTCAAAGAAACAAAATCTCAATCTTTCTCTTCTGTAACTAGAAATATGAAACATAACCAGTTCAACTGACAAGGTCAAGACAATGGGCAGATGCAAAATGACGTATATCACTGGCAAAATAAATCAATTAAAAAATATTTTTGATTTAATTTTGTTACCAAGTCTTCTAACATGGGCAGAACATAAAAGACAACAACTAAATAGGAGTGAACTATGAACAAGCCCTGCCATAAATACATCAACATGGCAGAGCAACTAAGTACTCTCCTACCACATAAAAGGTCCATCATATACCATTACCAGCCAGGTTCGAATGCTATAGGAGGAACAGCCATGCACCAGAGATGTCCCATATTAGCTGAATGTATGACAGTACTACTGTGGTCACTCAAAATAAATTCTTCCTAATAGAACCCTCACATAATAATTTTAAATAATATTTCCACATTAATTTCACCATTTTCACCGACTGGATGCATCAACTTTTGATCCATACCTCAGGCTTTCCCTCTTAAGTGAGCTAATTATCTTTCTTTCTCACACTTCCCTGTGCCTATGAAGTACACTTGTTGTGTTGGCTATACTTTGAATCTCATTTGCATCTTTATTTGCTCTTTAAGTCATCCTTTCACTCCCTCTCTCCCCGGTAATTTGTTCTTCGGTTGAAAAAAGCCAGACCTCTATTCTTAAGTCTTGTATTTTAATGATTCACACAAAGTTTCCTTGCTAATACAACATTTACTCTCCGTCGACAGCAACCATTTAATGCAATTCATTAGTCTTCTCGCATTATAAATTTGGTTAAAATTTCATGTTCCCACTTCCTGAGATATTATCTTCAGATAGTGTTATTCCTAATAAGCTTCACCAGATACTGCAGTACCATTCTTTTAGTCTTGCATCTTACATATATTGGTTATTTGTGTTATCATGTTTTTCCTTACTAGTCATTGACCACTTACCCTAATTTTTTTAACACAAACTTTTCATAACTAAATGTAGCACATGCATATTCCATTTTTTTTCTTTTTCTGTTGTCCCCTAAAAGGTCATACATTAAAAATTAGAAGTCAAAACTCAAGTCTGCAAAGAGCATAGTGCAAACTGCAAGCATATCGCTTCTAGTTATAGGGTTATGTATGGATGGGTTCCTGTATAGTGTCTAGGAAGAAAACCCCACTTATGTTGTTTACCAGAACAATTTAGACAACAAAAACATGCCATATGACATCTGTATAACAACAAAAATCTTCAGTGTAAACTTAATCTTCGAGGTGCATCGGACAATTCGATGTCCAATATGAACACACAACTAACCACGATTTACTTAAGCAAGCAGATATGAAGAACAAAAAATGGCCCAGAGTCATAGATGAAGGCATTTGGTAGACAAATAAAGAAGGGCAGTAGAAGTTACGCACAATGGTGAGGCATATCCACAACTTTAGCTGTGACGCCATGTAAATCATTTCCACTGTACCTCTGCAGGATATAGGACAATGTTACTACATCCATGACATCCAAGAAAAATAAATAAATTCCCCACTAAGATTAATATATTCAGTTTGGAAATCATATTTGACAGTTAATGTTCTCATTTTTTCTGCTAGGATTGAGGGAAAACAGTCAACTAGCTCATTCTGGCATCCATTTATAAGGCAAAATGGACACAAAACAAAGGGCAAACTCTTACCAAATGCACATCAATCATCGGAACTTCACTGCTCTTGCGGTTGATAACAAGAAGCCATGGAATAAAAAATTTCTCATGGCCAACTTGAAATGATCTGCAAATTTTTTATCGATTTGTCAGGGCAAAATTCAGAATAGGATACAAAAAAAAGGAGATTATTGATCAATTGGAGATCAAGCATCCAAGAGTCGCTAGACTTATCACCAGAGATCCACAAATTATTAAAAGGATACTGATACTATTATGCATGGTGTGTCTTGTTAATAAATTATATTCGCAGGGCGAAGAAAGTATCCAAATAGGTAGTCTTAGGATCTCCGTACTTTGTGCATGTATGGATAACGTAAATGTATACAGTACTTAGCATATCAGTGCACACCTAAAGCACAGACACCTGCCAGCCACACTGACCAGTTACATGCTAAACATCATGTTCATGCTATCATGAGAACTTGATACCTTCCTTCCCCATATATGGTTATTTAAAGGGAATAAAGTTACTAACTCACACTAATGTCTTACTCAAGCTTTTTGTTATAAAGGTGGAATATGCAGTATACATAAAAGCTATAACCATGATCACCTCAACACATGCTTCGAGATGTGGTATATCCACAGAAAAGCACTCAGCATTTAGACGGAAAATCGTACTAGCTATTTGACAAAGAATGTGTTGTTAAATTACAACTTGACCCATAGAATAGCTAATGCTGAGCTTTTAGTCATTAGTATGATGGAATGCCACTCTGACAATTCCCTCTCCAACTTCATTTTCTGAATTAAATATACACAAGTTTGGTTGAATATAAAAAGCTTAATGCCTAACTGTTTAGGGTAGAGAACATCACTTGATGTGACTCATGAAGATAGATTAAGATCATGGCTTGCGTTCCATCTATTCTTCTCATTCTTTCATCTTTTGTTGTCCGATTCATCCACCTTCTTCTCAAAAGCCTCTCTTTCCTTCCCCTTCCCCACTCTAAAACCCTCTCTTTCTTCTCTCTCCCTCCACCAATCTTCTGTTCCTCTTCTCCATTACCATAATTTCATGTTGTTCATAGCCTAACCCAACCGACTACCCATATTTATCCCCCATGAGAATATGAATGGCCCTCTCATCAATTTTGCCTCCTCGTCCACATCTATAAAATGTCCATGTGTACCCACCGTCTCTATCCTACGATGCATCTCCATGTTGCACGAATACTTTGACAAGGATATAAACCTGCATTGGCCCCCTACTTTCTCTATAACATAATCCAAATATTTATATGTGATATATTTTGATAAAAGTGAGGTATCCAATCCATATCAAATCCAAATATGATGCTTGATATCATGGTACTTGATGCATATATATATATCAAACACTTATTATTCACATTTAAAACTTACAATATCTCCTGGACATATCAAAAACATTTGAAATACAATTGAGACACAGAAGCTAAAAAATGAAATGCATGCATGATGAGTTGGATTTTACAATTCTATTTGATCTTTAAATGCGTTGCATTCCTATTTTGTGTACTTTCTTGATAAGAAATTCTCAAGGAGTATGATATTTCATCCTACTAGGTCATATAACTTGAGAAGTTTCTTATAACATCTGGCAAGTGGTGTCCTTAAATTGTTTAAATATGCTATACTTTTTCACTAACACCTTACACGTATAATCTATTTTCTTTACATGTTTAAAATTTAATAGTCTCCTAGCATTTCACATATATCCTAGGATTTCACATATGCGCGCATACTCCTATCATGTTCCACTTATATAAAGCATCTGTATTGATGCATCCCAAATCTATATCCACTTTCTGCACACCTCTTCAACCTCTCATTTGTTCTTGCCCATTGTCACAGTCTCTCCAACAATCCATCTTGGTCTGCTATATTAACCCACCAGTCACCCCTTGCTTCATTCATTTATCCACCCATTTTCACTTTCTTCACTAATAAATCTACCATCTACCCTCTCAAAGAGAAAAATGATCCACAAACATTTTCCTCCTAAAACACCTCCTCAACTCCTTATTTTCTCCACTTATCACCAATTCCTCTACATGTCAATCCACTTATCTCCACTGTCTTCGCCGTCCAATTGAGCATCCACCACCCCGCCCGAGTCCACACTTTCTCCACCCATCACCACCATGGTGAGACCTTATCCCCTCCATCACATCCTTTCTCCTGCCTCGTGAACTTGAACAAAGTAACCAATAATAAAACACTAGACAGAGAATTCATGAATTCCCCTCTTTACTTACTTAACTTGAACATTCCAAGCTAGAAAATTTAGAACTAACTTACATTTTATAAGGATCAGCTCCCGTGAACCCAGTCGGCTTCGCAATCGGAATCAATACCTACACATCCAATCAAAATTCACAACCAAAACCCTAGAAACAAAGGGAAAAAAACCCCCTAATTACAAAATCCGATCGATCATACCTCACGATTAACCGCAAAGATCGGGCAGTGGCGGCCGATCACATCGTGCCAGACCGTTCTCGACTGAAATCACACGTTGTCAATAAAAAAACCATAAAGTCTAGGAGAGAAGAACCGAAGAAGAGAAGAGAATTAGGGTTTCGATATGTTACTCCGTGGTACTGGCCGGCTTTGCTCATGGGGATGATGTCTCCAGGCCTGTACGCGAGAGAGATGGAGAGTAGATTTGGGATCGAGAGGATGAAGAAGAGGATTGATTGAAGAGAGGAGTTGAGAGTTGTCGCCATGGCCGAGAGAAAATGGAGTTACCGGACTCGATCGAGAGAGAGAGAGGGAGAGGGGCAGGGGACCTGAGAAAATCAGTATCAAGTTAAGGATCCGGTAAATTTCACTTGATGGTGTAATTTATTTTGGGATTATAGGGGTAATTTTAGGGCTTCCTTTGATGGTGTTATTCATCGAAAAAATGGGCGAGACTTCATTTTATGATGTTATTATTGATTTTTTTTGAAATTTAATTAGAATAAGTACAAGTATTTTGTCTGTTCTTGCAAAGGTGAGTCTTACATGATGATTGTCTTAGGAAATCCTCTCTCAACTATTTTAATTTCATAAAATGTCTCTCAAACTGGACGAATTATAGATAATCACACTCTACTTTGATAATTAGAAAAACCCCCTCAACTATGAGGTGTCTTACAAAATCCTTTAATCTTTCACACTTTTCTTATCAGACCCCTCGTCATTTCGAAATGTAAAATAACTGAAATATCATTTTGAAAACCAACCTATACAGTTACAAAGAAACCCCAAACCGGTAAAAAAAAAATATCTTGTGAAATGTACAATGTTTCCCCCCTTCTTTCTACTCTCTTTCTCTTATCCTAAAATATCAAAGCATGTTTTTTATGATTGAGTGGTATTTTCGTATTAGTTCAGTCACCTACTTATCAGATGACATATAGATCAAACGGTGTTAGCTTTTAGGGCGTAAAGTAAGAAGAGTTCATGAGGGTTTCGCGAATTTTCAAACTTCATGGGGTTATCTACAATATGCTCAAATCTAAAGGAGTTTCTCAAATTAAAATAGTTGAGGGAGTTTTAGACATCATATTTGAGTGGGGTTAAGTGAGAAAAGTTCAGAGGGTTATCTCAAATTTTTATAGTTGGGGGATACAATATGCTCAAACTTGAGGGGGTTTTCTCAAATTAAAATAGTTGAGGAAGGTTGTTCTGAGACGTCCTCCATAGTTGAGATGGTTTTCTAAAATTTACCCATAATTTTATGTAAAGAGGTTATCTATATGAGTTTTTTCTTTTACTTTCTATGTTTGAATACAAGTATTTTTCCTGTGCTTGCACGGGCGAGTCTTACATATAGAATAAGTAATATGGAGCACGTAGTGAGAATTGAACCCTTATCATTAGCTTGGAAGAGTAGAAGTCTGATTTGTTTTTTTATATTTGATATTTGATCTCTAGAGGTTTCTTCTTTAATCATATAATGTGCTTCTAAATTAAATTGAAAAGAATTTTTTTAATTGATGCTTCTTATTTTCTATTTTTTACATATAGTCTATTTATTATAAATGTGAACATACAAATAACTTATACCAAAGACTTATAGTATATGAATTATTGAAAATTAGATTATATGAGTTGGCGCTTTTTCTTCAAATAGTTTGAAACTTAAAAGATATTCAAAATAAGGGGGTTGATGGCTTTTATTTCAAATTTTAAAATTAGAGTTAGATAGTTTAACTATCAGGCTCTCTGTTACAATATTCATCTTTATTTATAATATTCTACGATAAAAATAAAAAAAAAGTTAGCTTGTTGAATAAGCATGTGGTTATTTTTACTTTAAATTTAAAATTTAAAATTTTAAAATTAGATAGTTTTAATCATCAAACTCTCTTTTGTAATATCTCTCTTTTTTAATAATATTTTTTAAAAAATGATATAAAAAAGTTGGCGCTTTTGATGTATGAACCATGGAGATTTTGCTAGTGGGCAAGCTCATCTTATGTCAACATTTTATTATAAAATCTTTTGAGATTTGGTATGAACTAAAGAGTACATTGAGTTAAACCCTATAACATGAAGCAATCAAATAAAATATCACAGTTAGGTGAGGTACATATATTGATTTAATCTAAAACAATCTCAGGTTTAAACATCAATCTTGTGATACTTGCATTAGAATTTCAACTTAACTAGAAAAAGTATATGTGGATTTAAAATATCAATAAAATATCTTAACCATGCACATATGTATTCCTAGAATAATCTTAAGAACCCATTAGAATTTCAATCTAATTAGTAGAACAAATTTAGATAAAGCAGTGAGAATTCAAGATAATATTTTTGGTAATTTATGTAAATGATTTGCTTATTTTTTCAGTAGGGAATATTTTTGAAATAGAAGGTTTTTAAATTTATAAATTTTTATATGTTATATGTTTTTTTATAGTGTCTTACGTTCTATTAATATTTTAAAAGAGAGACATGGGTGAACCAATAACCCCTCTTTATAAAATCAATAAAGACATCATATCAAATCAATAGTCAACAAAAAAAAAAGAAAATTTTATCAATAATATTTTAAGAGGAAAATTAATTCATTAACTTGAAATATAATTTGCCACATGTATAATTTTGCATATATGATTTTAGTGTTAAGTTTAGTAAATTCCCTTCAACTATGGTGGATGTCTTAGAAAACCCCTCTTAACTATTTTAATTTGAGAAAAACACCCTAAATTTTGGGCATATTAAAGATAACTCTGCTCAATTTTAAATTTTAGAGAAAAACCTCCTCATCCATGGGGTGTCTCACAAAACCCCCCTAATCTGTCACATTTTTTGCACCATTGACGTCATTTCAAAATAAAAATAATTAAAATACTCTTTTAAAAATCAACCCATTCAATTACAAATAAACCCTAATTGATTAAAAAAAGAACTATTTTCAATTTACAATGCTTTTTGCCTTCTTTCTCCTCTCTTTCTCTTATCCTAGAAAAATCAGAATAATTTTTTATAAGTGAGGGGTATTTTGGTATTTTTCTCAGTCACCTACTTGTCATGTGATATGCTAGACCCAATACTTTTAGCTTTCAGTAGAAGAGTTCATGTGGATTTCTCAAATTTTTAAACTTGAGAGGAGTATCTACAATAGGCTCAAACTTTAGGGGGTTTCTCAAATTAAAATAGTTGAGGGCGGTTTTCTGATTTTCAAACTTGAAGGGATTATCTACAATAGGCTCAAATTTGATGTGGATATCCCAAATTAAAATACTTGAGAGGGTTTTTCTAAGACGCTCATCACAATGGAGGCTGTTAAGTGAGAAAAGTTCGAGGGGTTATCTTAAATTTTCAAAGTTGAGGGGGGTTATTTACAATATGCTCAAACTTGAGGGGAATTTTCTAAATTAAAATAGTTAAGGGGAGCTTTCTAAAATTAACCCATGATTTTATGTAGGGAGGCTCTTTACATGAGTTTTTATTCTTTAATTTCTATATTTAAATATATAATTATAAGTTTTTTCACTTATGGATAGTTATAATTTGATAAAAGATTAAAAAAATAATTTATTATTAGAATTTTCTAATTAAGAAAGTTTTAATTTGATGAGAATTCTTAGGTAAATATAAGACTAGGTGTGCACATTTGTTTTTTGATAGGATAAAGGGATATGTTGATACTTATGATATGACACATGTTAACTTTTTGTGTTTTTATAATATGACATGTGTTAATTTTCAGTGCCTTTAGAATTTCACCAATTTCTCTTTATATATAAAGGAGATATATGATTATGAGATTTTTTTAAAATACGAATTATAAAATATTTGATTATTAAAATTTTCTAATTATGGATAATTTTGATTTAATGAGGATTCTTAAGTGAATATATTCTTATATTTAATAATGATTATGATATATATTTTTTAAAATATGAATAGTTATAATCTAATACGGATTATAAAATATTTGATCTTAGATGAATATAAGATTGTGTGTCCACTTGTCATCTTTTGAAAGGATAGAGGGACACATGGGTAATTATAATATGACATGTGACAAATTTTTATGCTTTATGATATGTCACGTGCTAATTTTTATGCATGTGTATTTAGGAGCTCCATCTATTTCTCTTTATATATAAAGAGGGATAATTGTTTTACTTGTTCCAAAATTATCCCACCTTTATGCAAACTTAGATGAATAGTTATAATCTGATAAGGATTATAAAATATTTGATCTTAGATGAATATAAGATTATGTGTCCACTTGTCATCTTTTGAAAGGATAGAGGGACACATGGGTAATCATAATATGACATGTGTCAATTTTTAATGCTTTATGATATGTCACGTGTTAATTTTTATGCATGTGGGATAATTTTGGAGCCTTCATTTGTTAAATGCCTAATGTATGTTAATTATCGTATTATATATATA
>JBAKGM010000233.1:6214546-6241422 GCA_037177215.1 Asparagus racemosus
TTTTCGTTTCCTTCGTGAAACGAAACTCTCAGATCTGCAGTCCTAGCACCTAGATCAATCAAAGATCAGGATTGCTCAGTGGTCCACGGACGTAAAAGAAGTCCCCGGCACAGGCAAAGAACCCACGCAAGCGAGGGTCTGATAAACAGGCCCCGCGTTTGTTCAAAAGCAGAAATTAAAGTTGTACTTATTTTTGATATTTTCGTTGTAAGAGCCTTATAAAAAGGCATGCTGTAATTTGAATTTTGTTGTAAAAGATAAATTTGTAACAAGTTCATTTGCAGATTCAATGGAAAAATCAACAGCCTCGAGTTTTCCTGCAAACACCTAGGGCTTTTGAGTCCGACCAGTGGACGGGTACTCATGATGGGACGACACGTAAGTCAGTCGCCTAGGACTTATGTGGTGTCTAGGGCTTTTGAGTCCCACCAGTGGACGGGTACTCATGATGGGACGACTTAATACTCAAAAGCGGGACAAAACTAAACCCACCCTCACCTTCACAGTGTATGTATTAACTATCTAGAGGGATTAAGATTTTTTTAGACAAAAATACGCATGCCTTTCTTAATTCCTCTTTTTTTCTGCGATATTTTTTTAGCAATACTTTTTCTGCCGCATTAATTATTTTCCACAGCTTCTAATACGGCTGCTTTTATTTGTTCCGTAGCTATTTGTTTTCACGATATTCTTTTCGAAAGATAGCATTCATGGTTGACAATGTCAAGAAACCGTTCATTATCTTTTACTTTTGAGTTTGAATTATATTTCATAGCTAGATAACCCAATGCGACCATCAGAAAACATTCTATGCATAATCATTGAAATTTTTATATATATGTAGCTCTCAACTGTAATCAGATAAGCACGTAGGCATTAAAATTTACAAGATGTTGGCAGGTAGTCATTCTTCCAAGTTTTACGTTCATTATTGTGAAAGGTAAATGGATCGGAAGTGGTACTTGTCTTCGAATTTCTATATATAGATTACTAGTGTTATATCGACATCATTCTACATTTTTCAAATTTAAATGATTTTATATAGCATCCTTTCTAATACATAAGCCTGCTAGTCTAGCTAGTATGTCTATTTTGTAAGCAAGACCCTGCCCACATTTTAGTTTTTCACCCCGAAACTTATGCATGGATACGATATTAGTAGCCTTAAGGCATAAAGGTTATTGAATTATGATATAAGTCCAAATGGTCATAATCCTCCTAAAACGAAGCATCAATCAGGACTATGTTAAGTTAGTTTGAATGTTAATCCATATGAAAACAAACATTTGATTAGATTAAAATAGTCCTAAGACTATACAGTCCCAGTACTGCAGTCTGGGTAATATAATGCCCCTAACAAATGTGGTAATTATATTATATTATATTGTGTAACGCAGCACGGAAGTGATAAACTTCAGAATCTACCAAGGGGTGCTCTCTGAATCCACAAAGAACGATCTCCGAATCCACGAAGAAAATATTAAAGAGAAATTTTATTGATAAAAGTGATATGCCTTTAGGGCTTACAAGACTCTTCTTAAATAGAAAAACAAACTAGACTCCTATTATGACCCGACCTTTACCAAAAATAGAAATAAAAAACTCTTCTTAAAAGACTCCTTATGATTGGGGAAGTAAATCGGTCAAATTTAGAATCAAACTGGATTTGCTTCCTAATCAAAGCAGACTCCTAAAACATTATCTAAAATAGTAAAAAAACAGACAAAAACTCTGATATCTCTCAATCCGGAGGGAATTTGGAGAAACGGACGGCGGCAAACCAAACAACGGTGGGTTTGGTTGACTCCGTCTCGAAAACATACGCGATTTACATATATTATTCGTCTAATTCTGGCGTACGGTTTGAGAGATATGACATGTTCTTCCTTGCAAGTTATTTTTCTTGACCGGGCCCGCGTTTGGGCTTGTGACGGTCTTTTTTCTCCATAAATATGTTCGCAGTGCGTTCTACATCATTGTGTCTTAGTGTCATCCTAAATTATCATAAGTTTGTGATGTCTTATTACTATCCCTTGTTAAAAATGACAAATTTATTATGCTGGCTACGAATTCTAGAGAAGACAAGAAGATGTTGACTTCGGAAGTACTTAATAGACAAGAAAATGCAGATGTATTTGACGAGATAATAGAAATTTGGGGTTCCTATAGGATCCTTTATTCAAATCTCTTGAAATGATTTTGCTGACATGTCATATTATAATAGTTAATTTCAATTATAAAGGCTTTAATCGTAATTTAGTATTATATTGCTTTTTGTTTCCACTGGCTAAGATACTTAATTAGTTAAGCTGAGAGGAAAATGGTCGGTGGTGATTAGATCACGCGAGATTAATGCGAAGAAAGGGCGTGTTGTTCTTACTATTTAGCAGCAGCCCGTGAATAATGGTCCTCAAGTTATTTGAGAAAAGGACAATATATACTTTTTAACTTTCATTTTAAATCTTCCTTTAAAAAGTAAACAAATAATTCAAATCAATTATTTGTTTACATTAAAAAAAGTCATTATACCAAACTTTTGGGGTTTGCTATATGAATCCAACTTCCTGTTCATTCTCAGGTCTATTATTTGTTCCTCCACGAATTATAATTTATAAATTCTTCTCAGAGACGTATTTAATGACTGAGAAAGTATTAGAGAGAGAGAGACAGCTGAATATGATTGGCTTGCCTAACCCTAGCATGAGCCGATGATTGTATATATATAAAGGATATTACAGATTTACATAAAGACCCTCTATACAATGATATCATACAGGTTTAGTACAATTACACTATTCCCCCCTCCCTTCAATCGGGACGGGGTGGAAGACACACGGACAGATTGGTCTTCAAGAAAAGAAAACGCTGAACAGATAACCCCTTGGTGAAAATATCTGCAAGCTGAAGCTGTATAGGAACATATCGAACAACTAAATCTCCATGAGCAACTCTCTCTCAAACAAAGTGATAGTCAACCTTGATGTGTTTGCTACGATCTTGTAGAACATGATTCACTGTGATGTAGGTGGCACTAACATTGTCACAGAAGAGAGTCACGGGATGGCGAAGAACAATCCCAAGCTAGACCAAGAGGTGCCAAATTCATAGTGTCTTAGCCACTGCGTATGCGAGAGCGCGATATTTAGCCTCCATTGATGATTTCAACATGGTAGGTTGCTTTTTGGAGCGCCAAGAAATAAGATGTGGGCCAAAGAAGATCGCATAACCAGAGGTGGAGCGTGAGCTATCAGGACAACCGACCCAATCAGCATCAAAATAGGCGATCACAATGGTCGGTCCGATGGCCTTGCGAAGGGTGAGACCATGATCAGTTGTGCCCTGCAAGTACCTGTAGATTCTTTTGACAGCAAGAAGATGAGTAGTACGAGGAGCATGCATAAACTAAGAAACAACGTGAACAACAAAGGCAATATCAGGTCACATAATTGTAAGATATTGTAAAGCGCCGACCATGCTTCTATATACAGTGGGATCTACTAATAACTCACCATTAGTAAGGGACAAAGTAGATTTAGCGGCAATCAACACATGCACAGGAGTAAGAGTATGAAGATAAAATTTACATAAGAGGTCCTGAACATATTTATGTTGAGATAAAAATAGAATATTAGGGTGAAGAGTGACTTGAATACCCAAAAAATAGTGAATATCACCAAGATCCTTCATGGCAAATTGAGCAGACAACAATCGAATAAAGCGATGAATAAGAGTAGAGGAGTTGGCTGTAAGAACAATGTCATCAACATATAAGAGAAGAAGAATAACATCAAAACCCCTACGATAAATAAACATGGAAGAATCAGTTTTGTTGCAAAGAAAACCAAGTGAGAGAAGATAACTGCTAAAGCGATGAAACCAAGCACGAGGAGCCTGTATGAGGCCATAAATAGCATTTTTAAGTTTACAAACATGATGTGGAAACTGTGGATGAACAAAGCCGGGAGGTTGTTTCATGTACACCTCTTCGGTAAGAAGACTGTGTAGAAAAGTATTCTTAACATAAAGTTGACGAATAACCCAACCAAAGGAAAGGGCCAAAGAGAGCACAAAACGAATAGTAGTAGGTTTGACAAGAGGACTGAAAGTTTCATGAAAGTCAATGCCAGCTTGCTAATGAAAGCCCTGAGCAACCAAACGAGCTTTGTACCGCTCAATAGAACCATCTGAGTTATATTTAATCTTGTAAACCCACTTACTTTCCGTTCATCAAACGGAACCAAGTGTCACATGTAATTACTGATGAGTGCATTAAATTCATCTGCCATTGCGTTTTGCCAATTTAAATCTTTGAGGCTTGTACCCAAGGTTTAGTACAATTGCACTATTAATGACTTATATCGTGTTGTACACGCGCAAATCATCTCAGTTGACTCTATTCCATTTTATTGTGAATAGATTTAAATATGTGACTATCAATTTGAAATAATGTTGGCTATTGTGAACACAATCATTCATATAATCATGGAACTTCGACGAGGTAAGACAAGTAATTTAGGACATCATCACTTTGATTTAGACTATAATGCATACTCTGATGCCACTTGTTTGAAAGAAACCGAGCATATGAGATAAATGCATGTCCTAAATAAAAGTTGAAAAATCAAATTAAACCGATAGCTTAAACTATTAGATATTAATATTAACTTTGCATTTTAGCTTAATGCTGCTTATTCAATGTTTACATCATGAGATTGTACTTGCGCATGAATTTCTGACATCTTTAGCGCTCATATATACACAGTGCACATCCAAGATCATAATATTGGTCATTTGAGAGGAGAGTTGGATCTCACACGACGATAAGGTACCTTCGGTGTTTGCCAACGCTTCCACTAACCTGGTTAAGATCTTAACCAGACTAGTGGAGTGAAGCGCGTTAATCTTCATAAGAGTCAGAGCTTTAAATCTGAGCTTGTGTATCTGTATTGATTTCTTGAGAGTATGTACAAGATTACAATGTACAGTAAGAATGAGAGATACAAAGAAGTTGTTACAGCTAAGAGAGAATCGCTTATTATAAGGACTTACTCAGATTTGGTTGTCGTGATGTATCGCTAACAAGCTTAACCCGATTAAGGATCTAAATTTAAATTAGGAAAATCAGGTGTAATTTAGAGTTGATCCAATTTTACTCAAAACATTTCACCTCTTTAACCAGATTTTTTTTTTTTTTTTTTTTGGGTTTGGAGGTGCGGGGTTGCCAAACAACGCCTTAGTCTACCAATGTTGATCGCTAGTCTTTTTCAGTCTTCCAATCAAAGATAGAAACATCAATTATAGAAAACATTACTTAAAAATAAGATGTTTTGATGAACTTAAGATAGTACAATATCGAACACCGTAATCATCTCGGCGTAACTACAGTAAGGACTACATGCTCTATATAATCAAATCCACAAACGGAAAAGAGTAAATGCGCACAAAGTTAACCGTATATAAAATCAACCCTTAAACAAATACACAAATACTCGAACATCTATCCCTCCTCTACTATTCACATATTCTAGTCTCCCAAAAACTAAAAAATAAAAATGGTTATAAATACACTAAAAAATCACACAAAAATTCTTCGGAACTAACTATGAATCTCATTAATTCCTTTACTAGGGCCGGACGGGGTTGGAGATCCCCTCGGCAGAAGATTGAGCAGCAACGACGCATATTTCTCCGGCTTCGACGCATTTTCCGACTGAATTTCCCTCAAAGGTCTAGTAGCAATGGCAAGCTGGGACGTTGCAATAAGAAAGAAGAAGACGAAGAAGACCACAATTTGCTTGGATTTGTGTTGAGACCCCATTGATATATTTTTTTTAAAGAGATATTTTTGAGTGTGCTGTGGGGTTTTATAGAGGGAGAGGTAGCTGTGCGTTGAAGAGTCTAAAGGGGAAGAGACGAGGAAAGTTGATAGGTTGACTTGGTTTGGGCTCAGTTTGAATTGTTAATGGTAGTTGGGGGGGCCTCTTTTGTTTAATTTAATTGGCGGTGATTAGAGCACGTGAGAATGGCGCGAGGGGGAGGCGCGTTGTGAGGACCCAACGGTGCGCTTGCACTTACTATAACCGGCAGCCCACGAAACATGGGCCGCGTAAATGAGGAAAAGACAATGCGTGCAAACTTTGATTTTTTACTTTTATTTTCCCCCTTCTTAAAGAAATGAGAAAAACGAAAACCCATCAACTGTTGATATTTTACGTATACAATATGCTGCTAACTATGGATTTAAGGGGTTAATTGCATATAGCCTTTCGAACTTATTATTCTTCCAGTTTGATTTTGGCAGATTAGATGTAGTGAGTGATTTTTTAATTACTCTTTTGCCGTCGGGAGATCTATATGTCGAAGAACATTTTTTGGCATCTCCGTGGATAAAAGAGTCAAAAAGATTCAGTTAGGGGGGTCATTTGCGAAAATCAAAATTGCATAGTAAGAAGCCGCATTCATGTGATGAATCACATGTGATGCTTATTGGTCGGAGAAAATGTTCCAACCAAAGAAGTAGGTCTTGCTGTCACTGTGCTCCACTTTATATATCTTATCATCATTAGAATAAGAAAAAAAAAATATCAAGTTGATGTTTATTATTGACAAAATATACCAATGTGATAATTTAGCCATTGTTGATTTGTAAACTAATTGGTTATTGTAAACACGGTCATTCACGGAAAACTATGGATCTTCGGTAGACAAGATATACAATATCTAGGACACTATCACTAAACTTTGGGCACAACCTATATACTTTGATAAAAATGGTCGAGTCGCATAAGTTAGATATGTACATCTTCAAGTTAATATAAGCCAAACTAACTCAAAAAGCTAAACCATTAGACTATTAATGCTCACTTTTTTGTTACCCTTTCTAAACTTTTCCATTACCCACGTACGAATTTCTAACATCATCAACATTCTAATAAGTGATACTAAATTACTAATACGTCTCCGATCAAATTTTGGTTCAGATTATTTGTATATATTTACCATTCACATTTTATTGCGTTCGTTTGGCGCTTCATCCAATATTTCGGTTTAAAAATGGTGAACTAAAAAGAGACAAAACATTCCCAAGTTGATTACAACACGCGCAACAGAAATCCATGTACATGTTCAATAAAAGCCAAGCATACACAGTTAAATAATTATAATATATATGTAATTAACTAAAACTTAGTAATGAGAGAAGACTTGGATCTCACGACGAAAGGTACCACTGACTATTGGAATTTAACCATTATTTTCTTTCTTTAACAACTTTGTATGTGACTCGCATGCACTTTTTAAAATGAAAGAGTTGCCAATAATGAGAAAATTTTCCCTCGGTCTACAGATGCTTCTCAGTGAGTCCTATTCCGATCACAACCGTTCCCATGTGAGTGAACAATTTGGACCTTATAATATGCTAAACATGAGGCAAACTGGTAAATTACCCCCTTATTTAGTGGCTCAGAACCTAGAACGTGGGAATGTGGATGGTTCTGATAAGATATATTCTAACACTTCCGTAGGATGTTTAGAGCGTTAAATTTAAGATTTTTTTGCTATTCTAATTATGGTGTAACCACCCCAATCCTATAAAGATAGTTCTTATAGGGTTCTTAATTTCTCTGTTACAAGGATCAAAACCATTGTGGGACAAGCCGTTCTAAAAAGATTCAAGAAGAAAAAGAAAAGTTAATAAGAGAGACAGAAAGAGGGGAAGAGTAATGTATTCGGATTCTCTCCACTATAAAAAAGTAGAGAAACTACTACCATATTAATAGTTATTGATTTATTTAGCGATTAGTTATGATTTATTTTTAAGCGTTAACTAGACATGTGTGCCAGTCATCGGGATATAATAAGTACGTGATTTAGAATAAATCATAATCATCTATTAAATATATTAGCGGTTATTTAATATGATAGCGGTTTTAATTTCCAAATTTTTATTGAAGAACCTGTTTGGTGTTTATTCGGACAGCCAGCAGCTTAGCAGGGGATGTCTTGTGTGGGGGCCCGGGAAATTTATATTCAAACCACGCGGTTTGCTTGCCGTATTTCATGGTGCTTTGACGATCAACCCACTGACTTTGTGGACTTTTGCATGACTTTGGTGCCCACGGACCACGGTTTTGAGACACTTGAGCTCTTTCTATACAGTAGCGTTCTTATAAAGAGAGCTTTCTAGATTATACAAACAAACAAATAAAAAGCTAGCGTTTAATATAAACTTAACTTACACTTCACCAATTTCGCAAATTCTCCCTTATTAGTTTTGATGTAAACTAGTTTGTTTTGGACCGGAGAGTGGTGAACCAAAATAAATCCTGGTCTAGTTTATGCCAAACTAGGTTCATGACTTAACCTGGCATTGGAGTCGCCAAACAGATCCCAATAATAAAGCCACATTATCAAATCTTGAAATTGTGATGTATTTATTTTTATACGGTTTTCACTGGAATTTGACAATAGTTTGTTTGTCATTGATAATTACCGCTTGCCCTGATTCGAGATATTTGAAAGCGAGACACATAATATTTTTCCTTCCTCCTCTACAGCCTTTTTGTGTGTTCATACACTCTACCAATGCAAGAAAGGAAATTTGGAGCATTGTAGTCAAGAAAGAGTTAATTGTTTTGCTACATTTAACAAACATGAAAGAATAGAAGAATTAGAAAGGAAACGTATACTAGAGATTTGATCTGCTTATTTCCCTAAAAACCCAAGATTTCCTTTTCTGATTGAGAATAAGTTTTGTGAAGGGGAAAAATTTGGTCATAAAATAGCTAGCTTGTTTTGAGCAGTTCTTTATTTGTAGAATCATTCAATTAAGGAAACCTAGGATTCAAAGTTCTTCACATTTTTTACACGGTTGCATAAATGTTTAATTTTTTTTTATGGAAATATGGTATTTTCATAATTAAGATCGCGACTATACATGAGATGTGAATGATTTTGTGATGTATGAATCTCTATTTCAACTCTTTCATAAACCAAATGGGACTCTCTCCTTTTATAGAAGATACTATTCGATCATGAATAAATTGGTTCTCCTAATATGACCTTCTTGCATGATTGAACTACGATAATGCCCCTGATGCAAGTACATAAAACCCAGTAACCAGAAAATGGAAAAATGAAAGTGCGAAATTGATATACTTTGACACATTAGCTTCTTATTCTTATGAAAGTGATTGTGGAAGTAAAATGTAAAAAGTAGATCACATCAGCTTTCATCATTCTTAATTTCCCCAAAAAGTGTGAAAGTCATCATTAAAGTGAAAAAAAGGGTCCACTCTAAATTAAAATATTATTTTAAAAAAAAAATTCTAAGTGATCTTTGCATGAATTTAAATAAATAAATGCTTTAGCACATCATTTTTATTTTTTTCTACTTTTAACAATAAATAAATGCTAAACCCACTATGTTTTCGGGTTTCGAATGTACGTGGATTGCACTAGAACTCGACCCGTTAATACATGGGGCAACCCAAAGCAAATACTGAGAAATAGAGAGGCATTTCAACCACCAACTTTTGATTCACAACATGGGACTAAAACAGAAAGATATGCAGAGTTTCATAAAAGGACAAAATCAAGGAATGGGGAGCAAAAAATCAATATTTTGAATCGTACACAGATCCACTGGATCACGAAATATATGCTTTGCTTTCACCATATCATCTTTTTATATGATTATATTTGTACATATTTTTTTCCAATTTGCCATCTATAAATCACTCTCTTTATCCTTTTTCCCTTGAGAGTTTGGAGAAGGATGGGATCTTCATCTTGTTTTGATGGAGATCAACTTCATGTGCTCGCAGTGGATGATAATGTCATTGAGAGGAAGTTCATTGAGGCGTTGCTTAAAAATTCTTCATATAAAGGTATTTTATGTTATAATATTCTTTTTAATTTTCTTATTTTGCACTTGCAAGTCGACTAAAATAATTATTTCCCCTTCTTTTTGTGTAATATCACGTAAATGTGTGTTGTATTTGAGTTGACGGAGTCAAAAGATGATGTTAAACTAATTATAAATATCAATGTTATCACTGTTTAATTCACACAAAATATTATGCACATATTATTAATAGATAAACAGTAATTAGAATCTATAGTACTTTGATGAAAACAGATAATATGGAGGGTCCTTCATAGGAAATCATATCATACAGGAATAAGAAGTTTATGCCTTACCATTAGTCTTAAGTTGATGATTGTACTAATATAAAATTATTTTTATATTGATTTTTCTAACTATTTTAATTATTTTGATTGTTTTCGTTTGTTTTCGTTTGGTTTTGTATATTGTTTGTAAAGATTTAAAATTGTTAGTGGAACTGGTATAGGCTTCTACTTTATAATTAATATTTTATGTAGAGTGCTCTCAGCTCTCTACATGATTCTTTTTCCTAGTTAGAATGTTGAATAGAAGGAGAGAAGGAAGATAAATAAAACAAAATTGAAAAAATAAATCAACGAGTGGGTTGGACCATGTGACAATGGGCCGCTTCCCCTTGTGATTATGGGCGCCAATTGATATCGCGGGCCCACATTGATCTCATGCATGCATTTTCGGGGATGGGACTGGGTAATCCAAATCCAATCGCTGGATATAGACAAAAAGTAAATAAATAAATAATGATGATGACGACGACCAAAAAATTAAAAATTAAAAATTAAAAATCTGATACTTCTCCATGTTGATTTGGTCTTTTTACAATGAGTAAGAATTCTAATGGAACGCCCTGCATCGCATGAATAAGGATTCTATCAGAACACCCTTTAGAAATAGATGATCTATATCATACATAATTAGTTAAAGGTTAGTCTAGAAATTACAACTCTTGTACAGATCTACCGGTATCGCACTGGCAATCTGAGGGCACAATTGAAGGAAGTGAAACGAGAAAAAAAGAAAGAAAATCTAACTTACCCTCAAACTGCAAAAGAATATTCTGTTAAAGTTAAATAATTTTTTTAAATCTCTAAATTACCGTTAACTAAACTAATCAAAATATTAAAAAAAAGTTAAATGTAATATTAACTATTTTTACTTTATCTTCTTATCTTTCACCTTCAAAGTTTACATCTGTATTCCTTCTGGACGTCTAATTTGAACTGCAAATCTTGACTGAAAATATCAAGATAATAAGCTTCTGGTCCAAGATATATATTTAATATAGTAGGGCATGTATAATGTATTACTCCATATCTCCTGTAATTGGTAGCGCATCTGTCTACATTGGATAATGCATATACCCTCCTTATTTCCTGCCTAGTATTGAGACTTTCTATATTAAATTTGCCAGCATATACAAACAAATGTACTCATGCATTAAAGAATTATCAATAATGGGAGTTATTTTCTTTCGACCTCCATGCTCTATCAACTCAATTTGTTTTCTGGAATTGAACATCTTAATGATTTATCATTGGAAACCTTTGCATTGTAGAACTTTTTTTCAAAATAGACCCATTTAAGTTTTTTTTTAAAAACCGACCCACTCCCCTTTTATTTACAGAAATCGACTCACTCCCCTTTTATTTACAGAAGTGGAGAGAGGTTTGCAGCTGCTAATATATAACTAATTAGTCAGTGTTGCCAACCCCGACTAATTAGTACCGTGATGAAGCAAAAGTGGGTTGATTTCTGTAAATAAAAAGGGAGTGGGTCGGTTTTTTTTAAAAAAACTCAGGTGGGTCTATATCGAAAAAAAGTCATTGCATTGTACTCAATCACCTGATATGTGATTTATTTAAATTGATTGCAGTAACCACGGCAGAGAATGGACTAAGCGCATTGGAGTATTTGGGCTTATTAGGAGACACAAAACCTAGCACAATGAAAACCCATGTAAGCATCTGTTACTTCTACGTACTCTCATTTATGTACTCTCCAGTAAGATAATAATGTGGACTAAACTGTCACATACTCACTAGATTCCTTTCCACAATTCACTAACATGTCACATTTATATTTAATCTTGTTAGAAGATATATTCTTAAAACAAGCAATATGACATATATCCTTCACAATAAATGTAAGTCTAGGAGCTAAGCAGCGCCAGAAACAACAATAACAACAAACCTTTTATCCCAAAATTTTGGATTCACCATCCTTTTTCTCTAATCAGCTTCATAAAGACACCTTAACTGAATTAGCAAAAATAAACAACCTTGAGGAAATTATTTTTAAAAAAAAGTTCAATGATCCCTGAAAAAAAACTAGTACTTGATAATTGACATGCTCCAAGTTTACAAAACAGAACATTGTACATAAATCTAGACAATAAGTGATAAAAATTTAACAAAGGCCAAATTAATCTTGCAAAATGATGAGAGCAAAGATGGTGTATGAGTTAACATTACTACATAATTAGTGCTCAAGATCAGCAAACTCTGAGATGGATGTAGATTAGTATGGAAATATAGAATACAGTTATTGTACACATTTTGAAAAGCTTCAAAATTTTGACACCAAACAATTGGAAAAACCACAAGAAAATATTCAGTGATTAAAAGAGTTAGGAGTCTCATGAGTATGAGCAAACCATAGGAACATGCAGGGGAAAAGATTACGGGGACTGAACTAGACTATACACTGCTAAGTCTTGTTGATAAGATTGCACAGGCATTTGATAATTCACTGTTTGTAGGGGTATATTATCAGTTACCCTTTTCCATTCATAGTATTAATATTCGCTGTTTTCCCCCAATTTCATTGCAGGATGCAAAGGTAAATCTGATAATTACAGACTATAGCATGCCTGGGATGACAGGTTACGAGCTTATGAAAAAAGTTAAGGTAATGTAACAACCAGGTGTTAGTTTTTCTTAAATTCTAGCATTTTATAATTGATATAAGTGACAAATTCATATTAACTACAACAACGAAACAAATTCTGTCTACAGGAATCATCAAATTTCAAAGAGATTCCAGTTGTCATTATGTCATCAGAGAATATTCCAACTCGCATAGAGAAGTAATCATTTAAGGATTATAATTTGTTACTTTTTGTTAGATTCTTACATTACATCAATGGATTTCCCCCACGAAGATTGTTCACCTTTGTGTGTTTTTTTTAAAGGTGCTTAGAAGATGGAGCCAAAGAGTTTATGTTGAAGCCCCTTCAGCAGTCTGATGCCAAGAGGTTAAAATACCATATGCAGAAAATTGACAGCCACTTAAATGGAAGGCTTTGCCTTGGCATATGAAAGGAGGTTTTGGAGAAATAATGCAAACGTGGAAATGAGCAAAATCTCTCAATTTTTTTCCAGTGCCATAACGGAAGGATTTCCAGTTCTTATGATTGTGATAATTTATTTGGACCAGATCATTATATTTGATGTTCATTTCAACTGATTTATTTTTTGGAGGTGAATAATCATTCGATAATTCAGCACATATGGTCAAGATTGATGATCAGATTTATGTTCTACTGTCACTAAGTTCCACTAATGAAAAAACAGAAAACTCATACTTTTAACTAACCAACGTTATGCATCAGGTATAATCATACAACGAGTTTCATGTATGCATACTAGGGCTGTATGTGTTTGTAGTAGTAGAAACATACAAGTAGACACATCTCTGAAAGAGCAGTAAAAATTCAAATACTTATATTGTATAGTTCAATTTTCCACGAAATTTTGCAGTGGCTGTAGAATAACTATTTTTAATTGTCAGTGTTTCATTAAGGAGATGAAACCTACTGATTGCATTTATCAATGTGAATAATAGTTGAAACTGGTCTGTTATCCATCTGGGCAAAGGAAATTTCCAACAACACTATCCTACCTTCTTTTTGATATCCTTCTCTGATGCCCTCAGCAGTACCTTCTGCACACAGAGGAGTTGAAAAACATAGCTTTCGAGCATTATCTGATAAGATGCATCCCCTTTATGACATCCCTTGATCCCCGCATTCTTACCTTCAGATTCAAAGCTTTCATGTACAAAATCTGCAATATCAAACAATAACACAGGAGACTAATAAGGATTTTTATTTGAGGTAATTCTATTATCCTTGAATTTATTGATTATTTAAAAATTGATTTTTCTTGGAGGGGCAGAAGTATCTGCCGAATTAGATTTTGTAAAGGAGATAAAAGAAAAACCTTTAGTAGGAACTTGAGATGGAACAGGAGCATGATTATCAAAATGACGATTTCTGAAAAAATACAATATGGGGAAAAAGATAAGTTATATTATGGTTGTGATTAGTCTTTATTCTCACATTAGAAATAAGAAAAAAGAAACAGGTAAACGACCTGCTTGGAGAAACTGGTACTCACAGTTTATCATCAATGGAACTCTCAAGCTGCGAAGACACTTCCTCCGTTGCCGCTGGAGCTTCTTCTTCAGTTCCAACAGAAGGATTTCTAGTCTTTGGACCATCAAATAGTTCCTGATTTTCATCTGTTAACTCAACATTCTCACAGCAGTTTTTCTTATTATCTGCAACATCTCCAGTTCGGCCATTCGAAGACAAAGAATTCTTTTCATCAGAGTCTTTGTTCTGTGGCTTCTCAGGAGTTCTTCTGTACTCTACTTCATTATCTTCAAAAATATTCTGCTGTTTTGACAAATGAGGAAACTGAAAATCTCTGTCAAAATCTTTAGCAGAAGATGGATAGAGAAAGTTGTCTTCAGTCTCCCATGGAAATGCTACAGGCGATGGAATATCAACTCCTGAAAATTTCTTCAGTTTCTCCTTTTCATAAATGAAGTTTTGGTTCATATGATTCTTCAATTTGGATCCCTTGTAGGTGGATTTTGTATTAGGGCATGGTTCAGGCACAGGAAATGAGTTGAAAAGGTCATCTTCAGACATCAACTTGTCACTGAAGGATTCGGTATCCAATTCCATAAAGGTTCCATCAAAGAAACTTGGGGAATCCATTGATGCAGATTTATGTTCTTCCTTCCAGAAGGAAACATGATCTAGCTCTAGTTTTTCTTGAAATGCAGAGTTATGCTTTGAAAAATGACCTGCTTTAGAATTCCACTCATCTGCCATGTACCTATATTTTTCTGCTCCTATTTTCTGTTCATGGAGAAATTCCTCAAATCCTGCATGATCTGTTTTGTCTGGGGAAAATCCCCCAACTAAATCATATTTTTTCTTTAAGTGTTTTTGGTTCTGCTCATGCGTGAACTTGCCTTTATTGAGATTTACTGGGTGAGGTCCAAAGTGAAAGCTTCTTTCACCTCTCACTGGATGGGAAAAAAATGAAATGCAATAATAAGCATAGATTTGATTATACAAACTCTAAAACAAGTAGTATTTTTATATAGTGAAATTCATAGTGTTACAAAATTAACCTGCAGAAGATGAGAATGACTCTTCGCTGCAAGATTGACAAAACACAAGCATTAAAGCCTACAAGAATTTAGTGATGCAACAAAGAGAAAGATGCATTTACTAATGCCTACAAGAATTTAGTGATGCAACAAAGAGAAAGATGCATTTACCTCAGTAAACTTGCACTATCCTGGGAGTCTTCCATCCCCAAGAATGACCAATCAGGTGGAGAGAACATGCCATCAGGACTGGCCATCTCATTAAATGAATGACACCTATATATAACACACATCAGTATAAAATGTCGCAATCAAAGAATAAAAATGTAAATTAAGTGGATACCTTTCTTGATCAAAAGATACAGGACTGTACTCGTTTTTTGCTGTTAAATCTCTGAAATGTTTGGCAGACGATACTGATGTCCAATGATTCAGAAAGGCACCGGCTAACATTAGATAAATAAAAAAGCATATATACTAAGAATTGTGATGATCTACACTACAAATTTTGCTATGTTTAACAGCTCTCTTTTGTATTGAGCAATACAGTAAGCAAGTTGAGGAGACACCAATGATGACAGCACCAGTAGAAACAGCAGCAACAAAACTTTTATCAAGAATTTTTGGTGCAAATACATGAATCATTTTCCTTCAATTCAGCTTTGTTACGAGCAAGAAAGCTGAGGAAGGCAAGTAGCAAGAGACAAAACCATTGCAAAAATAGTAATAATGGTTCTAGCTATGGAGATTCTTGGATGGAATCAATTATAAACATACACTAACATTAAGGAGATATGATTTTATCATATCCAAGACATACAGAAATGGGTATTAGTTTATTATTTGACTGATATCTGTAACTGTATTTCTACCCTTTGAATATATAGATATTCAATGCCAATGCAGCTTGAGCATCTGTAGCCTTATTTATTATGCAGCTATTGTTGCACGCAAGAAGAGTGCAGGCAAGTGAGTCACAATTTCTATGTACAAATGGCTTCAGCTTGAGCTGCGTGATGGACTAATATGGAACCCTTATTTAAAGTGTTTACAATGAATAGGATTTGGAGATATTAATGGGAAATGGTGATACTTGGATGCTGATCTGATACCCCTATTAACTTACGTTTAAGTAGTTATTAAAGGGAAATGTAAGAACCTGACAAGTCGGATATTTTGTCTTCTCTAAACAAGGTCCTGCATGAAGATAACATATCAGTCATGCCACAGCTTAAGATATTATTTAGCATGAAGTATTGTCACACAGAAATAACCTGATGCTTGGTGAATCGCCGAAATCATAATCAAATGAGTGATATTTTTTGGCTTTACAAGTGGAAGGAGGAAAGCTCTCTGCGTGAGGTGGTTTCTTCTTCCACTTTGCACCATACTTGTTATCATCCATGTTGACAAATCCATCTGCTAGACATCAAATTGAGATAGCAGTTAATCTAAGTTTGAATATATGGATCAGGAGCATTAATTTTGGAAGAAACTAGTCAGTGCAAGTAGCAGATATAAAGTGACTAGGATGGTAGATTGCAACATTATTGCTAACATATAAGCAACATATATGAACCATTTTAAAGATTACAAGTTGGATACTTCATTAATGTTTGTCAATAGATCTTTTCATCCTCTATGGAGACCAAGGCAAGTCCCGAACACATCACTACAGAGGCTGCTGTCACACTATACCTGTGTGACAAAGCTTTTTGGATACAAATCGGCTCACAGGCCCTCTTCCGCTTGGCAGTACATGGCCAGAATTCCTTTTATTTCCATGCAATTCTCTTGAATAGCTCTAAAGAAGAACACAGAGTCATCTGCAAATAGTAAATGTGACAAGGTGGGACAGTTTCTGGCCAGCTTTATTCCAATTACCCTCCCAGAAATCACAGCATCTTCCACCATATTGTTTGGTATATTTCTGAAATTTATTCTTGCAACACTTTAATGCTGTTTGTAGCATGGGAAAGAATTGCCACCATGGTTTTAATTATTATGTCAATTCTAATTTGGCATGAAACTCTGCATAGATTAGATTTATACGAATATAGAGAAGAAAAGGAACTCCATATATTTAACTGACAAATATAGAGATTATGCTATCAACTGTATTCTCTGAATAGATTAGATTTATATGAAACACATGAAGGTAAAATGTAACTACATGCATCTTTATTGCTGTAATCTATTCCCAAACAATGTAGGAGAACTTCATATGCACATTTGAATATACAATTTCAAGTACAAATTTGAAAAAAAAAATTAATGGATTGTTTTTCTAATTAGTTTATAAGGAAAATTACAACCCTTAATGTAGCAATGGATCATTTTTCCTACAGAAAAGGAATCTAGTGGAGAAACAAGCTTAGGCTACAGCCACTCTAGAATAAATTTCTCACCATTTTTTATTCCAAGGTTGTATCGGTAAGACTTGTGCTTTGATGAAGGCTGCATCCGCCATGGAGCCTTTGGAGGTGAAGGAAGATTCCTGCAGGAGCTTTTTAGAGTATTTACATATGTAGAATTTAATTTTTTTTCACATCATAATAATACCAAAAAAAGAACTACAATTAAAGCACGGCATAAAGGCATCACCTATATGTATAAAATCTAAAAAGGTTGCAGGCTGTTACAGTTAAAAAAAAAGAAAATTGGCTATTGGATGTAACTGTCTTAAAAGAAAATGCCATCAAATGTATGCTAATATCGTGTTGAGAGGACGAAAGAAAATTACAAATACAGTAAAAAAATTTGCTGGAACACACCAATACATAGACACACACCCAAAAATATTTAAAAAGAAAAAAAAGGAATTGCAACAACCCTACATCAATAGGACCTTCTAATCTATCATTCACTAACAAAATTTTGGGTATGCCTGGAACTGTCTATCACTGAGCTGAGATATCACCATTGCAATGGCACCGATATTTGAAGGCATCTTGATTTTTCCCCCCCTACACTTGGGATGTTTATACAAAAGGTTATAGCTGCCATATCACTCATATCTTATCTATGGTGATTTCTTTGGCTGCTTACTGTTTACTGGTTTCTTTGGCTACTTACAGTTTACTAATTTATGATACATAAATGCATATGACCACCATCACTCTGTATTTGAAGGCTTCCAGCTGTTTATCCCTTACCATCCACCTTAGCAGAAGATAATAAATTTCTAAAAATTATGGGTGTTTTCATGAGATGTAGATAGTGTTGTCACAAGCCCTGAAATATGATTGTCATCATTCCCAATTCATTTTAGTAATAAACTAGGAGCAGATTATTGGACACAAAAGGATAAAGAATCACACTCCACCTGAACTGAATGGAATAGGGTATTTTGGGACAAGAAGCAGATTCACATTTAGATGCTGAAATTACACACAAAATATAAGAAAATTTTCAAACAGAAATATATATGAAAGAAAACCTGCCATACCGGCTTGGTGAATGAGCAGGTGTTCCTATACCAACTTTACCAAGACCTGACATTCAAGATATAGTTCAAGAAGAAAATGTCATGGACAACATATACACAAAAGATAATTATGCATTTTCACACATGTGCTTGGAAATCAAAATTCACTTTAACTTCATACACGAACTTTATCAAGGGATAGGTGATGAACAAAAAATATCATGTCCAAGGAAAAGGTTGTAAATTTTGCACTAAATTTACCTGGCGACTTGATTGATGTCTGACTCAGAAAAGTTGATTAATATATGACAAATTATAGGAGTTAATGTATAACAGTAATGATTTAAATGAAACAAGTTGTAGCCGTGTCGATTTTGGACATATAGGTAGAATCACTGATATAAAACCTCCTCCATGCCTTAGGATTTTCACTAAAAGCGAGCAGGGGATTGAGCACTCTCTTAGTGGGCCCGGTCATGGGGCTTTCAAGTATAAGATAAAATAAGCATGGTCATGCTGCTTTCATGTATAATGCTTTCATGTATAAGATAAAATAGGGAAAATTATGCAAGCTTCCACAACACTTTCCTTGAAATAGATAAGTGCCCTAAAACTTTATGTTGAAGTGTTGAACCATTTTAGTGGTCAGCCGTTGGATCACTCAACTCCATTAAGTTTAACCCAAATGCCTCTGTCGCCCTTGTTCTGTAATCTGGTAATTCCCTGTATTCTTACACCAGGATTTCACCACAAAAAAAGGGGAGAGTTGACAATTTACCCCATAAATTTGATGATTTACACCATAAATTTTAGTTATTGAGGGATACCAATTTAGACAATGATATCATACCATATCATATTTTAAGGATGTCGATATGAACTGGTTTCATCCCGCTGATATTGGCTGATAATGCCTACAGGCGATTTGAGATATGAAGTGCCAAAAAACGACTTGATAGTGTCATACTAAGGAAAATAAGAGAGAGCAAACAATGGAAAGGTTGTGACTAAACTATTGACGCGTTCCAGGTACTGATAATTCTGACCAAGACCACCAAAACTACTGAAAATTTCAATGCCAATACCAACAGTGGCAAATTCAAACCAAGAATTTGAACCTTGTATTACAGTAACTTAGATCCAAAGAGTTTTTTTTAAGAGCCGGTAATTCGCGCAGGTCTCCAGCCACACCTGTCAATTTTATCTGTTGCTGGTAGCTTACAACTGGGGGAGGTACCGAGAACTTTGAACATTTTAAAAAGCAGGATATTATTGGACTATCATGAAAAAAAAAAACTAAAACATGTCCAAAATTTTCGAGATCCCAAAAGAAAAGCAAAATTCACGGTGACAAACTAGCCCAAATCGGGCATGTTCTTCGAACTGGTTACTTGTACTTTTTTTTTTTTTTTTTTTTTGCGCTGATGCAATACAAATCCCAAAATCCAAAAAGTTCATTACACAAACTTTCAATTTATGAATGCTCTCATTATGACAAGTCACACATAAACTATAGAATAAGACTAGAAATTCCGATATCAATTGCAAAGTCTGCTTGTCTTTTATGGTATTAGTACTGGTAGTTTTAGTAGTTTTCTAGTGTCAGATTGGAATTGTTAATACAGGGAATAAATCAGCTTGATTGCAAGCTTCGTGTTTATCAAATCATCCATTGATACTTCAAACCTCAAATCTACTTTTGTATTAGTCGTGATTAGCCAATATCAATCTATGCTAGTTGTTTCTGATATGGTATCTATGTTTCTATTTGAATGAATCTGCATCCTCAAAATCTGAAATGATACGACATCACATATTACTATTAGCCCATACTTCAATTGTTGCCTCACCATACTGATGAGAATGTATGCACACACTGAACAGGGTTAAAAGTTCATGTTCTTAGTAAATAGACTGAATAACTATAACAATGTTACAAATATAATATTTATATGTGATTTTGAGAAAAGAAGAGTATATGACTTATTCAAGTTAAAGCCAATTCTAGTACTATCTTGCACAAAATAGAAGGAAGGATTACGAGAATTACCAAAGTTACAATGAAAAACATGACCATGTGTTAATGCAGATATGATGAACTACTACGACGGGGAACAAAATTAAGGAATAAAAAGTTGTCCGGAGTGAAGCATAAAACAGAAAGAAAAGCCTAAAAGTTAACGGAGTAAAAGTCTCCTATGCTCTTATAAAATCACTATTGAGGCCTTCTATACTATATGCTCTTATAAAATCACTATTGAGACCTTCTATACTATTTTTACATAGAGATCAAATTCTTGAAACTTAGTGATGATAATATAACCAACAAGTAGGGTTTAAATTAAACTGCTATTATATAACAAATTATACGGGTTCCTAATTTCTATGTATTCCATACATACCACGGAAATTGTGTACTCACATAAAGATCTAGTAAATCAAAATATTTTAATTTTCTTTTTCTTCTGGAGTGTCACTTGAGTTAATTTCCTAATACTGTACAGTGGTTCATGGAACGAATTAGTGAGAGATTTCTCAACGCAAGGCGTTCCAGCTCAGAATCAGGTTGCAAGACCCAATTTAAAAATATTGGAAGGTAATCAGGGCATGATCGGTTAAATCTACTCCGTAGACAAGGGTGTCAAACTAGTTCTTCCACATCAGAAGAACAACTCACCCCAAAAACAACAAAAACAAAAAAAAAACAAAAAAAACAAAAACAAAAACCCAAAGCAGACAAGTAATCCTGAAAACAAGTCAAGCAATGGACATGCAAGCCATTCATTACCTTTAACTGAAAATGCCACATAACCTTCAGGAACTGGTCCTCTATCTGAATTGCAGGTGGGTACATCATCAAGTAAATCAAGAACAGAAACCTCCGAAAATTGCTCTGCAACAAATAAAAGAACACAATAGAGGAAACTATAATTCAGTTTCAGAGATGAAACTTCGGTTCAAATCAATTCATATGAAGTTCAGTCATTGACCCAGCAAGTCTTGAGAAGAATCAATGAAGAATTATACAAAATACCAATGCTATGTTGAAAGACACCACAAGACTAAAAGGTATACCAACATTTGAGATGTGAAAACCAGTTCATAGAGAAGAACAACTACCATTAACATTGTGTGCTTCTTCTTCTTGTTTGCTCAGTTTGTTAGTAAAGTCGGAAGTACGTTCACCAGCCAGGGCTTGCAACTTCCTTTTATCACTTCTACTGCTGCTTCCATATGAAGTAGGCACATTGGGGACGACATTGCCTGCTGAAATTCTGTTTGAAGTCATAGGTTTTGCACTTATTAACTGGCATAGAAACAGGAAACTACTTAAGAAAAAGTAACAAATCATACTTAGTAGGGATAAAAGACCCCGGTTTGGACCCTGAAATATAGAGTGACACATTAGTATAAGGTCTGCATATAGTACCAAATTCTAACAGGTTACATGTTTTTTGTTTATATTCCTAACTATTTGTACAGTCTGTGCAAAATGGCAATACACAGACTTACGTGACTTCTCAAGGTCTTCAGGTAATCCAGAAGTTGCTTTCCTTGACATATTTTCAAGGGGAAGCTGTGTAAATTGAGAGTCTTGTGAACCATCAAGTTCTACAGCAGCAGAAACTAAATAAGTAAAAAGGAAACAGTAAATAAACAAACTGATTGTACACTGTTTGGCGGGAATGTAGGAAGATATATATTACAAGTGCAGCAAGAATGCATTATTACATGATTCATCTAAAAGTGCCACAACTAAAAAGGACATGCTCACAGATTACCTGCATAGTAGAAATTACAACAATAGATGCTACATGGTCTCTATCATAAAATGGTGGAACAGAGCACTATCATTTCCATTTGAGGATACATATTAAAAAGAACTTTTTTCTGCCTATCATCCAAGGCAGTACTGAATCCCAACCTAACAGTGTAACATTATTCATCCTAAAATAATCAATTGTAACATCTGTTTAACCAACATATCCTTGTAATATAGGATATGACCAAGACATATTTTATAGCCCAAGATTGTGTAGACCGACATTGATTGGTTCAGTTTTTTAGTTAAGTTGAATAGCAAGTAGGATAAACTTCTGCACTAAACCCGTTGATTTATTCCTTTTAGATGATAGGACTTTGATTAAGAAGGCCAAGAACAAGGGTCCAGTTTCCGGCCTTTTTAAACAATAAAGGTCAATTGTCCAACTATAGTTGTAAGTTTACTCAGTTATGCCGACTCGGGGTTGGTTTTGAAGTCATGCTGAGGAGTCAAATCTAGCAGTCAAATTGCAAATGCAAAACATTTTATAATTGCAACTAGACTCAGATCTGTAACAACTTGGAGATGGTTCTTTAATGAACAAGTGCATTTTTTTCACAAGGACAAGCATCCATTGCAATCTTTGGACCAATCATTTCCTCAAACGCTTAATGAAGAGATTTTTTTTAAGTCTTTTGTATCTATCATAAAAAATTACTTATTGCGAAATAATCGGGTACCATCCTTAACAAGCTCATTAGTTCTTAAAGGCGCCTATACTTGCATCAGAAAGAAGAAGAAGAGCACAAGAGGGAAAAGGCACCACTTAGGAGAGAGAATCCATATAATGGAGAAGAAAGTGCCACGATGGCAGAGAGGACTACCAACGTAACTGTATTATTGCCTTGGCAGTTCTAATTAATCATCCCAAGCATCCACTAAACATTATTAGTCTCCATGCAACATGAACTCAAGTAGTTAGATAATAAACCTATAATAGTGAATCCTATGATTTAATTAGATAATCCTCTTGGCTCCACGAATAGTGAGATTTTTCTGTTCTTTTCCCCTTTCTTGAGACAAGCAGATAGAGAGATTCAAAACCCACTACATACCACAACGAAAAAAGTGTCATACTCTGTGAGTCTATGCTCAGTAGTAACGACTACACTTGATAGTTGATAATTAATCTCCCTCCTTAACAATCAGAAAGTTGATTTTCTGACACATTCAATTGAGTGAATGTGTGGTGTACATTAACTGTTTCCAAGCATAGGTGAGCCCATCTCATTTTTCGTGTACACAATTATTACATAAGTACTTGTGTTTTCCAAGTCATTCTTCAAACTCAGAATTGTAAAGTTTGCTTAATATAACTTGTTTCGGTACGTAACACTATTGCTTTCCAGATAACCAACTACTCATCACCTTTCCCTCTCAGCTCCCGTAGATAATGAATATTCAGCTGATGCATAACTCACTTCTACAATTCCAAAAGGGATGCATCTGGTGAATTTCTCTCTTTTGTCCAAAACATCAGTCATGTCAACAATTTTCTTGTGAGATGGCTTATGTTAGCAAAATTTATTTGACAGTACACCATGGAGGCAAAAGGACTGTATCTAGACAATTGGAATTTTCTGTATGTGTGAGGGGTTATTTATAATCAAGTAATGAATAAATAAGTAAAACAATTTATAAGCGATACAAATAGCATGCCAGTAGAGCTTGTTTTGTCAGTATTGCCCATAGAACATAATAATAGAGAATATGGGTTCAAAATGGTGATAATCCCTTATTTGCAACGTAACAACTAAGTACAATGGAAATTTCCATGGCAAGAAAGAGATGTTGCATCTTAACCTAATTCTCATCAGCTCCATGTACTAGAATTCAGACTGTAAAAAACAAAAAAAAGAATAAACAAAATGACTTCTTTTCATCAATAGAAATGCTCTGGAGTTGAATCTATGTGGTATCTCTAAATACATATTTATATAGTAAGGTAGGAAAATATAATTTGAACCATAGAGTAAAGATAAATATACCACGGGTTTCACTAAAATAGCCTTGTTGGGAACTTGTTGCCAAATTTATTAAGCTGAGAATATCCAGTGAACGAGGCTCATCGCTGTAAGGATCTTGATTCTGTGCATCTGATTGATTTTCCACTCCAGTGACATGCTGTTGTCGTTTCCTTTGCTCAAAATATTGCTTTTGCCTTAAGCAATCAGTATAATTAAATCAGAGAGAATATATCCATGGGGGAAACAAATTTTCTAAGCTCATTGGAAGATACTCAACAGGAAGAAACTCTGTATACTAGAGAAAGATCTGTCTAGGATATATGTTGCATATAAAAGAGTGCAATGAAAGAGATTCTTAACAACTCATCACGTACCTATTATGTATTGACTTTCTAGACTGCCAATTTTCCATGACACCAGAATCCAAGGATATCATGCATAAAAGACAATGTCAGCAAACCAAAAAGACTAAAATTTGAAGGGGAAAAAATGTTACTCAAACTAACGATAAGAAAAGGAAAAGGAAAAGGATAATAAAGAGCAAAAAAGGCAAGCTGTAGAAATGAAACTCTTAAAATAGGAAGCAAATAATAGGAAGTTAAGGGACCCGATATTAAGAAAGTCATAATTTCTTAACCCAAGTTGCAAGTGAAGTGCAACTCAGGATCCCATGAAAACTGTTGCTTTCTGGTCTTTAGCTCTAGCAACTCAGATAATAAATTACTTTGTTGTTTAGAACTTGATATTATTATTGATCAGTTGTCACAATTGAAAAGGGAGCAGAAGCGGGATATAAACACAGTAGTGGAATTTTGAGAATTAGATAAACAATGCAAGAACAATTCTAAAAATACTCACCGATGTCACCTTTCGTCTAGAACCTCCCATCCATTGTAGCATTATGAATGGTGTGACTTCTCCAAGAATGAAGCAGCAGGACAAGAAGAATGAAGCTTGCGTATAACAATAAGCCTTTAATGATTACATTTAATAAGTATGAAAATGAAGAAAATAAAAAAAACTTACACTACCAAAAATATTACACTGATTAAGTACCATCATTTGCTACAACAGCTGCTTACATTTCTGAAAACCTATTCCTTAGTAGGGCCTAAATGCCTTATGCTACAAACCATATCAGGTCATGATAAATTAATCAAGATTATGTGGCCAATATATGCTAATTGTGACATCCCATTTTAGTCCCACATCGGTGGCAGAGTGTGAACATATAGTGTTTATATAGTGAAGCCTAAGACTCAAGTGTAACATCGGCTAGTCGATTTTGACAGTGGATATAGTCAAATAGCACGTTATACTCGGTGGGTCCCACGGCTTGCACGCGCCAACGGGCCGCGAGCCCGGGGCGTGACACTAATTATGTTGAATTCTTTCAATACATTAAATCAGAATCACTTCTTAAGCCATACCATGTGTCTATATACATCAAATTATCAAAATTCTGCAGAAATTTCTCATTATAAACCCTAGGGATCTAGCGGAAGATTTGAAAATGAAATGTTATGCAAAAATTTACTGATATAGTAACCAAACTAGTAGATTTGTTGAAACTAAAATCACAGAAATTATAGAGAATATTGATCAAAATTTTAATATGAATCGAGGACTAGCTTGAAACTGACGATGATTGAAGGTTCAGAAGACCTTTCGTTCTTCTTCGATGTGAAATTGAGCTCCTTTAGGGATCAGATATCAATATCTAGGGTAATAAATGAGTAAACTAGTGGAGTTAAGTGAAAATAAACTGAAATCGTAGAAATTAACAGCAATGATCAAAAGTTCACTGTGAATCGAGGATCGGAGGTTCAGGAGATCGCCAGGGTTTTCCTTCGGTATGAAATTGAGCTAGGTTAAGGATCGGATCCCAATTTCTACAATAATAACTGAAATTTAAACTAAAATCAGAGAAATAATCAAAACTTCACTACGAATCGAGGACTTACTTGAGACTTGGGAGGATCGAAGATCAGGCGATCGCTAGATTTTGTTCTTCTGAGTGAAATCGAGCTCGTTTAGGGATTCGATCTAAAATATCTAGGGTTTCGAGATTTTAGAGAGAGAATGGGAGAGAGAAGGGAGATAAAGATCAATAATTGAGCCTGTCACCAGAGAGAGGGGTTAACTTGCGCCCTCAGGGAGATGAAACGATGGACGACGGACTAGCACGTGGGACGTACGTGCCAAAAAATGGCGCGAAGGATTAGGGGCTCAAGTTTGGCACGTGTTAGAAGATTTTTGCTCATAAATTTCTGGCTAAATGGCACTTAAATACCTTATAGTTTCACACTCTTAGCACTTATATACCCTCAGTTGTATTTCGTAGTATTT
>JBAKGM010000233.1:6265626-6281485 GCA_037177215.1 Asparagus racemosus
GGCCGTTTCTTTGTAGCACGTTATTTTCCTCGACCATGCCCGCGTTTGGGTTTGCGACTGTCCATCTTTGCCATAAAATTCTTGACTCACTCATGGTATGCGTTCCCCTTGACTATTTGAATTGGCGACTGATTCTTCATACTGAACAAGCTCACCCATTTTGACGAATAAACATTAATCAATTAATATCAAAGTTCCAAAAAATTTCATCAAAAATAAAAATAATTGCATAATTAAACAAAGAGAAATGACTCAGCATGATTTGCTCCACTTCCTTCCTTTAGCCATATTTAGATTAGGGGTTTTTGCTTATAACATTGATGGCCAGTAATCCTTACCACTTCGATATACAATAATATATACATATCTTAGTTATGATCATGACGATAATACATCAAAATATGTATTAGTTATGATCATGATAATAATATATAAATATGTTAAAACACTAAATTCTATACTAATAATACATGAAAAATAGACTTAAAATTTAATCAATTAATATGGGAGTTTCATTAAAAATCATTTAAAATAAAAATAATTGCATAAATTAAAAAGTAGAAATACAATATTGAATGTACCGTTAGGAATATTCTTGGTGATTGGATGTACGAGATTTTGTAGAGCTCCACCAATATAAGCAAAGAGGAACCAGAGGATACGTGCAGGAGTAGGAGAAAATACCAGAAAAAGTGAGGCAGAAAACATACGGAAAAGAAAAAAAGGGAGCGGAGAAAAAAAAGGAAAAAAAGAAAGGAAAAAAAAGGATTGGAAAAAAATCTGAAAAATAAATAGAGAGAAGGACCGGATATTAGGGGTGCTAAACTGTATCCATATCCGAGGAAATATCAGTAACCGTATCCGTTAGGATACGGATATGGATACTCAAATCTATAACCGATAGGATATGGTTATGGATATGGTTTTGTAGTGAAATATCCGGAATTGTATCCGAAATATCCGAATACATATTAGTCATACTGTTACAATGGTTTTAGTCTTTAAATTATGGATATGAGGTTAATTTTGACGATCAAGATATCTAATTTTAGCTTTTCAGATTTAATGAACATATTAGTGAACTCTTTTGTATCACATGAACTATATTTTTTCAACAATACCTAGTTTTCTCATATCCGTTTTATATCCGCATGCGTATCCGCTTATATATCCGTGTGTATATCCGTATCTGTATCCGATTTTAGCGGATATGGATATGAATATTCCTTACCGAGGCATATCTGTATCCGTATCCGAAATGAGTAAGCGGATATGGATATGGTAAGCATCATATCCGAGCCGTATCCGGACCAAATGCACCCCTAGCTGGTGGTGTGAAAGGTCAGTGGGAGGAAAATGGTGTGTGAGGGGGGGGGGGGGGGGATTGGGTGGAGGGGGTGGAGGTGGTGTTTGAGTGGAGGAAAGGAGGGGAGGGAGAAAGGAGAAGGGAAGAGGGGGGAGAAGGGATGTGGCTTGCCGTCTAAGATGTGTTGTCAAGGTTCCAAGTTTTCCATAAATGAGAACTATGTTATAGATTCTAAATCATGTGGTCATCACGGCATTTAAAATGAATATTGTTACAAATATACATTAAAATATGCATTCACAACAAGCGCATTAGCATTTATACTATAAGTATCAATTTAACAATTTATACCATTTTTTTCATTGTAAACGTTGCATAAAGTATAAATAAATATTAATTAAGAAACATTATAAAATTTGAATAATGAGTCGGAGAAGTACATACTATCCTAACAATTAATTGCATCTCTAACTCCTGTAATGAGAACAACATACAGCTGAAGATACATTGTTTCTCCCGCTTCAGACAACCCCACACACACGCACCCTTCAGCATTACACCGTGTTAGAGTATCCACTTATTATAACACTCCAGTTTCTCTCTGCAGGCACACATTTACAGTTATCACTTCTCATATACATGGAGACCCATACATTAAACCCTAAGAGAGCTCAACAATAATTTTCCAAAAGAAAAAGGAAAAAGAAGAAAAATATCAAATCAACAAAATAAGATACAGGAGAACACACAATAATTATATCATATTTCTTCCGCGAAGGCTGGGGGTGGGGTAAAATTCAGGCACCCAGGCTCTATAACCCACAAACTTTTGACAAATCAAGATCCCCGAGAAATTTGAGGAAATGAGCTCGGAGCTTTTATTGGCGCTTGGAATGCTGGGTTGCAGAGTCAGCAAACGTGATTATCTTCTTCTCAAGCTCAGGTTTGTTAGCACCTACAAGCTTATCAAGCTGCTGTCCATTTTTCAGGAAAAAGAAAGTTGGAGTAGCACGAATATCCCATGATGAACTGAGTTCCTGCAGTATATGAAAGTATGTTGTTCATAAACCCATCAAATAACGGCTTCCAAATTATGAATGTTGGCAGGATTAGATGTTGGGATTTTCTAGGGTTTAGTGTGGAAAATGTATGACGAACAAAAAAAACAGGTGGACAATCAAATCAATAGCAATCACAGCAAACACGAGTTTTTATGTGGCTCGTGATATGCCTACATTCACGGGAGAATGAGGGAAGATATTCACTAACGTTAAAAGAATGTTACAAATCACTCGTTTCTCTTGCAAATCCTCACAAGGTTACTCAGTAATTTTTTCTAGAGTTTCTCTCTGTCAATAGCTCAATTTCCTGATGGCAAAATCCTAGTTAAATAGAGTTTACCCCAAATAAAGTTTCCCAAACAACCCTAAACAAAACTCCTCTCAAAATAGGATTCCAGATTTGAAAAAACTTTCGTCATTGACCGAGCTCGGTTGACTGGAAGTCAAGAGACTTCCTACCTCAAGAGACTTCCTACCTACTTTCTTTTGGAAAGTACTTAACCGAGCTCACTTTTTGCCAGTGGTGCTCACACAGACCTTGATTGAGCTCGGTTAGAAACATCTTGACCTGAAGCTGGGTTGTTTTTTCAGTCAGTCTGTAAGCTTCAATACAAGCCATATTCAACAAATCCCCACTGATGCCGTCTCCTGACATGGAGTTCTCATCAAATAATACATCTATGCTAACAAACTATACTTTGCCCTCTGGACCTCATAGGTTGTAATCTTTTAACACCCTTTAGAACACAAGGACATAATGCTTCCTCGACTTTGCATCCAATTTACTTCTTTTGTTTCAATCCATCAAAAAGTAGGCAAAGCACCCAAAGAAGCTAAAGGAATCATAGTTGACTAGCTCTAGCGTCTATACTTCTTCTGAGGTATGAAGGTTGACAGTGGTCAATGGTAAGTGATCGATCAAAGAGCACATGTTGGGACTATGTTCATGCAATTGACTCGATTTGATCAATAACAAACATTCTTAAGTGTCTTAACAAGTTTCGTAGTAGTATTGCGCATGTCACAAATGTATACAAGGCTGCGTGCATGTTTTCAGGCGGCTGACAGGTCTCCAGCCAGCTGAAAACAAGCTTAGCCGCCTGGCCATGTGCGACTGATTTTGGGGTGACAAGAGAAGCGTTTTTGTATAAAGTATTATGGTCGCGGCTGAAGAAATACCCACGCAGCTAAACCAGTCAAAAGGCGGCTAGAGGATATAGGGCAGTTGGCTGAAGAGCTTTAATAGAAACCCAGCTTTCGGAAATCATTACAGTTTTGGCTGAACAATTCATCCAGGCAGCTGAACTGACTTCAGCCGGCTAGCCCGAAATATCAGCGGGCTGGTCTTCGAGTTGGGCTGAGTTGTTTTCAGTTTTATGAGATATAATCTGAATCGTTCTTTGATATTTCTATAAATACATCTCTAGGGTTGTTTTCCTATCAGAATTACAAGAGAGAATTGCAGAGATTTAAGAGCCCTATTGAGAGAGAAAAAGAGAACTTTTCCTAGTGTTTTGAAGATTTCTTGATTGCCACCGCCTCTTGGAGTCTTTGTTGCTTTCACGGAGCAAGCTACTTCATTGGATTGTTTTCTTCGTGGAGTGCAGTCAGCCCTTGTTTCATCACTGACGTCGTTCTTCCATCTTCAACTTCAATCCTTCGAAGAACGGTTTACAAATTAAGAGCTGTAAGGCCTTGTAAGGTCTTTTCAATTTGTACTTAAAAGGATATAGTTTCTGATAAAACACTTGTCTGTAATATCGTGCGATCGGTTGTTTTTACGGTATGCTCAAGCCGATGTTAATTGATACATTAGGGTTACTAGTTAGGTGCTAAGGTTACACAATTATGTGAGGGTGTTTGGTGGAGACAACTAGCTTTGGGTTAGAGTAGGGTGATGTCTTGTAACCACGTACTAGTTTGAGTTTGTGATCAAGAAAAACTCGCATATAGTGTGGAAGTTCCTCCTGACACAGAGGAGAGGATATAAGATTTATTGGAATCACTATAAAATCCTCGTGTCTTAGTGTGAATGTGTGTTTGTGTTTCAATTTCTTTTATTTCTGCTGCAATATCTATGATATTTGTTTTAATTTTCAAAAAAGCTTGCTACCCTATTCAAACTCGCGATGTAAGATTTATTGGAATCATTATAAAATCCTCATGTCTTAGTGTGAATGTGTGTTTGTGCTTCAATTTCTTTTATTTCTGCTGCAATATCTATGATATTTGTTTTAATTTTCAAAAAAGCTTGCAACCCTATTCAAACTTGCCCCCCCCCCCCCACCCCCTCTCTAGGCTTGCATTGAGATCCCAACAATGATATCAAAGCCTAGGTACCCTTACTTAGATTTTGCATCCTAAGGATAGGTGGCGAGTCTAAGGTACTCAACCGCTTTTCTTGAAGGTCATACTGTAAACCGACCCCCTCTCTTTAATGGGACTAATTTTACCTATTGAAAAGCTTGCATGAGATTATTTCTTCTGTCGACTAACTATGATGTTTAGAATATTGTAGAGTCTCGTTATTATGAACCCATTGTCACTGTTTCGGAAACTACGGTTATCAAAAATAAGAATCAGTGGGATGCCAATGATAAAAGATTATATCCTCTAAATGTTAAAGCTTTGAATGCTCTTTATTGCTCACTTACCGCGGAAGAATTTAATCATGTTTCCGATTGTGTGATTACGCAGGAAATATGGCAAACCTTGAAATTCACCAGCGAGGGAATGTCTCAAGTCAAGGAGATCAAGCTTGCTATGTTTGTGAGCAAGTACAAGAATTTAAATATGAAGGCAACAGAGACTATTCAGGAGATATTTACCAGATTCGCGGATATCATGAAGAAAGCATGAGAATTTGGAGAGGAGTGTCACAATGATGAGCTCATCCACAAAATTCCTCGCTCACTTCCACGTGAATGGGATGCCAAGGTAACCGCAATTGAAGAGTCACACGATTTATCTAAAATGACTCTTGAAAATATTGTAGGTAATCACGAGATAAGGTTGAAGAAGCGCGGAGAAAACATGGAGGAAGAGCCCCAGAAGAAGTCCATGGCTCTTAAAGCTAAGAAGGTTAAGGCAAAAGCGGAGTCAAGGTTGAGCTCGGAAGACAAGAAAGATGGCGGCATAGGCTTAATCGTCGAAGGATTCAAATCTTTTCTCAAGACTAACAATGGTCAAAAGTTCTTGCGCAACAAAAGGAATCAGTATTCCTCCAAGGTAAGAAAGGATAAGAATGATGATTCTGATTTCAACATCTTTGTCATTGTTGCAGTAAACTAGCCACTTCAGGTAAAACGCCCCCAAAAGGAGAAAAAAAGGAAGGAGCAAAAGCTTGAAAGCAACATGAAATATCTCCAGTTCTCCAATCTCAACTTCAAAGAATGAATTATGGGCCAGACGGGTGTTCACGAATAGGGATCAACTAGTAATTAAGGACAATCACACGCTCAAAAAAAATCAATATGTTTGTACGAGTTTGCACCATTCCATCAAACATCTTCACCTTGATGTTTCCAACACCAATGGATTTGCATGATGAATTATTTCTAATCACAGCTTTTGCACCATTGCAGTCCTCATATGCAAGATTTTAAATATTAAATATCAAGAAAATCTCAATAGGCCAAATCCATATCTGATTGCGAATATCAAGGAAATATCGCGGATATGTAGACAAAGTACCATTTCTGATGATGTATACAAAATATAATATCCTAATATATAATCTAAACATACTTAATGAAATCTAATTCAAGCATACAAAAATGTAAAAATATACATCTAGGATCACTAATCCACTGTAGAAACTCATTTATGGAAACGAGCCTAATAGAATTTTTGAAAAAAGGCCGGGAAGTTTTACTAAAAATATTAAAAAACTTTTGCAAAACTATGTTGTTATGCAATACGTCATATAAAAAGACATCAGCATCGACCAATTTATTGGTTGATATGGACAATATTAGGGATATATCGCTCAAAATTTGCCAAAAAGCGGTAAAAGATATTGAGGTCATATCGTTTTGGGCAAGCTTTATAAAAGGAATATTGGCCGATTATATCGGTTATATCAGGGATAGTTAAAAGAATGGTGTCTAACAACTCGTTGCCTGCGCGCATAGCCATATACGATATGCGCAAGACGAATCAAACATCCATGCATCAGAGTATGTATCCTTTCCCATGGAAGCGATCAATACGTCACACGATTTCTCTTTCTCCTCTGCTTCTGAATCTACATTAGCTTGATCTGCTCATTTTTAACTATTGCTCAACATTTTTCCTTTTTTTCCAACTAGTACGTGTAATTCTTGCATCCTTCTTTATATGACCATGCATGTTGCAAAAATAATAATTATTTCCCGTCTTGATTGGAAGCTTTGAACTTTGATCTTGCTCTTTTCTCCTTCCTCAATTGTATGATCTGCCTCTTTCCTTAGCGATCAACCTAGATGTTATGACCTAGTCTAAGAACTAGTTCTCTAGAATCGACATCCCTGACTTTTGTTGACAATGACAGTGTGGCAAGCCAAATAAATTGGTGGTCACCTATAGGTTTAGCAAGTGGAAAAGAGGAGGGAGAGGAATCGATGGTTGGAGTTTTACAATGAAATGGACATATTTGCGATGCAGTCCACTTAAGATCACTTAAGTAGGCCTTAGACTTTAATGGACCTATAAAACATACTAAACCAAGGCCATCATAGTACTCCTTGCTTAAGCAAATCAAGGATCATTCTCACATCCAAAGCTTGAGCACCAGTCGAACACTTTTTTGCAGCACTAGTGTGCTTAGCTTAGGAAATATAACTAGTGTAACCATATAATAATCTGGCAAGCTTAACTTAGAAGTATAATATACTTACCTAAAGGTTACGAGTTAAAATCTCCCACTTCCAGTGGTAATCGAATTTTGAACTAAAATGTTGGCTTATACCAATGAAGTTTTATTACATGCTTGACTCCATCGAGGAAAGCTAATAATGATATGTAAAAGCTAGTAGTAATCCATAGGCACCATAGGACGACCATATAGAATTGATAATAGTAACTATATCTTGCTTCACGGGACTTGTATGTGTTCATGACAGCTTTATCTCAATTGTGGTGGTTCTCTCATGATGTAATTCTTGCACCCTTTGAACTTTGAAGAGAAAATAAATGAAAAAACCAACGGCTTCCTCTCAAAATAAATCTCTTCTGACTCACTACCTTTTGTGCACCACAAACTAAAAAAGGCACCGTGAAACAATTCCACAATTGATTGTGCATGCAACAAACATCAAACAGTGTTAACATAGTTTCTTGGTCAACTAGATTTTGATGGAGGACAAACTAGATTTGATTTGGATTTGATTTCAATCAGGATTAGAGAAATTAGTTATAGTTTTATTAGTTATAATTTTATTTATTTTTATTATTTTTCTTTGGTTAAGATCTTATTTGATGTTATCTTCTTTTAGTTAAGATGTAATATGATCTTATCTCTTCTTCAGTAAAGATTTTTTTATCTTCCTAATTTTTCTATAAATAAGATTTGTGTTTTTCATTTGAGGGGAGGACAGAAGAATATTTGTGAGAAACATTGCATGTGAATTACAGCTAGTATAGGCATGTGAATTGTTGCCTTGTGAAGTGCCTAGGTGTGACCATCATTTGTATCTTTTCTTTAATAAATGAGAAATGCAATTTCAATATTTGTGTGTTTTTTATTTTTTATCCAAATAAATCTACTCAATAGATCTCCATTGTCCGTTCCGCATCATTTGGTATCAGAGCCAAAAAGATCAATTGTTTCAGCTTTGACATCGGCAATGCATCAATTCAAAGTCCATTAATGTGACCTGATTTTAAACTTCAAGACAAGTTTTCTTCAAGAGGGGAAGATTTAATGCAGGATGTAGTCACATATCCAGATCTGAAAACAGAAAAAATTGGATGAAGATTTTAGTTATGATTTTTATTTTTATTTTAATTGAGATCTTAGGTGGGATGGAGTTAGTTGTTTAATTGTGTTGAATCTATTATTTTGTTAAGGTGTGCTATTTAATGTTATATCTATTACTTAGGATGAAACTTTATTCTATTCCTATAAAAGAAAATGTGGTTCTTTATTTTAAGGGGAGAGCAAAAAATGAGTGTTGGACAATTAAAAAATAACATGAAAAATGAGTGTAGCAGAAATGAGAATGTTGTGATAGTCTTATGATTATACACTAAAAGATATGATAAGAAATGAGTGCATCCGTAGTAAATTAGATGTTGCCCCTATTGAGGATAAAATGAGAGAATCGACTAAGATGGTTTGATCATGTACAACGGAGACCTCTTAGTCCACTGATTAGGAAAAGTGATAGCATTATACTTAATGGGTTTAGGAGATATAGAGGTAGACCTAAAAGAACTTGGTTAGAAGTAATTAAGAAGAATATGATTACGTTTCACTTAATGGAGTAGATGTCTCATAATAGAATAGGATTCATGTAGCCGACACCAAATATTAGGGATAAAGGCTTTGTTGTTGTTGTAGAGCAGAATGTTTTTGAAAAAACCTGTATGTGAATTGCAAGTAGTATTAGGCAAATGACATGTCGGCAGGTGAACTGCCATGTGAACTCCGGGCATGTAAAGTGCCCGGGTGTGCCCAACAATTGCATCTTATGTTTCTTAAATACAGAGTGCAATTTCATATTCATTTCTTTATTTTATTTTATCCGATTAATCATCTCCAACAAATTTTCATCCTTACATTCCACATCAGCTTTTATGCACATATTGGAATTTAACCAGGTATACCGTATATAAAATGCACACTGCGCACAAGTTTGCAAGGATATGATGCTATATATTTTAACCAAGTATCAATTGGAAAAGGACAGTGATTAAGGAAAGCGTGCAACATATCAATATGGATTTAAGAAAAATATATTTAATGCTAAGCAAACAAACAATCTTCCACCGAAAAGCAAACAAACAATGCATATTTATTTCTAAACAACCAACTGTCCATTAAATTATTGATTGATGAACTTAAAACTATCCAACTGAAGTATCAATTTACCTATTACTCCTGTTATGTGGGTATGCATCGAAGAGGCCATTTTGTGAGCACATAATCAAATATTTAATAGATTGATGGCGTGACTTTTTTTTTGTTGCATTTGTTCACGGGCTTTTATCCGTTAGTCTCCTTTTCCTCCAAACTAAACAACTCATAAATACTTTTCCCAAGTATTTCTTTCCCTTTGTCCCTTCTGAACTAAGAAATTATTTTTAGAATTCATAAAATAGAAGAAATACAAAGAAACACTGTCACATTGGACCTATAAACATAGTATAAGGGGGGTAATATGTATATTGATACTTTAGGGGGGAAGTTGGGAGTTCAACAATACTTTTTTACGGGGGAGTCATTTCGTCCTATTTCTTAATAGGTCAGTTGATCTCTCCTTAACTGATATACTACTGGCTATTCTGAAATAACAGGAATCAATGAAAAAGATATGCCACTATAACGAGAAAATATGAATAAAAGTTAAGAAGGCAACAAATAAAGGAAGAACAGCAATGCTTACTGTTAGCTCGTCGACATCTATTGTTAGAAAAACGAGCTGAGGGTACTTCTCAGACAGCTCAGCGTAGAGTGGGGTAATCTGTCTGCACGGGCCACACCATGATGCACTGAAATTTGCAACAACCTGAAGACAAAGAGATTTAGATGGGTTACATAGAAGTATGAAGACACAAAGGACAGAAAGATTGCAACTAACAAAAGCTTAGTTAAAAATAAAGATTAAAACACATCAAATCAAAGCACTTAAAACCAAATATTCCCCTTAAACTTGAAGCTATCAAGATGGGTTTGACGCATACTATGTATCTGCATATGTTCTATGATAAGTAAAAGGCTAAGAATTAACTTGTGACCTAACAAATCCTTCTGTATGGTAGAAAAGAAGGATAATTATGCTCAAGAAATTGCTGCCTACAACCTTGAGATAGATACTGGGGGAAATGCTGATATGATCTGATAACTTGTCACTTTATCCACACCCATGCACTTCAAAATTTTGCAAGTTTATTACACAATTCTATCATCCAACCAAACACGAAGAACATTCCAGAACAAGGTTCCCTGGAAACAAAAAAAAAAAAAGGACATTCTATTTGCTGAGAGAAACTTGGGGGGAACTCGAAGTGCTTATTCTATATACTGAACGCTTAGTTGTAAATTTTGAATAATTGACAAAACATATTATCAAACTTAACTTGAATAGTCTTAACTTACATTTTGTTTAAAAAAGGACCTATCTTTCTTTAAAAAGCAGATTTAGTTATGATAGAGTAGAGCACATTGATAACAAATGCAATGAAACAGAAAAAGAAAGTGGGCTCTAATGTTGCCTTTCTCCAAACACCTTAACAAAAAGCAGATTCTACGTTCACCCTACCTCTTCAAACTGTTTCAATAGCAAGTCAATTATTCCATTATGCAAATCTGCAATCAAATTTCTTAACCTTCTGATCTTAGTTAGTCTGCCGAAGCCTGTGGACTTGATAGTGGGTTATATTGATTTCCTTCTCCGACATCACATCCTTGCATGGTGATAGAAGAAATGCCCAAGAGGACCAGATGAGATTCTATAAATCTAGGTTCTCCCAAATTGCTCTCTACAAGAACTATAAGAAAACAATGGTTGGACAAACTAGACATAAATTGCCTGCAACTTTGGACAGAAACCAAAGTTTTAGATGCTTTTTATATATGGGTTAATAGCGGATAGATCCCTGCACTATCCTTAAATTAGACATACTACCCTGAAGTTCTATTGTTGCAGATTAACCCCTGAGTGAAAACCTATCATTGCAGCTAGACTCCTAAAGGACCAAAAAATAAAAAAATTAAAAAATTCACTCAGGTGTCCATCTGCAACAATAGAACTACAGGGTAGTAAGTTCAATTTGGGGATAGTACAAAGGGCCTATCTGCAATTAACCCTTAATAAATTAACATATTTCTACTAACAACTAATGAGTTATAAGATGAAATACATACAAATTATCTTTCCTTAGTTCCATATTCATGATAAAATACTACTAAAAACACATAAATCTTTGCAATTCTTATAGCAAGATATTTCAGATTATATCATATAAATTTCATATGAACTTAGTTAACTGAATTATGCAGTGTAACTTAACTACCTAGTACAATGCTTAACATTTTGCACAGTATTCGTAACCTGCACAATAGAAAATTATGCTTGCAGATTTGCTTGCTGATGTTCAATCCTAGCTAACCTGAGAAGCTTCCACAAAATTATTCAACAAATAGAATAAGAAGATGTCTGATCAGACAACTGATCATGTTAAATACAAAGGGTATGGATGACACTCCAGTCTTCAAAGAAGAAGAAGAAGAAGTAATTGAGCTGATTCAACTAGCCAGGAGAACAAAATAGATTTAATGTAGGACTGAATCACACACGACATACATGTAACAGCAACCAGATCACTAATAAGAGGAAAGAGAATGATGTCATTTCTCAATACACAATCACAAGGATTCAGATCTAATATTATCGTTCGGCGAGATTGCTGTCTAAATATCAGGTAATAACTCATAAGACACGAGCAAAAAATTAAGTCTTTTTTCTAAATTAACAAAGAATTAAGTTTTTAAAATCACTAAACAATCTAATACTTACGATCTTCCCAGCCTTGTCTGCTTCTGAGATCTTCACATCCCAATCTTCCTTGCTAGTTATGACATGCACATTTCCACCATTAAAATTCATTTTTTCCTCAGAATCGGAACCACCATGCTATTAAAAGAAAACCAATGCGTCAATGTCCTCATAAAGACAAGTTGGTTATGCACTAAGCAAATCGACACAATCTTAATCTGCTTTCTTAACATCTCTTTATCAATAAATTGAAAGACTTGCAGGGGCAATGTTAAAAAATATGCAAAGAGGGGTAATATGTTAGAGGTAACTGCCTCTGATGTTAAGTTCTCTAAATGCATTAAAAAAAATATATAGGAAGTCAAAAGGATAAGAGCATGCTCAAATGAGGGGAAGTATGTAAATCTAAAGAGGGGGAATTGGGTATATCATCCTCTGAGAGGGCACTTGTATCACAAAAAATATTCTTAGACTCAACACCAAAAATGAAATACAATAAACACAGAGGTTTTGTAAGGAGAGATATGAAGAATAAAGTGACAATCTCTAATTTTTAGGAAGGCTCCAAGAAGCTCTTAGAGAAAACCATGTGCTTAAGCCAAAATTTTCAAGATAATAGATGCTGAAAATGATTCAAGTGCCCTTACCTAAGAAAAGCGCTGAATGCAGATTGCCATCATGAAAATGAAGAGATGATTTGAGTTTCCTTCCCACAGGAAACCACCGGACAGAAAAAGTATGGATTGCACAGGTCGACCTACTGCTCCTTAATCACTTTTTCAGTTTAGTCTTTCATCAGATCCTTCTAGTTCTTAGGTCCGAGGTTGCCTCACTCATCTGGAAAGTTAAGGCCCCTCTCAGGGTGAAAATATTCTTATGTATGAGAAGGTTATTATGCAAGGGACAATTTCCTTAGGCATGAACTCGATGAACGTCCTATACTACAATGCAGAGAAGTGAGTTGATCATCATCATCATCTCTCTACTCTCCAGGAAGAAACATGTCGCCTATGTAATGACTATATTCCAGGATATGGGGTATCCAAGCTTGTTATAGCACAGCCAGATGAATAGAAGGATTAGAGTCCTCCCAGATATATCTATATTGGCAAAATATTAGGCTATTCTGTTTTGAAGATAAATAAATATCCGTATTTTTAGTTCATCGAAGTGTGATGTGACCATTATTGCATTACATTCAGATTTCTTTCTTGGATAGGTCTTGCTAGAAATTATTTCTACAGATTGGAAAGCATCATTGGTCATTCGATGACTGCAATTGCGTCATTTTTTAACTTGTCATTTTTCTCATTGGGCTAGTGCTCTGAGCTGTTGTATAATTTCCTATAGGACCTCCATCTTTATCTTTGATTTGCAAACATGCCCTTCTGTCAACTAGAATTCAATGAAAGTTAAATAATTAATAAACAACAACTAACAGTTCAGTCAATTTTTGCACACAAAATAAAACTAACCACAAGTATCCATCTCTGTACCATTTTACATGATATAGTTTGTCTATCTTGATTGATAACACTAATGTTAATTAATTAATAGGGACCTTGTTGCTAATACAAGTAAATTGATAAATAGATTCTAATTTTATCTATTGAATCAAAAATAATCAATTTAATAATGACAAATTGTTAAGATTTGTAAAACAACAAGGTCTGAAACCATAGAATTAAGCTCATAGTTTATGCATAGCAAACTACTGCTCAGTATATTTTCATTGTCAAACAGTAGACTTGTGCTCATAGTGAATGCAGAGCAAAACTAATGCTTAATATATTTTGATTGTCAAACAATAAGGTATGAACTCATAGACTTAAGCTCCTAGTGAATGTAGAGCAAACTAATGCTTCATATTTTGATTGTTATTCAATAAGGTCTGAACCATAGACTTAAAGCTCATGGTGTACACGGAGCAAACTAATGCTTAACAAAAAGAAAAACAACGGTGGTAAATATTATTAAAGAAGTTTAGTTAGGACATGTAGTATATGTGAATGGCTATTCATGAAGATATGTGAAGACAGACATGACAAATAATTTCCAATAGAGCTCACCTTCCGAATGCAGTTTCCCATTCAAACCTAGGAGATTGAAAACCAAGGATATTTGTTTTTCCCTGCAAACATGGCAGTGCAGAAAGAAATAATTATGGGGAAAAAATTCTAAGAAATACCTAAATAGAAGATATCATATTATCACATTGAGAGAGAAAAAAAAATGTCAAGGCAATTTGGCAAGTAAAACCTTGCATGTGAACTCCAAATACCAGATAGGTCCAAAAGAGCATCTAATAGACAATCAAACGCTAGCCATAGAAGGTTCCGGTGTAAATTGATTATTGAGTCACAACAATAGTTCATTTAAATACACAAGCATAGAATATACCACTGATGTGCCATCGCTTTTCAGACTTGTAACAAAAGCAACCCAATTTTGATCCAGAAATTTCACGTTGATGACAATAACGGTGACAAATTTCATATTCAAGAAGTTTATTAGATGTCAGACAGTCCCAAAAAAACTGAGACTCGTACCAAAATCAACCTAATTTTCATTTGGAAGGTAACACTGATGACAATAACAGTGAAAAGTTCCACATTCAAGGAAAAAAAATCTCTGAATCCGGTAACCATAAAAAACAGGGGAAAGAGCTATCTACACCAAAATCTCAATCTCAATCTCAATCCCTAGAAAAACAATCCCAAGTTCACCATCGGAGCTCTCATCAGCACTCGACTGAGATCTAATCGCAGATCGAAGCAGAAATCAAAGCAGAAGAAGAAGAAGAAGAGATCATACCTAATTCAGATCGCCGACCCTCGAATCGATTGGTTTCGGATTGAAACCCGCCAATTAAAAAGCGGGAAATCTAACGGAAGGTCGAGAGATCTAAAGAGGACGAGAAAGAATAAACCCTAGAATTTATTGGAGAAAGGGGAAGGATTAAGGAAGCGGTTAATGATGACAAATGAGTGATTAAATTAATGCGGAGTTTGAGTTACCGGAGGTGATCGGGCGCTGAAGAAGAGAAGCGGTGTGTTTGAGGAGCCGGCGAGTGGGACTATTCTGTCTCTGGAAGTCAAGCGGTTGGGTAAAATTACCTGGGAGTATCCAACGGATCGAATCTATTACAACTTATTTGCAGTTTTATAACTTTCATATTTATTTTTAACTTTGATATCTCATAGCCAAAAAGTATTTACTTGGCACTTTGACGCTTCAAAGTTTTTTTTTTTTTTTTTTTTTTTTTTTTTTGACTTTGACTTTGACTTTTTCTTTTACTTTGCTATCCTAAAGGTTTCTAGCTGACACTTTGACTCTATAAAGTGTAAATACTTCTTAACTTTGATATCCCCGAGTTTCAAAAAGAAAATTTTGAGATTTCAATGTGTCAAGAAAACTTTTTATTGTATCAAAGTGTAATACCTCTACTAATTAAACACTAATAATATAGTATTTGGAATGTAATGAGGGTTGGTTTTTATTATTCATAAGAAGTTGAACCCGATAGAGAAATGCTACCGTTATGTATTTATATTGTTCTATACGTCTGTGTATATTACAATAAGTACAAGATGTTTTAACGTAATATATCATTAGCTATTCGTTTGACCAATGGATCTGGACAATATAAGAGGTGATAAGTAAATAAAATAATGAGATGAAAATGAGTTAAAAAGGGCAAAGAGCTACCATGGTACGAAAATAGTTGTACACCCTACACTATATATTAGGTAAGCTTTATCAATTAGTTATCCAATCACACAAATATTAATTTA
>JBAKGM010000233.1:6285410-6330089 GCA_037177215.1 Asparagus racemosus
TGAGGGGTCTGAATGGGTTAGACTTTAGGATTGGATTGCAGTTGTTGGTTAAAAAAGGCTGAAGAAGGGAAAGTGAGAATAGCGAAGATACCGGTCGTGAGATACGGGTCGGGTTTGTTTCACTTTCCGCCCATACCCAAGTAAAAATTTGACCACAAAATTGAGGACACATGTGAGCAGAAGTCAGAGAACAAGAAACTGTGGTTTTTGCGAACAAAATAAGCACCTGAAGAAGGAGGGGTTCTTTTCCCCAGAAACCACCTTAAAAATAGGATTATTTTATATAAATTACTTTTTTAAGTTGTATTAAAGCTATTTTTAAAGTGAGTTTTCATTTCAGTCAACCACCTCCTGATTAAAATTATCTCTGAAAAGTCAAAAATACCCTTAAACACTCACAATTAAGACGCGCGACTCACTTTGTTAACATTTAAGTCTAGTTAGAATACAAATTGCGTATCTTAAACGTGCATTTTTAAGGTTATTTTTAGATTTTTGTGAATAGTTGGCTAGAAGGTGGTTGATTAAAATAAAAGTCTACTTTAAAGATGGTTTATATATATAAATTGAAAAAAATGCGTTTTCTGTAAAATGACCCTATTTTAAGGTGGCTTCAAGGGAAAACCCCGAAAAAGAAATAATCTCGAAAAGATCTAGCAAAAAATAAAGCGGCAAAATAAAAACACAAATGAAAATATGAGAAAGGGGAAAAAAATAATCGATGGAAAAATCATGAAAAATAGTGGTTAGAATGTTAAAAGATTAGGGAGTGTTCATAAGAAAATCTTAATCTCTCCTGCATAATTAGTATGTGGATTGTAAAGGTGGGGTGTAGTTTAGTATCCTCTAAAGTGTTAATTAATTCCTCCCTAAAAATAGTATAGACTAGATAAAAAACAAACGTGAACTAAATAACTGGATCTGGATTATTTTAAGGCTAAATATCACTTACATTCCCTATTGTTTCACCTACTTTTTACTTATATACCTTAATTTGTATTTGGTAGCAAAAAAATACCCTTAAAAGTTTTCTAAACTTGCACTTATATGACTTTACTTTTTTTGCCGGCGCTTAAATTTCCTAAAATTTTTACAACTAGCACTTAAATACCCTAAAGTTTTTAAAACCAGCATATAAATACACTAAATTATGGCAACCTGAGGGGATTTAAGTGCAAGTTTTAAAAATTTAGGGTATTTAAGTGCTGGATTTAAAAGTTTTAGAGTATTTAAGTGCCAGATTTAAAAACTTCAGGGTATATAAATACCAAAAGCAAGTGAGGGTATATAAGTGAAATTTTAAAAAACTTTAGGGTATCTTCTTGCTGCCAAATATAAGGATGGGTATCTGAGTGAAAAGCAAATGAAACAATAGGGTATATAAGTGCTATTTAGCCTTATTTTAAAATAATACCAAAAAAAAAAAAAACATGGCCTGATGCCTCATAAAGCGCAACTGGATCCGGTGATTTGGGTCCGACCCGTTAACCCATTAACTGCCTTCGGCCACGAATACATCCTCCGGGGAGAAATTTTTTTCAATTTTTACGCCTCTCTGCTCGAGAACCCTAATCTCCGACCATTGCTTAGCTGGTAGCAAAAATGGCGGCGGAGGATGCGGACGCCAAAACCAGGGCCGAGAGATCGATCCTAGGGTTTCTACAGTCCAACGAGGTGATATCGGACTCTCATCAGTTCGCTTCCAGCATCGGAATCGGCCACAGCGAGCTTGAGAGCGTCATCAAGAGCCTTATAGGATTCCAATTCATCGAATCTCAGGTCAATTATCGATCTAATTGATCTCATCCTTTTATATTGAGTAATCAAAACCCTAGCCAACATTAAAGTTTCCTAATTTTGGAAGCAGGATATAAAGAAGGAGCTATGGTTGTTGACCGATGAAGCGAAGTCGTACGCATTGAATGGATCGCCGGAGGCTCAGGTGTTTGGGGCTGTGCCTGCTGAGGGGATATCAAGAGCTGATCTTGAGGTGACGAGTTGTTTTTTTTTTCTTTTTAATGATTTTTGAGTGTTTTTGTTTGGTGATTTTGCTTGTTTATCTTTTTTTGTTTGATTTTTATTTCAGAAAAAAGTAGGCAGTCAGATTTTTAAGATCGGTTCGTCACAAGCTGTTAAAAACAAATGGGTGGAGATCGGGAAACAATTGGTCTCGAGAAAGGTAGACTTTTTATTTGTTTTTTATTTTAAATGTTCCACATTGTCGAGCCAATTTGTCAAACTAGAATTCCTTAACCATTTAATTTGATTTTCAGCTACGACGATTACATAATATTTGGTATAATCATTACCCTATTTAGCTATTTAGAAATGTCAACTGTACATTGTAGAAAAATAGAACTCTGTGTACACTAGTGAGTGGCCTCGTGGCACATGTTAAGCATTAATTGCTTGCCTTCTGGCCTCAATTATCCGGGTCTTCCATGCATTCTCAAATAAATCAAATGGAGATTTTCTGTTTATAGTCATAAAAATGTAAGGTTCAGATGGATTAGCTTTGCAGTCTTCATTAGCAACAAAGGATTAGCTTCCATGAAATACCAGACGAAAAAGCTCAATGATGCTTATGATTATGGCAATTGATACAAATGAATGTCATACATAAACTGTTAAAAATTTGTTTGTTAAAAGAGTTATGCAGTGTTTGAAAACATGCTCTACCTTGCTGAGTACTCGCTCGAGTACACCTACCCGACACCAAAACATGTTGGGTAGCTGACACTAGCTCCATTATGCAGTCAAACCACATAATCGAGCGGCTGAATAGTATGTGCCGGCATAATGAAATTATGCGGGTGCATAATATACACGACTCGCACTCGCTGAAATACTATCATGGTTCATTATGCATATGGTCCCATATCAGGTAGCGATTAATTTGACTATGTGGCGATTAACTGGATTATGCAAAATTATGTGTTTTTGAAATTTTTAATATGCACATATTATCTATTATCTATCATATATAAAAATATAAAAATTCATGAAAAATATAAAACATTCCAAGCAAAAGACCAGCAGTATGTGCTTCATGCATATCTAATTCTTACCATATTTCCTGTAGTGCTGTCAAGGTTTTTAATCCATACCAGAGCTGTTGGTCTTTTATTTAGGCCAAGTCAGGTTTAAATTTTCAAATTTGATTATATTTCATTTCCCAAAAACCTAATTATCATTTCATGGTGTCTAAGGCTTTTACATTGAAAATGCATACAAGGATATTTTAGGTAATACATACTATAACAAGTTAAATGTGTTATATAAACAAACTAAATTTGTTGTTTATTAACACAAGAGGGAGGAAAAGAGCATGTCTCCACCTCTAATACAGGTGCCATTAGGGCATTTGGCAACACAGCCCAATAAAAACTTAGATGACAAAAGATAGAGATATTTTTTAACTTGTTTTGTCTCTTTCTACCTTTGAAGATTTATTATTACTGACCATAAAATTGCCGGTAGGGTCATCTTTAATTATAAGCAACATCTAATACTATTTTAACCTACGTTACCTAGGTACTTCTAATTTGAAGCCGTACCTGACACGCACCCATACTCGTACCTAAAGTCCTTGGACACTCCTTGTATATGTGCATACATTTATGGGCATGTACTCAATTATACAATTCATATTTTAATTTAAAGTACTGTCATATATTTTTTGGACGTATATCCTGGGCTTTACATCCTTATCTTGAAGCTCTTTGGACATAAGTCAGGTTCTGAATTATGATTTTGAAGGGTCACTTGGATGTTTAGTTCAAAATCTAGTGATTCTCCTATTTGTAATCCACATAATAAAAGCAACATAAAAATGTTTAAGAGTTTTAATTCTCGTCCTTGTTCTCATATAAATTATTAATTGCAATATATAATATATGTGTATATAAATATATATATAGTCGTGTCCCCATACCCTATCTTATACAAATTTGCTGTATCGGTACCAGTGTTGGCTGTTGAACAAAATTTTTTTTTGGCAAATTATCAGAGCATGACTAACGCCAATGTTTAATGAATGGATACCTACAAATTAGACTAAACAATCATAGATATTGAACTTGTATACAACGATATTTTTTATGGATTCATTGAACAATCTTTGCGTCAGAAACAAAGAGAGGGAGATAAGCAACATGTAAACCCAATATTGATAAGAAAAAGGGTGAGAAGTTTGTTTTTCCTGCAGGATACAAATTGCCCACCAATTGATTAACCAGAGTATGTTGGCTCTAAGTAAGAAAAAATAACATTGATAAAGTTGATGCTTGAAGAAGGGTTGACTAAGTCAACAATCTTTCTCTTTTAAAAATTTTAGTTGGGTAAAAAAAATTAATTACAAAAATAAATAAATAAATCTGAAAATATCTCCTGCTAACACCATCGAAGAGTTTCTCCCCATGTATCTCTCTAACTCCCCCTCAATCCCACGTATATCCCTAACTTCCCCCACCAATCCCTCAACTCAACCAAGGCCCCTGTTATCTTTCCTCAACTCTCTCCTCCAAATTTATGATAAAAATCCCAAAATCGACAAACAAATAGCAGAGAATCAATTAAAGCAACTTAGAGAAGGACGAGCAACCGAAGCAGAGACGAGGAGACAAGTAAGGGGGTTTCGACAACTCTCCACAACAACAATAACAACAACACTTCACCCAACTGACCATAGTTCTCTTCCTCCTTCAGCCAAGAGAGAAGACAGTGCAAGCAAGTCAAATTAAACCCAAGAAGGAAAAAAGGAGTTGGAGAAATCATCACCAGGGCGCCTCGTTGTCGCCGCTAATCCATTGGCCAACTGCAGCGTAAAGCTACAACATGGAGGAAACCATCATCCTTCCTCTGCATAGAATCGTCGCCATCCCGGCAGCGATCGTCGGATCATTAAACTTTTGTCACCACTACTCAAACCTCCGCTGATGTTGCTGCTTTCACTAGTCGTCATCACTCTCCTCATCAAATCCCAACCTATAACAATCTTGCCTCTGCGGTGGAGTTTAAATTGTGAAGCCGTCGCCATCAATGCATGCATCGCCTTTGCTGCCATGATTTGAAATTGTCATCATCTCAGACCCCTTACTGCTCTGGCCTTTCCGTCCTTGTTTACCCCTGCTCCAACGTTCATGTCTGGTCCCTCAACGCTTCCGAACCATCGCCGGTGAATAGAATCACCGCTCAGCTGCCCTTCATTCGCGATTTCCCTAATTCCTTTCTCTCTGTTGAGATCAGAGAAGTAATTAAAGGAAGAAGAGAAGTAATGGATGGGCCCATGTGGATCACATGGGACAAAATAAAAGGAGGCCTAGCAACTTAACGTAATAATAATAATAATAATAAAACAAAACAAAAAGGAGGAAAAGGTAGAATACACGTGAATTATGTAATGCTTGAAAATGCTACGATACTCAAATAGACTTCGACCTACGGTCCTCTCGGTCGGCAGGTAGTCTTGAACAGATTTTGACCTACGGTCCTTGCGGCCGGCAGGTAGTCTTGATATGATTTCGACCTACGGTCCTTGCGATTGGTAGGCAGTCTTGAAAAAGAACTCCAATTCATGATGTTATGTTGCCAAAATTTAGAAAAACGATGTAAAATAAAACAATGACATCAAAACAAAAAATACAATGAAACATATTTGTAGGTAAATACTCTGCATGCAATCTCTTAGTTGATAAAAAATACACAGCAGGGGGATGACAAAGAACATATCCGGAAACACATATCAACGAAATCAAAGAAATGTACAAGAGATGGAATTTGCACCCAAATCCCCGTGAACTCCAAATTTCAAGTCATGACAAAAATCTGCATCTTTGATCAACATCAAACCAAGCCCTTTAAATGTGGAAATTTTACAAATAAGCCCCGAATCTTTAAAAAATACAAATCAGTTCCAAATCTAAAAAGAATCACAAATCAGTCCAATCAAACATTGAGATTTACAAATCAGCCCCCTCAAAATTTACAAATTGCAAATCAGCTCCTCTAACATCCTAAAATTGCAAAAACAGACTCTTAACTTTGACAAATCAGTCTCAAAAAATCTAAATACTACAATCCAGTTATCAAACTTCTGAAAATTACAAATCAGTCTCAAAAAATCTAAAAATTTGCAATTCAGTCCTCAAACTTCTGAAATTTGCAGTATACCCCCTCTGAAATCATGAAATTACAGTTCAGCCCCAAAGATTTAAAAATTGCAGTTCGCCCCCTTCATAATTCCTGAAAATTCTAGTTCCTGCAAAACTACAAGAGATAAGCGCAAAATATGTTAAAATTGTGAAAAGAACCCTAAACTTATGAAATTCATAAGTCCAACAAAATTGCAAATCAACTTAAAGTGCTAAAAGTGCAAAAAGTACGCAGAAACTACTAAAGTTCTAATATCACAAAATTCACAAATATTCAAATCAAAATGGACCGCAAAGTCCGTAAACTAAAATATAAGCTCACCCAAAATCAAATTGAACAAAATCCAAGTTCAACTCCAAGTTCAATTCAAACGACTGAGACGTCGTTAAACTAAAATCCATTTTCAAATCCAAATTCAAATTCAAATTCAAAGTTCAACTCAAATGACCAAAATGTTGTTAAACTATAGTCCAAATCCAATCCCAAATCAAATAAAAATCAGATGACCGAAATGATGTTAAACTACAGTGAAAATCTCCAATTCAAATTAAATGACCAAGATGTCATTAAACTAAAAACCAAATCAAAATTGACTGAATTGTCATTTAAACTAAAATCGAAGTCCAAATCAAATGATCGAGATGTCTCTAAACTAAAAAACAAATCAAAATTGACCGAAATGTCATTTAAACTAAAATCCAAATCCAAATCAAATGACCGAGATGTCTCCAAAAAACAAATCAAATTGACTGTAATGTCATTTAAACTAAAATCCAATTCCAAATCAAAACGACCTCCATGTCACTAAACTGGATTCCAAATCAAATCAAACCCCAAATCAAATCAACCTCTACTCAAATCAACATCCATCTCTATATGTCCTGGCCGGAAGCATGTTTTAAGTTTCTTTCCAAATTGTATATTAGGGGTATGCCCCTAACCTAGAATTATATTATTTTAATTAAATCTCCACATTCAGCTACGAGTACTCTTTGATGATTTGTTGACTCTTAATCGAAGGTGCCTTGTTGAGGAGGGTAATTAACAATGGACTCTTGAGTCCGTTGGGAGCCATGGACCCCTTAAAAATAAAACAAATTATCCTAAGGGTGAATTTATGAATCTAAATTATCTATCTTAATTAGATGCTCTTATTTGCATTCAAGTTAAGGGATACAATTTTAATCACACACTGGCACCCGCACCCGCACCCGTACCCATGCAGCATAGATTTTAACTATATAAGTATTAATTTTCTCAAATTTTGATCTTATGTCTTAAGAACATTCTCATACAATCTTTACTTAGGTATTCCAAGCTGCTAAGGTAACCTCTATCTTTTTTGTGTTTGCTACATTGTCACCTAATGAGACGAAGTAGCATAAAGCATGTTTGATAATAATGGTCTCTTGATGGAGGGTGAACCTTGGCGCAATAGTAAGGTTATTGCCTTGTGACCTGGAGGTGTTATATGCAGGGTAAGGCTGCGTGCATCTGACCCTCCCCAAAGCTCACAATGGTGGGAGCATTACGCACTGGGCCACCTTTTTCAGCAGAGATAACATTGTCTAAATGTTTGAACGGTAAAATGCATGCAATTAAAGAGATAGACACTTGAATATGTTCCTTTCAAATACTAGCCACACACTTGCAACACAAACATTTGGATAGGAGTCATTGAAGTAGTCCAATAGTTGCTCATGATCTAACAGTCAGGTTATTTGTCAGCTCTTCTTTGTCATATGATATATTATACTGTTCTGCTGTAGATATTCTTTGTTGCATTCTTCTCCCAATGGTTCTGTTGGTGTTCCAAATGTACCAGTTTTATGAGAAAGTTGGCAGATAGCGCTGAATGATGTGATGCTTTAATTCAGATACATGTACATAGCAATCTCTTTTTTTTTATACATAATATGATCGTTTGCAATGATGCTCTTTGTCCTTCTTAGGTGGATCATGTCGAAGATAGCATCAAAGATTTGCTAAAAAATATTGAGGATGGAAAGGTGCATCTCACTATTTGATGGACTTTTTTGTTTAGTATATCGAGAGATGAAGTTAGATTGGTGCCTTTATTTGATGGGTTGTTTTGCTACCTTGTTGACAAGACATGTCTTCATGACAGGCGTCTCTGCCACAGTTATATACACCTGACAATTTTTTTGAGTTGTACTTTTTATTCATTTACATTTTCTTTTTGTCACTAACTTTTGCATTATTACAGGTGGTCAACGATAAGGATATTGCTGCACTGAAAAAGAGGAAGCTCATTACCCTTCAGTAATTGTTCCTTTCCCCTTGCAGTTGAGATTTTATTTGTTTAATGCCACAATTCTCTGTCTCTGTATGCTTTTGTTTACTTATGTGTCGTCTGCTGTGTATGTTGTCTGGATATCTTACTTATCCTTAATTTTGTGAGTGACATTTATACTACATTCAGGTTTATATCATTATATGATACGTCTTTTCTACCTTTTCACTTTTCACAGGACATGGAAGGGTTACTCTCTGAAAAAAGGCCCTAAATATGCACCGGAGAGAAAGAAGGTTGCAACTGATCTAACTCGGGAACATCTACTGAGGTACTACTGCTATCCCATCTTAGCTGTCGGTAATATACATGGGAATAGTTTTCCTCTGTCATGCATTTGTTGACACTAATAACTAATGCGAGTAAAACCTCCACAATAATGATGGTTCATCCATAATCATACTGTAACACTTGGCGCAAAATATGGATATTCAGTACTTTGTTATTATGTATAACACTATAAGTTTAGTGTATCACATAAGCTGGTATGATTTTTGAAAATTCTATATCAATAACTTCAAAATTCACACAAAGAATGAGTCTTTTCATTGCCTTATATATTCCCGTTGCACATGAACTTTTAAGATGTTACGTGCTTACTGTTCATGCTTGGCTTCCTTTTTTTTTCTTTTTCTTTCCAGGGGTGACTGGAAGGACTTAGAGTTCAAAGACTACAACCTAGATGTTCAAGAACAACCAATTGAAATAGGCTACCTGCATCCTCTGCTTGAGGCATAAACTAACTATCTCTCTCCTATATTTTTTTTAATGATATTGTGCTTATCGGTACCAACATTAATTGTTACTCAGTACGAATATTTTTATTGCTTCAGCATGGGTAGTGCTGACTTTTCCTAATACAAACATATTATTGGAAAATAACTATTACTTACTATTAGTATGCTATGGATGCTGATCAATAAAAAATGCTTATATTTTTCTAGCCCGTTAATCTAGTTTCAAATTTTCGAAAATGGTCATTATCATGTTAACTACATCTTGGAACTGAATAGACAATTATCGATTTACGAAGTACATGGGATTAAAATGATATAATTACAAATGCGGAGATTGTCCAAGGAAAGATTTTGAGATATCAATAGAATTAACGTTCAAGGTCAATACAGTGTGTACAGACATAAAAATGGGACCATAGGATGCATGAGGAGTTGAGCCTCAGGAGGGTACACTGCTTGTTAATGATACACAACGAGTTGATGAACAGACATGCTTCAAGTCAGTTGACTTGCTCCGAGTGTAGCGCTTCAGTTCTAATGGAATTGTCTGGATTAACACCAAAATCGTTAGTTTCAGACCCATTTGAAACTTGGATTAGATTAGGGATCATATGAGAGATGTTCATGTTTTATCTGACCAAACCTAATTAGTTATACGTGTGGTGTCCCTCCTTTGTTTTCCTCATATTTTCATGGAATTATGTGTGTATTAATATGCTTTTGTCAACATGCGTATGCAATGTGGGCATGTAGTACTGTATGCATTCCGTGGGCATGCAGTTACTGTATGCATTCCTTACACCCTTGGATTTTCTAGATTTTTGGTATTAAAATATAATAAAATATTGAACTTTTGTGGGAAAACTATTATAGCATCCGAGAGAACCACATATCATTTAACTTCCTTTTACCCTATAGTGAGGATGACACGACTAATCCTTTTAGTATCTCCTATATGTGATTATGGTTTGTGATGCAAACAAGATCCAGCAAGAGTACTTACTTTCCTTCAAAATGTTTATAGAGGAAATTTGTTAATGGTGAGATGAAATGATGAAGAATCTGCTAAATAACTAGAGGGATTATCATCAGCTCTTGGTTAGCTTTACAATTCAACCATCATGTAATTGTGACTGAGTTATTCCAGAAGGCTCTTGGGAAGGGTGAGAACGTAGATTTATGATGTTTTAGAGGGTGTAAATTCATTCTTCAAAATTGTAACTACGTTATCAGGATATGCTTATTGTCCTAATTTTTTCGTCGACAAATCAGATCCTCCAATTTCCAGCAACTAATACTCTTGGTGTTTGTCTACACATTAACCGCTATTCACTATAATCAGTGAATGAGACTTTTTTTGCTATCTTTTCTTTATTAATGATTTGGACATTTTTGTTTGATGATGCTTCAAAACTATTTGTTTCAGGTGCGAGAAGCTATCCAGAATATCTTTCTTCAGATGGGGTAAGCATATATTAATTGCTTTTAGGTGATTAAGTTTAAGTTTGTGTATCTTGGTGGCAGTCCTGAATGCAATTATTTTGGGTGCAGTTTTGAGGAGATGCCAACAAATAATTTTGTTGAGAGCAGGTACACAATCTTTTGTTTCTTTCCTAAATGTAAATAGTATTATCTCATCTGCATGGCATCATATTTCTGTTTCCAGTAAGGTGACAGTTGAACAAGTGTCTAATTAACAGTGAAAGCTTGTATTGCATTGCATCATCGTAAGATGGTTGCATGCAATTGCGATTTTAAGTAGTGAATCTCTTTTGTAGTTTGTAGGTTTTCTTAAAAAAGATTAGTTTGTCTCCAATCATGTTGGATATCTTTATTTCTCAGGTCTATTTCTAATGAGATATTCCTTTCTGGATAAAGCGGGCCTTTCTTTTGATTGTCAGATGAATTGTTCACTATATGATCTTGGGTCCGAAAAATAGTCGGTGAACGTTACTAAGCTATGTTCTATATATATTGTTGTAAAGAGTCAAGACTGAGTTTTAAAGTGGCTAACGTATTTTTGCTGCATACCTTTGTGCTCAGCTCGTGAAATAGGTGTGTAGTTGAACCAATATGAAATAGTTGTATCCTAATTCCTAACATATTTTAGATGTGAATGCTTAAGCTAAGACTAATTGCTTATGTCCTATATGTCGCCTATCTACCTAAATTAACTACACCAATCAATAAGAACTTCTCTGTTGCCTACCCAGTATACCATTTCCTATCTTTTTACAATCCTGTATTCTATGTACCATATTCATGCCCCTAAAGAAGGGAAAATTTTACACAACATAATGCTATCGGCTCCAATGCCTTTCAAACCAATATATCAAAGACTATAATTCGGAAGGAAAAACCTGAAAAAGGACTATGGATGAAGAACTGTAGTTGATCACCTTAATGTCAGCAAAGGCAGCGATCTTCGTGACTGGTTGAGTGACCAACGCCAGCAAAGCTTTGTGGGAAATAAAATTTTTTAGGGTAGTAACAAAGGGACTTCATCTAGAAGAAAAATAAGGGAAAAGAAGTGATTGCTGGGTGGTGATTCCGAGCATCCGCTTAAATGCAGCATCGGTAGTTGGCTTCAATAGAGGATTCAGTAGTAATTTCATTAGAGTAGAGAGAATACAAATGATGTGATAAGATTTGAGTCGTTGAATCAGGGAAGAGAAATTGGGTTGTGGATTTCAGTGAGGGGATTTAGCATATTTGATTACTTTAGTAAAGACCTTGAAAATGATTACCAGACACATAAACTCAATATGAACCATGATCTTTGATGTCGCAGCTTTTCTATATTGGTAAACCTCATCCAAAACTGTAGCTGAGAATGCACTCTCAAACTGCTATTGTAAACTTCAGGGCTAATATTAGTAGTAGTGGCCAATATTTGAAAGTGTCATGCCTGTGCAGAGCCTTTACTGAGGCCCCTTTACCAGTTTACACAGGCCATTTCTTTTTTATTTATTCTTCGTCATGCTACTTATGCATGAAATATTGTGCTCTCAAACTCTAAAATGTTCTCTGATAGTTGAATTGTGAATTTATGATCAATTTGATTTCTTGTCTGTAGTTTCTGGAACTTTGATGCACTATTCCAACCGCAACAGCACCCTGCTCGTGATTCACATGATACTTTCTTTCTTAAAGGTTTGTTGCTTTTGAATTTGACCCGTCTTTTTTCTCTTTCGCTTACAAAAGATGAGTAAAAACTCCTTTCTTTCAGTTCCTTCTACCACACGAGAATTACCCGAAGATTATCTGGAGAAAGTAAAACAAGTCCATGAGATTGGTGGTTATGGATCCATGGGGTATGCTAATAACCTGATTATGTTATGCTTGTAAACAAGTCTCTGACAAAACTTATGTCCTCTACAGATATAGGTATAGATGGAAAAGGGAAGAAGCAGAGAAAAATCTCCTCCGAACTCACACGACCGCAGTTTCCACAAGAATGCTTTACCTACTTGCTCAGAAGGTTACTCTTATGACTAATTCATTAACGTTAACCAAGTAGAAAGTTCTCTTTTCTTTTCTTCCAAGTGGGCGTGTTGTCTACCATTGTTTCTCAATCATGTGTAACATGCGTACAACACACACATGAACATAATTTGATGTATAACTGCTAAGTTTTTATGTGAAAGCTAAAGATGAAGAGCGCTAAGACTATCATAACAGAATGCCAGGCTTGGAATGGGCCTAGGTCAGCATTTGTCCATTCTGACTCTCAATTTCCTTGCTTTGGCTCTGTCGACACTTACAAATTACAATAGAGTAATAGATTGCTATTTTCTCAACAGAGCCCCTCAATTATGCTCAATTGCATGCTTCAAGTAGCTATCAAAGGATTCAGATATTATGGAAACAAATTACATCATAAGTTGGCAATAATTTATTAATCTATTGGATGCATGTGCGTGAACACATGCAGGGCTGGCATCATGTGAAGATTCCAGTTTGGAAGCCATTATGTTAACATGGTTCTTTCGTACAGGATTTTTGAGCGTATGCATGTTTATACAAATGAGGATAATCTTGTTTCAACATCAACTTGAGTTGGGTTCAGTCATCAAGGAGTTTAATAAGTATATTGTCATGGTTTCTTTTCTATTAAGTTTTAGCATTGATATAATATATAAAATGTATGGATGGGTTGGGGAGAGGTTACTTATATTCAGTGTTGTAAAATGTAGCCAAAAGCGGTGGAGAAGTGGCCTCTAAAGCGGAAGCGGCCCTTGGCCACTTCGCTTTGCCGCTAAGCGGTGTATTAAGCACCATTGGCTCTTTTTGTTTGCAAAAGCTCAACAAAGTGGGGAAAAGCGGAAAAAGCGCAGAAAAGTGGAAAAAGCACTGAAAAGCTGAATTTTTTAAAAACAAATTTTACACATTTGAGTTACATTTGCATGGTTGTATACTTGTATAGAATGCTGAAAATTATGAATGAAGTATCTCTAGTTACAATTGCGAAGTTTTAAATTATTTTTTTGACTTGTTATCCATGTTTAAAATTTTAATAAGATTTCGACTGCTTTTTTCCTTGGCGATTTTTCCGCTTTGAACAGCTTAAGCCCCAAAAAGCCTAAACGATGCCTCACTGCTTCATTCTGCTTTCTACTTTCCACAACCTTGATTATATGTGCGCGTGGTCACATGCGTGATATGCTAGTGCATAACTAAGCTAGTTATGCCCACTTGCTAAAGTGGTGTTATGCAATGCAATCTCATGTGTTTGTGTGTTTATGTGTGTGTGTGTGTGTGTGTGTGTGTGTGTGTGTGTGTGTGTGTGTGTGTGTGTGTGTGTGTGTGTGTGTGTGTGTATATATAATGTATGTATATGCATGTACGTGTGTGTATATGTTGTGTATGTACATGTGTGTGTATTTGTTAATTGCTATTGTTGAAGTCTGGTAGACTATAAACTCTGGCATAATCACAAGTATTGCAGTTGAAACTTGCTATGATCTTTTGAGTCGGGCTGCCCTGGACTTGAGGGCTATGAGTTCAAACTTCTTTTACTAGGCACTTTTACTTACTATTTGGTCTTTTGAGTCTGGTTGCCCTGGAGTTGAGGGCTTTGGTTCAACTTCTTTTCACTAGTCACTTCTCCTTCTTATTTCGAGTGACTTTGACCTTGTTGTTTTCTTTTTCCTTTTTTAATGTCGAACTTGATAAAGAAAGATGGAAAAAAATCCTTATCCCCTACTATTATTTGTTCCATCTGATTGGTTTTAGGACTTAGCCTAGGGAATCTACATGGACCTGAAGCCAATCCATTAATGTGTCAACGTCTTGTGACAATTCCTATCTATATTTAGGTCAAAGCAGTTCCAAAAGTAAAATATCCTTCTCTCAAGCAAAAGCACCACAATGTGTCCAATGTAATTCTCTTTCTTTGCGAGTTATTTTTTCAGTTAATATTTGATTTCAACTTCAAACTTATATGTCATTGTTCAGAGCCTCTACACTAAAAAGCTTAAATTTTATGTTTGTGATCCTTAGGTCCTTGATCTAGGATAAGCTCAACATACTACAAAAATGCCCAAAAGATAGCTGTTGGGTTGTAGCTAAAAAATAAAAATGTATATGGACCTCAATAATACTTCTATTCACCCTTTTGTGATCCTTACATTAAAAAAAAAAACTCTCAGTTTTAAACTTTGGTCAGAAAGGCAGAAAAGGAGGGTAAACAACTGTATTTTGACAATGTTAATTTTTGAACCAGGAATCTCTTGAAATTTTATGTTGATGCCATATCAAAATCACTTTATCAGAAAAACTGAGTTCTAATTGATGTGTCATTATGTTCAGAAGCCTTTTACTCCCAAGAGATACTACTCTATAGATCGTGTTTTCAGGAACGAGGCTGTTGACCGAACTCATCTGGCAGAGTTTCATCAGATAGAAGGTAGGCCTCTGCTTTGTTGTTATGATTAATGAATAATCTTATATTTGATCCAAATATTTTTTTAAAAAACTTAAGATGTTAGCAAGTCTTTGCAGCTCCACTAACTCTGGTTTCTATAAGGTCTCATATGCGATCGGAATCTCACACTTGGTCATCTGATTGGAGTGTTGAATGATTTCTTTGCTTCCCTTGGTAAGACTATGTCTGCATCCTACTTGAAGTGCCATTTATATAAAAGAAAAAAGAGCATCTTACTTTGCCCCTCTATCTATTTAGTGTTTCGTTGTTTTAGTGTCTTAAACAATTTGATTCCATTATTGGCTGAAAGCATGTAATGTGAATTTAATGGTCTTGTATGCTAATAGAGAGGGGTTTGAAAGTGTAGCTCTGGAGCTCTGTCTGACTTGCATTTAGAGACCATGTTCCCACTAGGTTGTCTTGTATATGTTACCGGTTCCGTGACTGCATATCATATTAGCATTCACTGCTGAGTTCCTTGATGTTTCTGATCCTCTCAGGTGACACACACAACACTATGTTCTAGTAAAAGTGCCAAGTATATTTATGCAACCCACATGTATTTCCATCAGCACTGACTTTTCTGAAGGTGTATAACTGCAAACTCTCAACTTCAAAAGATATGAATAACTTACCCTTTTTATCATAGCTTTATCTTCTTAGCTGCTTATATGGCTCTACTGATACTGATAGGACAGAATCTTAGCATATTGTATCAACTAGGCTGCTAGATCTTAGTATTATGTGGAGCTCCAAATTTGATGACAATCCCTTTAAATATTAAAGAATTGCAGTCCTCCCACTCTGATTTTATACAATTGTTGCCCCCTCATCAGTCAGCATGTTTATCCATTTGAAAGATTGCTTGTGACTCATAACTACTTAAATGGTGTACTGGTAGGATGAAATTTGAAGATATTAATTAAAGAACTATGATAGTAGGTCTTACAATTATGGAGCTATACACCATTTGACAACCTTTTTAAACATTAATGATCCTCTTTAGTCTGTGTAGCTACATAAGTGGGTCCATCAGCGCTGACTTTCCGAAGGTGTATGACTGCAAACTCTCAACTACAAAAGATATGAATAACTTACCCTTTTTATCATAGCTTTATCTTCTTAGCTGCTTAGCTTTACTGATACTGATGGGATAGAAATCTTAGCATATTGTATCAACTAGGCTGCTAGATGTTAATATTATGTGGAGCTCCAAATTTGATGACAATCCCTTTAAATATTAAAGAATAGCAGTCCTCCCACTCTGATTTTATACAATGGTTGCCCCCTCAGCAGTCAGCATATTTATCCATTTGAAAGATTGCTTGTGACTCCTAACTACTTATATGGTGTACCGGTAGGATGAAATTTGAGGATGTTAATTAAAGAACTATGATAGTAGGTCTTACAATTATGGAGCTATACACCATTTGACAACCTTTTTAATCATTAATGATCCTCTTTACTCTGTGTAGCTACATAAGTGGGTCCATAGCATACTTCTGATCTTAACAAGTATATTGGCTTGTACGTGTAGAGTGTATAATACATTTGCTTTTGAATCTTGAGATATATCGCGCCATCTCAAAGTCGAAAAGTTTGCAAGTGCCATTGTAGATTATTGGTAAAATCACTTTGCTGAGTGCAAGAAGTTGGAGTTTCAGTCCCACTCATGTGATCTCCAAAAAAAAGAGAACAAAAAGAAAAGAAAAGAAAAAATAGTGCATTATGCACGACTCACAAAGTAAAGGATGATATTTACTTCAATTTTTAAACACGTCTGTCAGATCATACTTTCGGTTATGGTGCATTGCAACTATGGTTTATGCTGAATGATCTATACTGTACACCATGCAACTCCCTCATTCCTGGTTCATTGTCAGCACTTCAAGCCTTCAAATACTACTTTATCTGTCCTGTCCTATGTTACACTTATTATGCTGCAACTTCATTATGGTCAGCAATTTATGGCTGGAATCTGCCACTCAAGTGCACAAAATCCCGTTCCTGATGAGCTCTTGGTTCTTTGTGCTCATCCTTTAGTAAAATTGATACATGATGCTGTTTTCCTCGATATGTAGGCATGAAAAAGCTGCGTTTCAAGCCCGCTTATAATCCATACACTGAACCAAGCATGGAAATCTTCAGGTAATATTGACACCTAAGTTTTGTCCATCTTTCTGCCCTTTGTTTTAACTTTTAAGGGTTAATTGCTGGTAGACCTTGTGTACTGTCATCCAATTGCCAATGGACTGCCTGTAGTTCCATTGTTGCTGATAGACCCCCTGAATGAATTTTTTGACTCTTTTTCCCTCAGGAAAAAAGAAATTTGTTTTCTTGACGAATAGACCTCCTGAGGGTAAAAGAGTCCAAAAAAATCACTCAGGTGGTCTATCGGCAACGATAAAAGCATGGTTTTATCCGCAGTCTTGCTCTTCTTCATCTATATGATTTTGTATTTTTAAGCTTATTTGTTTTTCATGCAGTTATCATGAAGGTTTGGACAAGTGGGTGGAGGTTGGCAATTCTGGCATGTTTAGGCCTGAAATGTTGCGCACCATGGGGTTCCCGGAGGATGTTTCTGTTATTGCATGGGGTCTTTCTCTAGAGAGGTAACTATTCATATATTAGAGAAACGTAGCACATAGCCACATGCAAAATTATATGCTTAGCATTATTAGGATTCCTACTACTTGGGTAACTTTCTATCAAATCGCCCTTCAAACATTGTTTGGCTATCATATTTGTCTTGGAGATATTGACCAATTGATCGAACTGGAGTAATCTGAATTTGACTAAAAGGAATATAACAAAGGGTAACTTGCAGAAAAACTGCTGCTTTATAGAGGTTTTTGCATCAAACCTTCATGTTGTATTAGATTTCTACAGATTGAGGGTAGGGCTCATGTGCTGAATGGGGTTCTCCATGCAAAAAAATGTTAAAATAGGAAGGTTATATGTGGTATGTGGTGGACAAGTAGGTGTGCCAATGCTGCTGATCTTTATATTGCAGGTTTTTTCTGTTTTTCTGCAATTTATTATCTTCAGGTTAGAAGTGTAGTACCTTATATAATTATCCTACTCACCAAATAATTATTGAATACTTTTCTGACTTGTGTAATTGTAAGTTGTTTGCCGTGCAACTGTACTAAATGTTTGTAGTGCAATTGTACATTGTTTTGAAATAGTGGTAAGATATCAAATTGCTGAGCTTTTTGCTCATCACGATTGCCTTCATTAATGACGTGGATTTTCTCTTCTAAATGTATTCTGGGACAACCAGGCCAACAATGATTCTATACGGGATTAACAACATCAGGGACCTCTTTGGACCGAAGGTGCGGTGCTGTCTGCAAGTTTTACAGTAAGTTACCGAAAAGGAATAGTTGGAACTTATAAGTCTGTTTTATATTTGCAGGTGGATTTCAATCTTATCAAAAACAGCAAGATATGCCGTTTAGGTTGGCAGTAATCCTCTCAGGTGGAGAGATTGCCTGGAATTGAATTTGTGGAACCCTAGTTGCCTTTGTTCGATGAAATTGATTTGTTACGTTGATAGGAGCAATTTTGAAACATGATGGTACTTCAAATACAACATTTTGTTTTATCTGTTCCTCGTTGAAATACAGTGTATAATCAAGCATATGGACAACAGGTAACTACTGCATGTAATATATATCTGAGGAATTAGGTCAAAAGTTCAGGCTTACAGCGTATAAATATCACAGTTCTTGCCAACCAAACCCCATATCTTGATGTACATAATGTTTACGCTTGCATCTTGCACGAGTCTGAACCTAATTCTGGTACATCTGGCTGCGTCGAAGATTTAAGTCTGCCAGAGATCTGAAGTAACTTGCAAGATAGAGCTAGTGGAAAGAATATGCATTTTTTTAAAAAGAAAAAGTAATACTAGAATTCAAAGAAATTTAAGCTCGAGAATATATTTTATAGAGATTCAGTTAAGTTTATTCTTGTCGCTGACTGCAAAGATAAAACAGTACATTTTATTTTTAGATGAGATCTCTTTAATTTTTAGAAGAGATAGGTGGTAAGAGAACAAGATGCTGAGGATAATGTCATCAAGCTTTGGCTGTGCCTAAAATTGTCAATACTTCTCCGACCTCAATTTGAGGAGAGTTAACGCTAAGAAAGATGATTATTCTGTTGTAATCAATTAGCATTTTTCGTCTGAAAGCTTGGAAGTGTGAAGTGCAACATCTACTGATAGAAAGCTTTTACAAGTGCATTACCAATATCTTATTTTGTTGTACCCGTACACGTTTAGATTGACTGCTTAATCAAGTCATCTTGTAGTTTTGACAGTTTAAAGATCTTGTTTTTAGTTGGTGCAAACAGATCAGATACGGCTCAAATATGATACTTATCATATTCATATATGTTTACTGATCACGAATACAAATTTATCTTGGTAAGGAAAAACAGATATAAATACAAATGCAGATATATATAAGGATACAAAATGGATATGACAAAATAAATAAGATTAAAATGTTTATAGTTCATATGATATAAAAGAGTTCATTAATATATTCATTATCTCTGAAAAGCTAAGATTAGATCTCTTGTCATCAAATTTAACCTTAAATCCATTCGAAAAGATTAAAATAACAACAACTGTATGATCAACATATATTTGGATATTTTCAATTCTTATCTAGACATTCTAGTATATATTCGTGACCATGACCATATCTTATCAGATATCCACATCCTAATTTCTAACTAACACGGATATACATGCGAATGCATATATTGTTTTGCACCCCCATCTCTCCGTCAGGTCTTTTTTTTTCCTTTTTTTAAAATGCCCTCAGATGATTTATCTGCAAAAAACAATTTTCACCCATATAAATTGCTAAAATTTTTTATGGGTTAATCCCCTTGTTACTCATTGATTTATACGTAGAATCCAACAGTTGGTAATTGTGATAAATTGCTGGCTACCGCGTCAGTTCTTTTATTAATTTTCTAATATACTGTCACATCTTCAAGGCAATAGAACAAATCTACCAAGCAAGTAGGTAAAATAATCTCTACTTGCAAACTTGTTATTGTGAAATATTACTATTCCTTGAACTCAATATTCTTCAAGATCACACATGATATTAGTCTGGATAGGTCATTAAAGCTTGTCATATACCTATTTGTATTGTAAATATAATTTCAGCTTCAATTTCCCAATGAATTGATAGGGAATGGGTATTCCTACTTAAGTGGGAATCAATAAAATATAAAATTTCAAAATATATTCATTCCCACTTCATTTTATTAATTCCATTACATTTCTTAGTCTATTCTATTCTGATTTCACTCGATTTTTACGTACCAAATGAGGCGTAAGTAGTTTGAGTCAGTTTTATGGGTAGTTAAGTAGTTTGAGAGTCAGTTTCTCCGTCATCTTCCCTGCCTTCTGTTCTCATCTCTGCTAGATTTGGTGGCATGTAGTAACTGAATAAAGATAGATCTTTGCTTTTCCGAATACTACCCTTTTTAATAAAAAGAAGAATTCATAAATGATTTTAGAAGTACCAGAGCTCAATATTATATATAAGTAGTAGACAGAATAATTTGGTCATTCTTCCTTTTGTTTTTCTTCTTTTCTCATAACAGCTTCATATCATGCCCCATATTTTTCTGTAACTAACCCTTAACCAAATCCAGAAAATTACTTCATGCTCTATGATTGTTAAGAAGTTCCTCTCTTAAAAAAACGTTAAAGCGTTAAAAAAATTATTTAATCCGAAATTAATTTTATTAAGAGATATTTTAAAGATACAGTGATGTCATTCATAATTATAAAACATAGTATCGATATGTTGAAACTAATTAATGACATATTTTTTTTCTAGTGAATTTTCTCAAAATTAATGTTTTTAAATTGAACATATGACATAAGAGATAAATTTTATCTTTTTTGTAAATTAGAAATAAAATAATAAAAGATAGAGAAATAATATGCTACAATATGATTGTCATGACATTGAGAGAAAATTATTTAAGGAAATTCGGTAGAACAAATGGATGCTAAATCGATTTGATAGTTATAACCGTTTTAATGATACATTTAACTTCTAAAATACCCCTAAAATTTGAACTTATTCTCGATTGTAAGCGTGGAAGTGGAACACCTTTAGCCACTCCATATCTTAGAGGGTGTTTGTTTGCATGCAAGTGAAAGATAAAAGTGAGAAAACAATTTATTTTTAACAATTTCGGTGCTTGTTAGCATGTAAGTGGTTACCAAAGTGAAATGTGAAAAAGTAGTCACATATGATTTAATGCAATATTAACTTTCCCTAAAAAATGTTGAACATATATGAAAGTAAAAGAAATGGTAACCAATTTTAATTATTTACTAAGTAATCTTATGTTGAAACATCATCTTCCTATTGCACTTTGAAACAATATTTTCCTTTTTTTTTTTCTATCAAGCACAGTATTGAACTTGCATGCTGACATATATGGACATGAAAGTTATTTATAAAAAAAAAAGTAATTTCACATATTTTCAATTCACTTTCAAGTTGCCAAACACCCTTATTAAGTTGTGGAATGTGAGAGAACAAATTTCAGTAAAAATTTACTAAGAATGTCATTGGTGCTGTAAAAATCATATTTTGAAGCACAGAAGCCGTCGGCAAAAGGAAATCTGAAAGTTACCTTTTTGGCAAGAAAGGAGATCACCGTTAGATCGAGCTACGATTAGTACCAACCGTTCGATCCTGAAAGCTGACGTCATGTAAAAACCCCACTTTTAGCGCTCACCCGTTTCCAAATCTTCAGCTTTAGCCCTAATTTCTTGGTTATTCTCACATTTTTCTAATTTTAGTGCCGCTAAGATCGAAATTACTCATGTAACTGCACTCGAAATTGGTAGCCATTTTGGCCCTAATTTCCTGCTTTTGAAAGTTATCATTTTGTTGCACACCATCAACTGGCATTTTCGCCTAAGTTCTTGTTTTTTTCCAACGTTTATATATTTTTTTAATTTTATGGAATTTGTAGTTAGGGGTGGGCGTGGGCCGGGCCGGTTCGGGCCCGTGACCTGGCCTGTCGGGTTCCAGGGCGGGTTGGGTTCAACTCGGGCCCACTGGGGTCAGAGTGGGCCGTGCCCATTTCTCTGATCCCGAGTCCGAGACTAAACGCGGCTCGACCCATGACCCACCTAGAGGTGGGCCGGGTCGGGCCCGGCCCATGACGCAAGTGTCGTGGGACGGCCCGTGGGTTTTTTATGTTTTCTTTTTTTAATTTATAAAGTATAATAATTTTATATTTGTATCTATTAATTATATTTAAATTATTTCTTTTCTATTTTACTCTTTGTTTAAAATAATACACACACACAATGACACACATTATCATTGTATAAAAATAAGACATCACAAACACAAAGATATACATGGTTCGGATCTTGATAGAAGACCTACGTCCATGGGAAGTTAATAACTTTCCTTTAATTTAAATTTAAATTACAAATATAAAAGAAAAAAGTTAACCATTAATATTTAAGGAGCCGAATTCTTCCAAGTTATATTCATCAAATTCTTCAAGAAAAGGTAGTATTGCGCTATCTAAATACATTCGGACTTCAGTCAAACTTACATTTGAGACTTGCTTTTGTTTCGATTTGCTCACCATTTTCTTCATCCATTTTGGCATCGAAATAAAACTACTATTGGATGAGCTTGACGTGCGTCCTTCTTCTGAAACCTGTGATGGACACATAACATCTCTATACAAAGAGTATAATTTATCTAGAATTTTCTTGATCTCTTTTATAATATCTGCTATATCATGTCTATAACCCATATTGTCAGAAAAATCTTTAAGCATTTCAGATAAATTATCAAGTTTGATTCTAGGATCCATAATAGTTGCTAAATAAAAAATAAATGACATATTTTTCAAAATATTTTTTAAACTTACTCTCCAATGCTCCATATCCCTTATGCAACCGGCAAGAAAGCCATGAGTTCTATATTCTGTAAATAATTCAGCAATATTATTAAGATGATAAAACACTAAGTATATGGTAGAAGGGGGGTCAGGCTGCGCTAGGTTGGGTCAGGTTGAAGGTGGGCGGGGTCAAGGTGGGCCTGGTCAAGTTCTCTCGTCCTGGGTCTGGCACTGGACTCAGCCCGACCCGTGACCCGTGCGTATCACAGGCTGGATCGGACCCAGCCCGCTATGGGCCGGCCCGCTATGGGCCGGGCCGGGCTGGGTCATGACCCACGGCGGGCTGGGCTGGGTCAGTACGCGGGTCGACCTTGCCCGTGCCCAACCCTATCGGCTATCTGTAGTTTGGGAGACAGATTATATTGTTTAGTTTGATTCACAGTTAACCAAAAAAAAAAGATTTTTGAAGAGAGTCATTGAATATTGCAAAGTAGATCCTACCTTCCTAAATTGTAGTCCTCTATTTTGTTTTTTCTCTAAAATTTTCATTTGCCTTTTAACTTTGTCGATAATTCCAAGAAAAAAACTGTGTAATTTTGGTTATTAGTTTTATTCACTGATATAAACTTGAAGCATCTGATCATTGCATTTTTTTCCTTTTTACGTTATTCATCCCCCCACCCCCCCCCCCCCCCACCCCACCTGCCCCCCCCCCTGTTCTCATGGTTATTACTATTACGATTATTTTTCTTGAAGGCGGGGTAAGAGGGGAAAATGTCAGAAGCTGAGCATAGCTCTATGGCAGATAGGAATTCGTCAAACATAAGTCACACATGATATTTCTTGCTATATCATTGCCAAGTTGCCGCTTCATCTACTTTTCAATAATTTCTTGTATCACTGATTATGGTATCAGTTTATTGTATCGCTGATTATGATATCAGTTTATCCTGTCATGGTGATAGTGTACATACTTCTTAGAACTTTAATACTGCGTTTAGATGGGGGGTAAAGAGTGGGGAGGGAAGAGAATTTTAAGTTTAATTTCGTTTAGAAGTTTTATTGTGAGGGTAAAGAGGGGATATGAAGGAGAAGTTTTCATAAAAACTTACATGATTCCTTTCACCCCCAAATTGGGCGGTAACGAAGGGAAATGGAAAAAAAGGAGTAAAATTTCACAATGAAAGAGACATATTGACCCTCTATTCTCCTTACAACAATCCCAAACAAGATATAATTTAATTTCACCTTCCCTTCCCATAATTAGAACTCTCAAACAGTATAATTTAAGTTCACCTCCGTTCTATTTACAACAATCTCAAACAAGACATTATATTTTCCCGCGTCTTCCTTACATTTTCTTAACCCATCTTACCTTTTGCATGTCCTTCCCTTAGCGAACTCCCAAACGTAGCATAAGTATTGTGAGGAGGGATAAACATAGGGAAAGTTCAAGGTCTAGAGAGAGCAGTGGCCGCTCGGCTTGCAATTTGAGATATCGCCTCCTATCCTGTTTATGCAGCGACAGGTTTTCTTATCTACCTAGATTGAATATCTTTGTTTGCTTTCCAACAGCAAGGCAAAGGATCAACAGATTTCTACTTTTGTTAAGTTAAATCCAGAAAACCCAAGGAGTTTTACTTGTTTTCTTGAACCTTTGCAGCTTTCTACTGATAGAGTTTTCTAGGTAGCTAGAATGGATATGGATTGTGCGTTCATAAATTTGCAGGTAATACACTAACTTGAGTTGACTACAGCTTATTAAAAATTTCATAGACTATACATAATGGTTTTAGTGCGTGAAAGTTTGCATACACGTGCAATCCCATGCCTTCGTTGTTTTCTTTCTTCGTGTCTTCTATTCTATAGCTACAGGTATTGTATCTCAAGTTCCCTTTTGTCCCATCTCTCACCCTTGTACTCGTTTGCTGGAGATTAGCCAAGAACTCCAGATTCTACCCCTCAATTCTGCGCCCAATTTCTGTGAAATCCTCGTAGAATCTCTATTGTACAAATTCACAATGATATAACTGTTAAGAATAGAAATTTGGGGAGAAAAGAGACTTTAAGAAAGAGAAGAAACTTGATACTTGATTTTATTCATTGTATTGAACTGCTTAAATACAAGAGTAAGAGGAGATGTTCTAGAATCCTAATCAACATGGGATTAAAATAAAGGAAAGCAGATATCCTAATACTACTATATCTAACACCCCCGGTCAAACTCATAGTCGGTAGAGAACCGAGAGTTTGGATAAAATAAGCTCAATTTGCATAGATGGTTATTGGCATGGCTTGGCTAGAGGTGGTTGAATTGGAGCACATCAGTTGCTAGAATTGCAGGTGCCAAGATCGTGGTATAGTCTGGTCCCGCGGTATCGCTAATGAGCGTGTTGCAGATAGAAGGGTCCTGCGGTGTCAAGATCATGGTGTAGTCTGGTCCTGCGGTGTTGCTACTGAGGGTGCTGCAGATAGAAAGGTCCAGCGGTGTTGCTGCCATGGGCGCTGCATTTGCAGATGGCCCAGCGATGTCGCTGCCGTGGGCACTGCAGATGGAGAGATTCGGCGGTGTCGCTGCCGTGGGCTCTATAGTTGCAGATGATTTGGCGATGTCATTGCTGTGAGCATTGCAGATGGTGAGGTTTGGCAGCGTCGCTGCCGTGGGCGCTGCAGATGATAAAGTTCGGCGGTGTCGTTGTCGTGCGAATCTAGCTCGTGTGGTCAAGCAGTGGTGGCGTTGCGGTGCAGATATGGTTCGAATGTGCGAGTGACGGTGTAGAGTGGTCGACCGGTCAAGCAGTGGTGCGATGGTGCAGTGTTGTCTCGAACGGCGGTGGCACGGCGGTGTGGATCTTGTCTAGCAACGGTGTAACGGTGCAGTGTTGGCTCTATTGGTCAAACCATGGTGCAGAGTTGGCGCTCCTGGTGTAGCGACGGTGCTGTCGTGTTGACCAACGGTCAATGCTGGGTGCACAGTGGACGACCGGATGCTGTTCTAGCTCGAATTGGGTCGAGCGATGGTGCAGGTATAACTAGCATGGTCGCCTAGAGCATCAAGTGACATCGAGCGGTGGGTGCGATTTTGGGTTTAGTGGTCAAGCGATATCAATGTGGACGAGCGAGACTGTGTTGTGGACCAGCGATGGTGCGGTCGCTCAAGTAGGGCGGCGATTAGAGTTCGTCGAAGAAGGTGACGGCGTCATCGTGTAGGCAGGCTGAGGTTTGGATTGGGCCGGATCTAGTCAGTGTGAGAACCGTTGATGGTCGAAAGTTTGTCAAAGGAGTTTCGTTGAATAGATTGCATGCATTGGTGATAGGGATTCACGAGCTTCTGTGGATTGTGGGATCTACAGCGGTTTGCAACAGAGACTGGGATAGGCAGAGTCTGCAGGTTATGAGTTGCGCTGGTCGGATGTGCAATGCCCGAAGTTGCAATGGCAGGAGTTGCGATGGTGGTGATTGGAGGTAAATTGAATCGGGTGTCGAGGCCGCTGAGATTCGGGATAAACAGTAACTCGAATAGAACAGTAGTCTGGGTTGACCAGTTCCCCTTCCTCCCCCCCCCCCACACACAATGTCATTCGGCGGGATGAACAGTAACTCGAACAGGCAGAGTAAGTGGGCCATACCCCGAATAATTAGTGGCCGTTCGCGGGATGAACAGTAATAAGCAGATGAACGATGCTGTTCGGCAAAACGGCGAGATCTCACCTAGGGTTTTGCTGTGAGCAGAGGTTTAGCGGATGTTGTGAGTGATGGGACGGTGCATCAAGATTGAATTCAGTATCGAGGCCGCCAAGGGGAAGCGCGGAGTTTTCGGCAAAACCCCCTCGGCGGCTCGGTGTAGAGGAAGAAGAAAAATGTTTCTCTGGGATCAAGTGGATGACTCTGATACCATGTTAAGAATAGAGTTTTTGAGAGAAAAGAGACTTTAGGGAAGAGAAGAGACATACATGATTTTATTCATTGCATTGAACTGCTTAAATACAAGAGTAAGAGGAGATGTTCTAGAATCCTAATCAATGTGGGACTAAAATAAAAAAAACAGATATCATAATACTTCTATATTTAACAATAACAGCCTCATCATGCAATCAGATACAATTTAATGGAATCAGGCATCACGGGGCCAAGTCCTTGTATCTAATGACTAGATATGCTTTTTTTTTATCCTCTTATTCCTTCAGTAACATATTGCTTGTTTTCCTTCTTATCTGGAGCAGAGCTTCTAGTACTTATGTGTGGTAAAGGTTACACTTCGATGTGTATTTCTTCACTGAACGCATCCTTTAATTTTAGCTCCTAATCTCTCCAAATTCTTCTGTACCTTTGTTAGAATATCTTTATAACCCTCGCCACATCTTCAAAGTTTTTGTGCGGTTTGTTGGAGTGAAAAAGACTTTTAGCGTAGTATCAGAACAATTCATGTCAAAATTTCATTGTCCATGAATTTAAAGTAGATTAAAAAAGTATATATCATTAGGTGAATTCGAACGTTAACTCATGAAAACGGCTCTCATCCTATGGGTCCAAGTTAAAATATGAAATTATAACCCTGAACAAATTAAATTAGATGAACAAATATTCTATCGGCTAAGAACAGTAGAAATCTGAACTGTTGAAAATGGCTATTTTTTTAACCATTCAGGGAAACAATAGAAATCTAAACTGTTGAAATCTAAATTGTCCCTCCTATCTTTCCTGAACGGTTAAGAAGTACATACTCATTTATGGAATGTTGATAGAAGTTGTACTCGTCTTATATTATCAAACTTAAACATGCCACGTATAAATGGAATTGCAACGAACAAGTTATACTTGAAAGTGTTTCTTTTTTATTTACTAGATAAGATGTACGTGCGCTGCGCGTTGTCAAATAATTTGATTTTTTTTTTTTTTTTTTTGTTTGAATTTATAATCAAGGATCAATTTTCAATAATTTCACATATTTTCTCTCCCGAAGTGACTTCAGTGGAGTAGCATTCTCCTAAAATTTGCGCAAATTACTTTTGGGAAAAAAGAGGAAGAATGAACAATCTATCAAGAACCAACAATCCAATTGGGGGGATTGAATGAAGAAGATATAAACTTACAATCATCGAATACCGAAAGACAAAATCAGGATGAAACTCTGGAATATAATGAAGTAAATTTGCAATTAGATCATGAAAATATGTAAATCTTCAATATTGGAACTCTACTTCTTAAAATAATGTCATTTCCCGTTGTTGAAACTTTTATATCGCATATGAAAATTACGAAATAGAGTTCTGAAATTCAAACTTTACATCACACGTAGACGTGAAGGTGGGTTCTAAAAAACAATGTTTATAATGTCAAGAAATGCCAAGAAATGTTTAATTTTACTCCAAAAGTCAAGTGTTTCTATAAAATATCCAAAAAAAAAAAACGTTGTCTTTTTATTCCTTCCACTTCCTTTTTCTTATTGTGCCGAGATCAATCCTTCTTCATCTTTATTTTTTTGGACAATTCGAGAGTAATATCTTTTTCATCTACATTGATTATGACATTGGGCTACAGCTAGATTTCTTGTACTATTGTCTTTTCCTGGGTACAATCATCTTTTGACTTCTTATCTAACTTCACATGGAATTTGAATGTTTTATCGATGGTTAACGCAAACTTTTGAAAGTATAGACTCTTGATAATTTTTCTATTTTAATCAGAATAAAAGTAAATATAGCACTTCATTGAAGTTAGGAGTTCTCTTTTTTCTTGGCAATGAATTTTCTCGTTGTGCATCCAATAATAGTTTTTAATGTGTCAAACAATGTTACCTTTGCACCGTCCGTGTCATCTCCTACTAGGATCTTAATTAAATACCTATATTTTTCATTGTTGATGTGGATTAAACTATATATTTACGTTATTTTTTGACATGTTTCTTTCATGAAGAAAGGACATTATTTAATTTTGGTAGTGAGTGGCGATTCTGTGACATTTTTCATTTCGATAATCATTAGCAACATTTTTATCCACCTTCTTGTTGTAGCCTTTGCAAGAGTAGAATCATTGATTACTCCTGTAGTAAATGTTAAACTTTTGCTTTAGATGTGCAATAGCATGCCTATATATTCGTAAACTCTTGTTAGGTTTAAATGTGGATTAGTTTAATTGTTTGAATTTTAGAGTAGATTTTGTAAGATTGTATCTATGTCGAATGTTCTGATGTCATAATATCACTAATTTTCATCTATGTTGCATTTGTATGAGCTTCGATGGAGATGCCTTTGTCTTAACATCTTTTGAATGATCTTTGCGTATTGGATAATATTTTTTTTCTTTATTGTGCTATGTGAGTGCTTGCTTGTTTGAATTATCATTTTGTTATGTCTTTAGTAAGTTGTATCTTTGGACCGATATATATTGTTGACACACTTTGCGGTGACATGCTTACCTCCCCTACATATTTAAGACAGTTATAGGGTAACCTTGATCTTTAGTGGTCTTTAATAAGAATTTTAGTAATCAAATAGGTTAATTTAGAGATCTTAAAACTGATAGTGCTATTATAAGCTTATCTTTGATCGTATCTTCAAGGTCGCTATATCCTCAAATAAAGTTACACACAGAGACATGCCAGTATTTAGGAAAAAGAAACTACATTTTGTTAATAATTGTTGCTTTTATTTATTTATTATTATTATTTTGTTATTTTAAATAAGTATTATGTGCGTACTCTAGGCCCATTATAATAATTTCCATTCTCTTGTCCCACTTATTAAATGTCGTAACATAGTTGATCAACACCTTAAAGTCAGTTGCTAGTGCAAGAACATATGCATGTACTTTTATTATAAATTTATGAAAAATAAAGTATGCAATTTCGCAAATACTTACTAATTTTTCTTGCATCCTCACTAAAAATTGTTTTTTTTTGTTGGAGACAATGTTGCATAATATGTTTTCGAATGTGAACTCATTGGGTGCTTCTTTGATACAGATGTCTTTTGTCAATGTCAATTTAGGTTATCCATGGATGCTATCGTATTTTAGATTTATTAGTTTCACTTCTCCATTTGAAATGAAAAGAGTTTGATTCTTTTAAAGTATATCTCTGAACTTTTCCTCAGTTTCTATACACACAACTTCCCATATTTTTTCTATGTCAACATTATCTAGCACTTGATGGTGATATGAGTATCATTAACATCAAAGCTCATGTTTGTGCCGGACAAAAAACTTGTGGGAGAATTCCAGTATGAACTATAAAACAGAAGTGATTTGAGACAAAAGTCACAAAAATCATGAGACTTCACCCGTTAAGAACCAAAATTTAAACTTAGCTCGGCAGCTGCTCCGCGCAGAATGCGAGCTTAGTAAGCCTCACGTGAGCGTGAGACTAACGTCGCTGTCACGTGTCCTGATGCGCGATGGTGATGTCTGCGGCATCTTCATCATATTAAATGTTGTGGATCTTGGAAGGGACATTTTCCTTGACGTGAGCAAATCCCACGTGGATGGGCCATGCGGTGGTCAATGCGGACGGGCGATGCTCACCGGGCCACGCGAACGCCAACCTCGCTGCGCTCACGGCCTCGCCTCCCGTGACTAAAATTGATGCGCGACATGCTTAACGCTGAAAGGGGTGCCACTTCCTGAACCCGAGCAACCATTTAGCTTCGCCACGCATGGGTGGGCTCCACAACATTAAATGCTAAAATTATAGGCTCTGCTTCGCCTCGCGTCTCCTGCCTACAGATGCATAAAATGTTGAGAGGGGCGTTCCCTCTCGCCTAAAGCATCCCTGCGTTATTGTTCTGTGTTTTACATTCAAGGAAAAGTACTTCTTATGTTCGCATACTGATTGCTACGAATCTAGGGAGAGAGGGAGGGAGGGAGAAGAGTTAACTAGTTTAGTGCTTGTTATGTTCACATAGTGTATGTGTATTAATTAATTGAAGGATAGTTTAGTCATATTTTATAGGATTAATAACATTCCGGTATCCTGAGGTATGATGTGTAACTACACGGATAATCTCGAAGTTTGTGTATCTACAGGCATGACCCTAAGGTTACTGATTATAATTACACGGACGACCCCGGAATCTGACATCAAGTTAACATTTTTATTTTATTTTATTTTATTGCTAACATGGAGTTCTTGTTAGATGTTCATTGTGATTAATTAGGATTAGGATTAGGAATATGGTTAGGTTACAACGAAGATTATTGACTAAGTTTAGGGTTCAGATTAACCACTAGTCAGTAATCATTGTTATAATCCTAACCGGCTAACCCTATTGCCAATCCCAATCCTAACCCTAACCAAAACTCTAGACCAAATCGTAACACTAACCAACATCCAATTAGATCTCTAAATAAAAAATAACATATGTCGTTAACCCATCATCAGATTTCAAGGCCACTCATGTATTTACTCCATACGTCATACCTCACGATACTGGAATGTAATTAATCCTATTTACAAATATTAGCAGTCTTGATAATACATGGAGGAAAGCAAAAAGGCTACTTCGTAACATTAAAAAAAACATCAGATACACGAAATCAGGCTCAGAGAATTAGACATAAATTGACAAATAGTTAGATTTGAAGAATAATTGAAACCTCACAATATATTTGACGGGTACATATAGAAAAAGAGACTTATTGTCTCTAATGTCAAAGACATGAAAGCTGCAAAGTTTATCTGAGAAAGACTTCAAGGTTTTTTAATTACATTATTATTGATTAAATAATAAAATAATTGGCATAACTGGGAAAAAGAACTAATATTTTGACCCTTAACATCTTCTAGCTTTAACTACCCAGCCAACTACCAAACCCCATGAAATTTTCAAGAAGGGAACTTTCCACCTTATATTAGGCACAGTGTCTGTGTACTGTACAATCAGAAAACGATCCCTTAGCATCCCTCAATTATTTCAAACAAAAAAAAAAAAAAAACAACAACAACAACAACCCCACCCCAAACAAAATTTAAAAAAACCAACCCACCCCAACACGCACACACACACACCAACACGCACAAAAAGTGTGAAACACAATTTTTACAGGAAAAAACACCACCTGCGTAATTTTTACCCTACAGTGAAGAACCAAATAGTTGTTAAACCTGCAAATTTACCTTCTACAGGGCGTTGTACCTATGTTATATCCAAAATCTTGGAGATGTTAGAATTTTCAAGCTTTTGTACCTGAAACTCTGTTAAAGAGTGATAGAAACCAAAGCATGAAGAGCCGTTCATTTTAGAGACATGAACCATACCTCAGTCTGTTTACTTTCAGCACCACGCTTAGCTGTACCCAGAAGATTTTGCGAGCATTGACAGCAACACCAACCGACCACGATAATATTCTCTAAATTCTCACAAGATGCAAGTATATTTTGTTCCTGGGGGCACCACCTACTGTAATAATATGACAAATATCTGAAACAGATGCCAAAATCACACAGACACTGCAACACGAACATAACCTGCATGAGATGGTAGTTGTCTTTTTGTATCACGTTTAAAGCCAAAATAAGAACTTCCCACAGGCAAACCATATTCGCAAGCGAGAGGGATGAATCTTGTCACAGCTTAGATAAGCAAGCGGGAGCAATCTTAAATCATCGATCCAAGACAAGGTTATAACAAAGGTGAAAGCATGATATAGATGACTTAGGAGATGGTCATAATGACCCAAGTGTAAGTTTATAAACACATCAGGAGCTAAGATGCCAATACATTCAAATGCGTATATAGAATCACTCTCTTCATGAATCAAACAGCTGAGATCTGTTACCAAAATGGAGCGATGTATTAAAAAATTTTCTTCTTTAAGAATACATCTTGTGGATCATTATTTTGCATGCCTCGACAGTGAATCTAACAAAATTATTACAAACAGATTGTCGTACGCTGACTCCAAGGTATAAGCATTTCAGCATGCACTCTGTGTGAATTAGCAACAGATTCAATGAACAAAAGTTTACTACAAAAAATCCTGGTGAAAGCCTCCTGCATCATCTGGTCGCGATTTCTTACATTTATAGTGCTAAATTGTCTACAATTCCAGATTATCAATATTTTGGCAGTCATGAGATTATGCAGTGGATGCATGGTAATGACACGGTAAATGCACCAAATGCATCAAATAGCAAACGTGTATCCATTACCCACGACTATTTATTCGCAGCTTGCAATTTTATAAGACCAAAAGAGGCAGATAGAACATTTTCTGGGGCAATATCACTTCAGAATTTTCTGTTCTCACCCCATAGTTTGTTTCCTAGGACACTATTAAGTAAAGAAAAACTCTAAACTACATATCTTGCATGCCATGTTTTTTCTCTCTTGAGGGGTGTTTGTGCTGAGTATGCATGCTTTTTCGGTTGGGAGTTTCGTCCTTGCTCCTTTTCTCCGTCCTTGCTTATCTTCCCAAAGAACTTAAAATTTTTGTGACTATCGAAATAACCAATAGGAATGACAAAAGCATGGTTCAAGTTATATATATTCCAGAAAGGAATAGAACTATAGTAGACACAGATATCTCATGTTAGACACGTCAATTGACCAAAATACAGACAAGAGTACAGTTGTGCATAAGTCATTTCTGTGTACATATAAATACTTACATCTATATATGTCTGCATACACGCCCAATGTAACTGATCTATAGGGAGTTGTCCACTATCGCTAACAAGCAGCATTGCTATCTGAAGCCAGCAACCTGATAATTTAAGTTTAGTAAAAGGATGGAAAAACACACCAATTCATCTTATCATCACGTCTGAATTGGTGAGTTCTCTCCGCCTTAAAATAAGGTTGATGTATCTCTTTTTCTGGATGACTTTCGAGCAATATATTTTGCAAATTCGTGTTCACCTTACAAATAGTACTGCTTTCATTCAAGTATAATATAAATAGAGACTCCCAAAGCTAATGGTAATAAACTAAGGGCCAGTTTAGCATTGTGTAAAAAAAAAAAAGGTGCTTCTACTTATTTCTTTGATAAGTAGTCAATTACGGTGTTTAGTTTTTAAAAAAAAATTGCACGCTTAATGAAATTGTTTCTGCTTTTAAGGGGATGCTTTTAGAAGCAACCTGAGGATGCTTTTAAAAGCAGCTTCTATTTTTTTAGTTTTTATGCCATATATACCTTTTATCTTTTAACAATGATTATCAAGCATAGTTCAACCAAACACATTATTGATTTTTTACGCAGCTTTTGATAATTAATTACCAAATAGCTAGTTTCAGCGACTTATATAAGTCGCTTCTACAAGTTGCTTTTATAAGCAACTTATTATAAGTTCCAACAATACCAAACTGGCCATAAATGTCTGAACAACGTTAATTTTTCAATATAAGGAGAATAGTGAACTACTCCAGAATACAAAATGGCATCAAGTCGAATAAATAATCTAAAGGGATCCTAATGCACATACCAAATTATCATTTACAAGTATTTTCAGCAAAGATAGTTAACTAACAAAAGCTGTTGGCTTGTCAACTAAGAAAAAGCAATGCTATAAGGGCCCGTTTGGTTTGACAGAAGTATCGGATGTAGGAAATAGATCAAAGAAGTAATTTCTAAATTTATGAAGTAGGAAGTAGTAGAAGTAATTATTTTTTTTGTTTGTGTCACATATTTCTTGAAATTGAGGAAACAGTACTTCTTAATCTTCATTCCCTTTTTTGTTTAGATAGTAATGAAAAGGTGGTAGGAAGTAACTAACAAAGAAAATATTAATAAGAAAAATTATTTATTTCTTAATTAATACTAATTTCACCTACTTCCAAGCTACTTCTGAGCCTTGAAGAGCAGAAAAATATTTAGGAAGTATGGGTGACACATAGGAGCCACATAAGCGTTTAAGGAAGTATTGGAAGAAGATTTTTCAGAAAAACAAACATATTTTTTTCCTCGGACATAGCAGAAATTGCCTTTAATTCCTTTACTTCAGCTACTTCATAATTACTTCCACGCAAATAAACACGCCCTAAACTGAAGGCTACTGACATCTTATCAAATTGTTGTATTGGGAACTTAACTGTTGTTAATAAATACAACTCATTTCAATATTAAAATAAAAGGGAAAATATAATATGATCATATTGGCTAAATTACCAAATTGATATTTTTTGTAACTCCTCTTAACCAGTTTGGTATTTAAAGTTCCTTCAGCGACTTTGAGATATTAAAAGTCCGCTTATTCTGCAATTAGGCATTTTTCTGTCCCCGTGAAAATTTGGGGAGAATTTTGTCAGTTTCAAACACATTTACAGCAAAAAACTATATTTTCATTCAATAACATACTGAAAATCATCCTACTAAGCATCTACATCTTCAAAACCATATGAGAAGTCAAGAAACCTACAGTTTTATCTGAGCCAAGTATCTTAAACAAAGTCGCATCAGCGTTCTAATAATCCTGAAATTAAGTCACGTGAGATCACATGCAATCTTTCCGTTAACGGCGGGAAAAAAAATGTTTAATTGCATATTTGGCTTACTTTCAATACCAAAAAGTAGCCGATCAAACCTTTTATATCAAACCAAGGGGGTTACAAAAAAATTCAATTTGGTGATTTAGCCTGATGATATTAATAGCATTTATTGGCACATAATAAACAACAAAAAATAGAATTCGAGCCGGATTCAAGAACGCAATTCACCTGAATGATTCTCATTCCACTTAAAGCCATATTTGTTCTTCAATATACAACAGAAATTATACTAGTTAATGCACTAATATACCATATGCCACCATTTAAACTTCACTCATATACACCCTAAACCAATCAAAGATCAGCACCAATCCTATCTAATATCTACACCCACAAAAATACAAAATTTCACTAATAACACCCAAATCAAACCTCAAAGTTTAGTCTTGTACCTGCAATCCGAATTCTCCACCGTCCGATTCCTGATGTCAACCCTAACATCGCAAATCGTGTATGAAATCAAATGCTTCTTGATCACCCCCAGAATCGAAACCCTACCCGCGATCGTCGTATACGTCGTCAAATCCAACGACCCCGCGATCACATCGGCGTACACCGACGAGTCCCCGATCAAACGGCCAGCTAACACCGTCAGCACGACCTCGATCGTCTCCGTCCCCTTCGCCTTTATCTCTCCCGGTGGGATAACGGCGTCGCCGGCGAGCTTCGATCGGTAGTAGAGCTCGGCGGTGCCGCCGTTAGGATAGCGGAAGCTGACGTGGTTAGGGTTGTAGGCGGTGATGAGGAGATCCAGGGTTACGTTGAAGTCGAGGGAGAGGTTGGGAATGTTGAGTCCGGCGTTAACGGCGGCGAGCTTGACGGCGTCGACGGTGGTGACGGCGTGGCGAGGGCGGAAGACGGTGAGGGCGAGGATTAGGATGAGGAGGACGAGGAGGATAACGGCCGTCAGGGTTAGGGAGAGGCAGAGACGGAGACGGTGCCGGCGGGGGTAACGGCGTTTGGGATCGGAATCCATAGTAGAGACAAAATTGCAGCGGAATCCAAACTTTCGACGATCTGCTTACATTTCTATGAGATTCGGAAGAGGGTACTTTTGGACAAATTTTCGTTTTAGACTCTTTCAGACTTTTATTTTCAAAAATCAACCTCATTCATATTTATTTGCAAGTTCCGACCCAGTTTCAGCTAGATGGTTGAAACTTGCTCGAAACTTGCAAATATTTTCTGAAACTTCACGAGAATTCATTTCCCGTGAAGTTTTTCAAGGTCAAAAACTTCACGGGAAATGAATTCCTGTGAAATTTTTGTTAGATAAAAACTTCACAGGAATTTATTTCACATGAAGCTTGGGAAACTTTTTCGCCAAAATCGACCCAGTTTCAGCCAGGTTGCTGAAACTGGGTCGATTTTGACAAATAAATGTGTAAAGGGTCGATTTTGAAAATAAAAGCCTAAAATGGTCTAAAACGAAAATTTGTCAGGGTAATTTTAGTTTTGTGTTCACTGATTTTTTAACCCTTGAGTCCAAACGTGGGTCCCGGAAACCGTGGGGTCTGTGACTTTTGAAGGGGGTGATAAGTTGGGGAGGGGAGGGAAATCTGGCGAATTTTGTTCTGCTGTTCTGGCGGAACACTTTAATTAAAGGCGAGTGTTAAAAAGAGGACAAGAATGGTTTTCCCGGGTGAAGTAGGAATTAGTTGACGCTGCATCTCAAGGGATGGGCAAGTTGTTGGGAGTTGGGTGGTCTGTCTATTTATACTTTGGAAATAGAAATTTTTTAACCTTTGACTTGACTGAACTCTTGACATTTCAAGCAAATATCCGAGCTCTATTGAAATTGATCAATAATAATACATTGATGATCCAAAAGGATCATGGTAAAAAGTAAATAAAAGAAATTAAAATTGATATAAGTGTTATTGCTTTTTTTTAAGGTCAGCCTGTTATTATGTGTGAATACTAACAACTTCAATGGTAGATGAAAAAATTTTCTGATAACGTGATATATTAATGAAACTCTAAAGTTACAGTAAGAATTGAGGGGTATAGTTTTATATTTAACAGTATGCAAAATTAACGCTGAGGTCTCTCTAAATATAAAAATCTTCAGTGAAATTAGACATGTAACCGATCGGACCTTACAAGAAATTCATATTTTATCTTAAACTGATGTTTCTGAACATTTTGTTTTTTTTTTTGTCAATATTGAGGTTTTTTCTGACTCTAATTATAAACTTTAATATATATTTTTATAACCCAACTCAAATCAAACCCAAGAGCGTGGGAGCTATTGGAGCCTCCCAACTGTCCGGATCACACGCGGTTAGCTCAGTTATAAACTTTAATAATTAAGCGTTAATTCTATCATTTGTTTTATTAAAGTCCACTGGAGTGGCAATTTATTTATAAGATGCAAATTTTATTGATTAATCTAGTATTATAAGAAGCATGTACAGCTATTTGTTAGGAGAGATTTTTTTTAAAAAAAGATCATATCTAAAATTTAATTAGCAAAATCTATCAAAATATTTTAATAAGCAAAATCGACCACTTTTCACTCACGTCAACATGAGTAGTTGAAAAGTTATCGATTTTGCAAAATATGATTTTGTATGTGTAAACTACGCATACGCATGAAATTAAATCTCTTATTTAAAGAAAATACATGTTCGGATCTTATGTAGGGATTGCCACACACTTTGATCTTCAAACAACATTCGGGAAGTAATCACACCGAGATGGCGAAATCGCTCCCATGAATCGCCCTGTGACTAACTCCAAAAATACAGAATTGAGAGAGGAAGGAAGCGATTGCAATATTCCCTTTTTTCTTCTGTAACTTTTCTTTTCACGGTACATTCTTATCTAAAGGGAGAAAATGATCTAATTCTAATCTAATTAGAATTAGGCAAATATCTTATCTCTAAGATAAGATAAGTCCCACTTATTTGGGTGTATCCTTATCCATATGTGACTAACATACTCCCACTCACACAAATGAGTGGGTGCTATCCACAGCTCCCTGAGACATTGACTCCCTGAGTCAAAATCTCCTTGAGATTTTTCTTCCTTTTCAATACTACATCCATACATTGTTAGTGCAGCATGGAGCGTTGAGAACTTGCATGTGGGTAGCCTTGCAGCCAGATCCGTTAGAATCGACACAAGGATCTCCCAAAAAATACATAACAAAAGTGTAAGTATGCAGTACCTTGTACCCCATATCTAATCAACCATGTCCGCTCAAAGAAGCGCACATGAACACCGCAGTCTACCCTCGATTCATCGCACTCTTAAATCCTGCCCTAGGCATAAATAAGAGTTGCGCATGCAATGCAATCAGGAGACATGCCAATCGATCTTCCTCTGACCTTGAATAGTTGAGCATGTTAATCACCCGCTTTCCTGACACTGCCTCGTATTTGTGGTATTGTCTCATCACAGCAGGAAATAGCAGCCAAAATAGCAGACGCTCATAACAGCTTTTCCAGACACTCCAGTTTCTCTAAAGGTGCAATGACTGCCCTCAATTACTAGTGGTCGTCTATAAGGGCTCACACAGTGAGGGAGCAGGGATTCATCCCTCGACCTCCTTATTTTCGATCCAAGCACATGTCATATGATTACGTGCTATGGTATTACTTCTCTCCCTGAGAGCATACATTATCAAATGAAAACCGTACAGACTCAAGTCTCATTACCTCATAATAAACTTGTCCGGTCATGCCGCCCCGCGATATGCCTGAGATCTCCCAACAAGCCCGCACCCCGTGCACCAAGTTAGACCTCTAGTCTGGCTGATAGTAAACAGGTAATGTGGACATAAGATTTCCACTTCGGTCGCTTCAGCATATACGTATACAGCAACCTTATCCTGACCCAGTTAGGGTGACCAATAGAGCGCTCCCACTGCCGTGATACCCAGTAATGCGATAGTGGTGTCATTGCTCCAAGCCAAATGACATTCGGCACTTGATCTCTGCTTCGGCAACTGACACAGTTTCCAGTGGGATCTCTTGTGTGATGAGAGTTCCTACCTGCTAATGTAACGTTTAAATGTGCACCCAGTGCCCTTTGTATACCCTATATGCATTACATACAAATATACTCCATGCCAAAATAATCAAACAATAATAAGACATAAGCAAATCCCATATATGCATAATTGTACATGAGAAAATATCTATCAAAAATAAAATAATGTCTCATAAAGCTGACATCCGTAATATCCTAAGTGTCTCAGGTCCTAACTAGTACAAAACATCACCACGGACATTGCCCTAAGGCTCTAGTGTGCTGAATGAACAGTTCCTCAGCTATTACCTTTGTCAGTGGATCCGTGATCATCTCACTCGTAAGGATGTACTTCAGCACAACCTCCTCCTTCTCTTGCTTCTTGATGAAATGGTACAAAATCTAGATATGCTTCGATTTACTATGATACCTTGGGTCTTTCAAATAAGCGATCGTAGACATGCTATCACAATGAAGGATCACCTTATCCTCTGCATGTGGCACTATCGCTAGACTCTCTAATAATTTACATAGCCAAACTGCCTCTTGTGCTGTCGCGCATGCCGCAACATATTCTGCCTCCATGGTGGAAAGGGCAATGCACACACACCATAAAATGGCCTCGCCATTCAGTGAGAAGGCATAACCAGACGTTGACGCACGCTCATCCTGGTCACTAGCCCAGTCAGCATATGTATATCCTCGTAATCGATTGTCTGAACTGCTATAACACAATGCAACATGAGCAGTCCCACTCAAATATCTGAGAATCGTCTTGACTCCTCTCCAGTGAGCCATACTAGGATTGGACTGATACCTACTCATTAGTCCTACTGTAAAAGATATATTGGGCCTTGTACACATCATAGCATATATAAGACTATCGACCGTACTTCTATAAGGAACGGTTAGCATTTCTTTTTCTTTTTTTTTTGCGTCAGTCTTGGGACATTGCTCTCTACTTAGAGTATGACTTTGGCAGCTGGAGATCCAATGGGTTTACACCTTTCATGCCAAACTGTTTTAAGATCTTCCTTATGTAAATCTCCTGAGACAAACCTAAGGTCCTCTTAGAACGGTCCCTTAGAATCTGAATTCCACGGACAAATCTAGCATCACCCGTGTCCTTCATCTCACAGGTGGAGGAAGGCCAACTCCTATTGGCATTAATGGATTCCATTTTTTTCTAGCTAGTAATACATCATCAACATATAACGACAGGATCTCAAATGTACTACTAGCTCTGTGTAGATAGACACAACTATCTTGATCGATCGCCCGAAAATCATAACCCAGTATGGTTTAACGGAATCAAAAATACTACACCCTGGAAGACTGTTTCAAGCTATTGATAGATCTCTTCAACTTGCACACCTTGTGTTCAAGTCCTTTGGCAATTAAACTAGTAGGATGATTCATATAGATCTCCTCTTCCAGTTCTCCATGGAGAAAAGTTGGCTTGATGTCCATCTAGACTAGTTCAAGATCCAACTTCGCTACAAGAGCCAATATCATGCGAATAGAGCCGATTCTCGCCATCGAAGAAAACATCCCTTCATAGTCCACCCCACTCTTCTGGGTGTACCCTTTCACCACCAAGCGTGTCTTGCACCGCTTGATTTTCCCATCCTCCTTTTGCTTAACCTTGAAAATCTACTTATTCTCAATGGTTTTGCATAAGGCTGGAAGATCCACCAAGTCCCAGACTTAGTTCTTCCTCATAGACTCAAGCTCCTCATCCATTGTTGTTTTCTACTCTTTGGTTGCAAACCCAGAAATAGCGTCCTCAAAAGATTTAGGTTCCGCAATATCATGTGGTGCTACCATGAATGCTTCCCCATCGATCTCAAAGCGTCATCTAGGTACTAGTCCACATGACGATCTCCAAGGTTGAGATTCCATAGATGGCTCCAAGCCATCTGCAGGAATCTCATTCCCATTGTCTACAACTGGTAGAGGAACTTATTCCTCTTCCATCACCGGCTCCGTGATAGTCTTCCCAGTCTCGTACAAACCTAAATCTTGATCTATCTCTCCTCTAGGCGGGAAGTCCTCCTCAAAGAACTCAACATCCTGCGACTCTAACTAAGTTACAATCTCATCATTCTGCTCACCTATAAACGAATATCCCTTAGAGTGTTTGGAATAGCATATGAAAATACATGTTTTCCTCTAGGGCCCAAATTCCCATAGTGATGAGAAGTGGTGTGTATGTAAGTAGCACACCCCCATGGACGCAAGTGATCCAACACTGGCTTGTCGCCCGTCCATAACTTATAGGGTGTTGACCATACTAATTTTGAAGGTCCACTATTCAAAATGTATGTCGCTGTTAATAATGCATCTCCCCAAAATAAAATGGGCAGATTGGCATGTGACATCATACTCTGAACCATATTAAGTAGATTCCTATATTCTCCTCTCCGCAACAACATTTTCATCACACAGTTCCTTGAACTGAGTGGATAGATACTCTTTACCATGATAAGTGCACAAGGCCATAATGATTTCGCCTAATTGATTTTGCACCTCGCACATATAATGTTTAAAGCAATCCAATGGCTCACATTGGTGTGAAATCAACTACACATGGCCATGCCTAGAGTAGTCTCCATGGAGAAAATAAGGTGCTCCACCATGTGCCTTCACATTCATAGGTCCACAAATATCAGACTGTACTAATTGCAATGGAGCGGTTGCTTTCTTTGCTTTGCCAAATGGCTTTCTTATGGCTTTACCTGTGAGACAATATTCACAGCTGGACATGTCCACCTTGGCGAGAGTAGCAAGGAGGGCGCCCTTGGTGAGCCTACTCATCATGTCTTGCCCAATGTGATCTAGTCTACTATGCCATAAATCAGATCCAATCACAAAATTTATAGCACAAGATAAAGTAGAAAATAAAGTAGCTTTATTACCTATTGAAAAGTCACAATCAAAAGCAAATAAGCCATCAATCTCATATCCAACACCAAGCAAAGGGTCAGCTAATACAGATTTAACTAAATCATTCACAAAATAAATGTCATATCCTATAGACATCATTCTAGAAACCGAAATAAAATTCTTTTGCATGATGGGGGCATATAAAATGTCCTTCAAGATCCACTCATTCCCTAAACGGAGGGGAAACCTGTAATCGCCGATACCCAGCACCTCTGCATATGACTCGTTCCCCATATGAATCTTCCTTCTCCCAGCTAGAATATTTCTGAACTCTACGAAACTCGATCTGTCCTGGCAGATGTGGTCCATTGCTCCCAAGTCTACCATCTAAGAAAAAGTAGAATCAGCAATATATACAAAGCTAGTAACACATGCTAGACTGAGATGAGAGTTTGCCTTTATCGATTCTGGACACTCATGTGTGAAGTGGCCGGTCTTATCGTAGTTGAAGCACTTGACCTTGCTCTTGTCAATTGGCTTAACCACCTTCTTCGTTGGCTTCTTCTTCTTCGAAACTCCTTCCAAAGGCCCCTTGGTAAATCCCTTTTGCTTCGGCTTCTTACCCTTGTAACTTGGGCCTTCAGCTGTCAAAGCTGAAGTAGACATGTCCTTAGTCTTGAGCATGCCCCGACACTCTGCCTCAAGTTCTACTTTATTGCGCATATCCTCGAATGTTTTCACATCTGAGGCGTGGATCAAAAGTAGTCTCATGTCACTCCAAGAGTCAGGTAAAGCCCTGATAACTGCCTGAATTTGTTGCTCCTGACTAAGTGCAGCATTGGTAATTCCAAAATCCCTTATCATGGAGGCCATTATACAAAGGTGGAATTTGACGTCCTGCCCGGCAGACATCTTATATGAGTCCGACTTTATTGTGAGAGCAAGGATCCTCATCAGGGAGACGTATCCGAACCTCATTTTAAGAGCATCCCAGAGGCTCCTAGCTTTCGAATGGCCCTCGAATTTCATGATTAGATCGTTCCTCGTTGCAGCCAACATAGTAAATCGTGTAGAACGATCCTTTTGCTTACAAGCCTTATACTCTTCTGCAACACGTCTGTGAGATGGAGTAGAATCATGTTCTGGTTCCGCTATCACTGTCTTAGTACAATCCACGATCTCCTGCTCATTCAAGAGATACTTGATTTTTTGACGCCAGTCGAAATAGTTATCTTCATTCAACTTATCGCCCTTGGTGAGATTAGCAATAACGTTTTTAGCAGCCATCTGTGTAAGAGAAAAATTGACACTTTTAATTATGAATGCATTAAGATTATTTGCATATATATGGAGTATTGTTCTTTCCTAAAGAACATTCTATTTCATCAAGCTTTTTATACCGATAATAAAAATAAATTCTAAACAAAGAGAAGAAAGCCTAAGACCCTAACCACAATGTTTATGAATATAATTTTAAAATCGTTATAAAATTTTGAAAATGGAATTAGATTTCTTAGAGATAGAATAGATTGGGCAGTTAAATCATATTATCATCTCTATCTAAAATCTCCCGCTTAAAATTATTTTTTTTATTTAAGCCAATATGCATCTGAACATGAGGCATGACAAACATAAACAAACAATTTCATTTTAATATTAAGAACCTATTTATCTTGTCAATTTTATTAGGATTTTTTGTTTCTCATGAAATTGATACACGCCCCAGGCGCTCCCACTGAAACAACTACCAATCAAAAACTCTAAGATTCTATTAAGATCTTACTATTAAATTTCTAGTGTATAAAAATAAATTTTCTAAACTTTCAAAGTTCAAAAATTATTTTCTTAAAAATCTAAAAAAAACTTTATTATTCAATCTAGTGGGCGCTACATCAGAAAGTTTCAAAATTTCTGAAGAAAAATAATAAAAATATTTTCTAAAATTTTCCCATAAATTTTTAGATGTTTTATTATTTTTAAATAATTTTCTAATTTAAAAATATATTTCTAGATTTTTTAGAAAATTTCAAAAACACAAAAATACAAGAAAGAATATTACAAATTTGTAAACCCTAGGGGCTGGGGAGGCGACTGCGGCACTGCCCTGCAGCGCCGGCCAACTCCTGATCGACCTTGTCTGCGGTCCTCGACCTCAACAGCGCTGATGACTGTGACCCAGCGCCGCCGCCGCCTGTGAGCCCAGCCCGCGTGTCACGCCCCGCTTCCCAAAATACACGGAAACGGGACGCGAGCAAGCCCGCGACGTATTAGATCGGGGAGTATAAA
>JBAKGM010000233.1:6330189-6341627 GCA_037177215.1 Asparagus racemosus
CTGGTGGGGTGGCTAGCATGCTTTATCTTGTCTTGTGGAGTTTCCAGATATCACTGGGGGGATTCTGCATTGTGGTGTTTATAATGGACAAAACTATTAGCTATGCTAGGAGTAGTTTTAGCTTGTTCTCGGAGTTACTTGAATGATGTGGTCATTTGATGTTTCCTTTTTCGCTTTTGTTGAGGTTGCTTGGCTGTGGTCATAGCTTTTTTCCTTGGTATAAATTCTGTCACTTTTTTCACTTTAATGATTTATTTGTTATGCTTAGGCCTTCCTAAAGATTGTCGCCCAAGCGATTCTTAGATCATTCAAAGAACCTCTGATATTGTTTATAAACGCTTGTTAAACATATTTTGAACCAAATAATCTTGTTCTGATACGTTGGTTTTATCATCAAAGTAGATACTAAATCTTGTAGATCCTAATCGAAATATCCAATGGTATAATTATACTATAATTAAGAAATTTTACTATTGGTTTCCTTCTCATTTTGTAGAACATCCTGGTGCCGGCCATTTAATATTTCCTCTTCTCTTTTATTGAGGTTTCTTAAGTGTGATTATTGCTTTTTTCCTTAATATATTTTCTTTCACTTTTTTGCTCTTCTGATTTCTTTATTATGCTTTGCACTTCCAAAAGTTGTCACTCAAGCGATGCTTAGATAATTCCAAAAATCTGTGATATTGTTCATAAGTATCCTTTAGGCATATTTTGAACTAATTTATCTTGTCCCATTACCTTGGTTTTATTATCAAACCATATGCTAAATTTTGTAGATACTAGACTTTTGGAATACTTTAGATATCCAATGGGATAATTTTATTATATCCTTTAGGCATATTTTGAACCAATTTATCTTGTCTCATTACCTTGGTTTTTTCATCAAACCATACACTAAATTTTGTAGATACTAGTATTTTGGAATATTGTAGATATCCAATGGGATAATTTTACTATAACTATATAATTTTTACCATTTAAGCCTTCTTTGTTTTGCCAATTTTATTGGCAATCAGTTAGCGAATTTCTTTCTTTTCTGTTGAATAGCATTCTTAAATCAGAAATCTTCTGATTATTACATTCTATCCCCGACTAACATAGGAATTTTTTTTTGCCAATTTTGGTTTGAAATTTTATATTCAGTGCTTCATTGGTGCATACAAGAAATTTTCCCTGTTGAATCTATTATTTTCTTTACATTATATCATGGTTGTAATTTTCCCTCTTCCTTGCTTAAAAAAGGTTGATCCTGTGAATTATCATTATTAGAATAATTAAATACTTTGGTTGTGTATTTTTCATGTCCTTGTGATAGTAATTTGATCACTGATCATTATTTTGGTAAAGCTGTAGCTCTGACAAATGCCATGTGACTGGTCACTTAAATTTGCTTTGAAGAGCTTTCCTATTACTTTTTTCCCCTACACTTTGTCGATCAGTTAGGGAAGTGATTTCTACATAATTTACTGCAAATCATGTTTAAGGTTGGTAATATTCCTGGTCAAGGAAGATTCTGGGTGTCAGGCTCTACTTGCACAAGTATAATCCAAAGATCATGATTAAGCTACCTTGAAGACAACGAGAAAGTCTAGTCGATGGTATTTTCATCATTGTGTTTGTTTTTTCCCCATAATTGAAACTGTGTTACGTTTATGAGCTTGTTAAAAAATAACGTGAAAATAAATCTTGACTTTTACAAGGAAAGTAAAGCAACAGAAGCCGCCAACGTTGATGTGGCCTATATTATTTCTTTTTTATTAGGATTTTCCTCCTTTGGCATTTTTATTATTATTTTTGAGCGCATCATATATTTAACTATTATCTTTCTGAATCTCTCTTCAGCCTATCCCTTTTCCTTAGTTATCCTGTCCATCTTCTATCCCGTAATTTCTCTTGTGGACCTAAGTCTCCAATTCAAACCTTTACCATGCTCCCGCTTCTCCCCAACAAAGGGAAATAACATCAAAATCTTGTTTAATTCCTCACGTTGGCATATGACATACTGCAACATTGCTTTTACATATTAGGAAGTCTTTTATGTCGTCTTCCGTATGTTCTCCTTCATTTTCTTCTGTCATTCAAACTATGTACCTGTATTTTAATTACTTTGAGGATAGCTCAGTAGGTGAGTTGACATACAGTGGAACTAAAATGACATCTTTTATGACATGGTCCATCATTTATCAAAAAGTTCATATAGTTGCAGGGTATTAATATTAGTATTTAGTGCTGTCTCTGCTTTGTTTTAGCTCGTGGGTTGTTGAGCACAAGTATTTGTACTGTAGATAGTATATTTAGACAGCAGTTGCTTGTATTCCAGGTTGGTAAACGTCTTCGAGCTCTTGCCAAGCATCCACAGAAGAAGATTCAGGCAGTTGCTTCTGACTTACTGAATTTTTGGAAAAATATTGTCATTGAGGAAACAGCAAAAGGGGACAAGAAAAATGGTAGCTCCCAAAGTTCTTCGCAGTCTGATGCTAAATCTGAGAGGACAGAGCCTCTCAAGGGGGAGAAGATGTCAAGGTCTGAATCCATAACATCAAGGTCTCAGAGTGTGCAGGTCAATAAAGTTGGTTCCAGCAACGGACTAAAGGCTGAGAGGATTACCAAAACAGAAACTGTAAAGACCGAAAGGAGTGGATCAGACAATGCTTGCCCTCCAAAGTTGTCATCGGTAGTCAAATGCAATGACACATTGAGAGATAAACTTCGTGAAATTCTTGCTGAGGCATTTTCTAGAGTTTATAAGGAGACCAGCGAGAGCGAGAGAGATGAAGTGAAGAACATCTTGGATGAAGTGGATGCTTGTGACCCATTTCGTGTAGCTGTAACTGTGGAATCTGCTATGTACGAAAAATTTGGTTCTTCAAATGGGTCTCACAAGATGAAGTATAGATCGATAATGTTCAATCTCAAGGACAGCAAGAACCCAGATTTCAGAAGAAGAGTTCTCCTTGGGCATGTGAAACCGGAGAGAATAGTTGATATGACACCTGAAGAGATGGCAAGTGATGAGAGGAAACTTGCAAATAAACAGATTAAAGAGAAGGCATTATTTGACTGTGAGAGAGGACAAGCTCCTAAGGCTACTACTGATCAGTTCAAATGTGGCCGATGTGGGCAGCGAAAGTGCACTTATTATCAGTTGCAGACTCGGTCAGCTGATGAACCGATGACAACTTTTGTGACTTGTGTAAACTGCAACAACCATTGGAAATTCTGTTAGTTTAATCTGGGCTGAATCATTTCATTCAAATTGAGTGCTTTATTTAGTGCTTAGTCTTCCCCCTTTGCTAGGTCATTCATGTTGTAACATGGTTCAAAGGTTTTATTACAAGGACATCTTGAACTGCCCCAAATATAATCTGTCTTTTTTATTTCATAATTGTGTAGTCTGCTACTGTTGCCTCATTACTTAAGAAATGTTGGCCGTTGATGTGGGTTTTCTGAGCTTTGATGTTGTCAATATCTGATCGGTGTGAGAGAGTAGTCTTTTTGTGGAGGTAATACCCTGCTTTTATTTGATATATGGTTATTTTCCCTGACAACATGATGAAGGCCGCACCTTTGTCGGCTTGTTGATCGCTTTCATGCAAGCAGAATGCAAGATACTTACCTATTTCATCCTACAGGAAGTTTTCTGGCATTCTTTTCGTCTTCATGTTCTATACTGTTGTTCAACTGATCCTATCTCTTCAGTGCTAGCATTACAAGTTAAATGAAAGGCTACCTATAATGTTCATAGCTCGAATATCCGAAGAGTTCAACTTCACTTTTTCTTTCTTCTTTTTTGGCTTATATTTTGCGAGCAGCAACCAATCTCGAACGGGGAACAGCGTACGCATATAGGGATCCATTAACATCCAATCTGAAAACATAGCGAAACTTGATAAATAATTTGCAGCCTTGAAGTGCATGATCCAACTAATTATATTCTTGGGATTTCCTATAGTGCTATGTGCGATCCGAAGGGATGACAAGGGTGCATCTGAATGCTTTTGTTCATACTGACTTTTGACGCTTAGGGCTTGCTTGGATTTGGACCTAGTGAAGGAAAGTTAAGAGAACATAGGAGAAGTTAAGTTAAAGAAAGGTAAGGGAATATGTAAAATTTATTTGGGAAACTAGTAAGAGGAATTAAGAGAAATTTATTTCACCCTGTTTGGGAAGTTTAATAAAGCGAAGTGAAAAGAAAGGAATATATGTAAACTTACATAAACAACATTGTATGTTATTAAGTCATTTTATTGTTAGAAGTTAGATAAAGGATAAAATGATCTCTTCATAATTAAGGATAATGAGTCCCGTAACTTCCCTTACCGCTCTTTACCCCCAATCCAAACAAGCCCTTGCAGAAAAGGAATCACTGGAAGAAAATGAAATTATTTCAACCTTTTTCAGATCGTGATACATGAAGTAACTATCTACTTCCATCTTAAATATGTAAGCTCCACAAGCTGACCTTGTTTCTTTCCTTCTTCTTCTTCTTTCAGGCTGTAAATATCGACTTTGCTGGACTGTAAATGATGCCTGCCTACCCCCTACCCGTTCACCAACCCACACGGTGCAAAGCTGATCATGTTTGATCACCGGACATTCGATGATTATCTCACAGATCTAATGGCATATCTCTACAAATGAAATTATTCAGGTTCTGTGCGCGTGAGCGTGCACGTGCGTGAGAGACCATGGAAAGCTACATACAAGCTCTTACCTTGTTGAACTTATACGCATTTAAAGGGATGCATATTACTACTTTCTTAGCAGCAAGACTTTTACCCATCGCACCTCTCATCAATCTTCAGTGAATGTTGGACGATCTTTAAGGCCCTTAACTCTTTTTATGTTAGCCATGTTTAATATTTGTGCACATAAATTTGCTCAATTCGCTTACAGATATAAATATTCCTTCTTCTCGGATACCTGGGATAGTCCAAATCATATCTGTAATCAAATTCTTCTTGATGTTATGGAAGAGAATCATGTTTGATTCCACACCAAAAAACAAAAAAAAAACAAAAAAACAAAAACAAAAAACAAAAAATAAAAAAAAACAAAAAGAAAAGGAAGACAGACTTTTGGCCATACTTCACCTAGAAGACGGGGTAGAAAAGAAAACAGAAAGGAGAAGAGAAGAGAAGAAAGCTGCGTCCTAAATCCATATCCACACATCTTTGATTGATTTCACTTTCTGCCATAAGATCGTTTCGTTCATTATAATTGTTGCAATACAAAACTACATTTTGTTTCTAAAAAAAAAGGGTTACAATTGCGACGTTGCGAGATTACTCTTTTTCACGGTTGCAAGTGTTGAAATATCCAAAATGATTTGCAACTAAATTGTAAAGTAGCGGAAAAGACAAATAGTTATATCTGAAGAAGTCAAATCCATACTAATGGATGGATGACTGTCTGAATCCACGCCAGGATACCGTGTACAATCAATGATACAGGATGATCTTGGTTCAAACTCCATACAGGAATGTTAACATAGATAACTATGAGATAAATTTTCATTATTCACAAAAGTGGCTTTCATATTAATGGTTTTCAAGAAGACTTTCTGGATAATAATTGAATCTTACTTGACCACACTCCCTTGACCACACTCCGGTCCTCGAAATTGAAATATACGGTGAAGATTGTGATAATTGGACTCTCTTCAATTACCACATAATTGAAGATGAACCAAATCCAACAAATAAATGCATCATATAAATGCATCCAAAAGGGCTAAGTTTTATTACCTATAAGAACCAGGAAAATATCATACATTATTTGACGAAAATTTTAGGTAATATTAATAAAAAATACCCATGCTTTCGAAGGGGAAAACCATATATAATGCCTATGTACAAAGGTATAAACTAGTCACAAACCAATCTAAGTAGAACATCTACTTACAAACCAATATAAGTGGAAAATCTACCCACTCAACTAAAACTCATGCTCTGAACCTAGCTCCACATTCACCCATTTGAATGCATTTTGAGCTTCACACTCTCCAGTCCTTGACTCAACTCCCTCACTCCCTTCTTCAACAATCCATGAAACCCCCTCCTCCTATTTCTCAACCTCTCCTCTGGCTCCTCCTCCTCTTCAATCTCCGCAGAATTCGGCGTAAATCCTCCACTTCCATTCAATTCAAATTTATAAAACTGCGGTGTGTCAGGTTCAGAGCTCTGATCCCCATCACTCACACCCTGCGGCCTAAACAACAGCTCACTAGCCGAAGAATATCCCATCAATCGATGGAGCCTAGAGGCCCTGAATCTCTGACCGTCGCTCCCTTGGATCGAGTACGAAGAATTTCTAGATACATGTAACACAGGTTCAGGTTCGGCCTCAGAGGAGTAGCTCTGAGGGAATGAGATCCCATAATCGTCAGAATACGACATTGGATCCCATCCAGCTCGATCATTGTTATTCTGCTGAACCTTGATAGGACTCGTGTGTGACGTACGAGCTTTAGGTCTGAATGAGAACCGAAGAACTTTGGAACATGAACCACATTGCAGCTTGTGAAATCTCTTTTGAGTCACTAGAAAGTCTGCAGGAAGTTGAAGTAGCTTCCAGCAATTATAGCAGACGACAAATGGTGAGCCACCAGAGACTGGCCTGCAGTAGCTCTTGAGTACCGATGCCTTCTTCTCTTTGCATTGTGATTTCTCCAAAACTCTGCCTTCGGTTTGCCTTTGGTTTGAGATTGGAATTTGGGAGAACCGGTGATTGAAGTGATCAGATGCTCCTTTGCCTTCCACCGTTCGAGTAATGAATCCACTTAGTTCGTCTCTCAGTTCATCCACCTTTCTCAATATCTTCATATGATCAGGCTCGACGAAATCAAGCTTTGTTGATAGCTTTTGTTTTTGAGAGTGCAAGAGGAGATCCTCGGATAGAGATTTCAAAGCCCCCTCATCAGTTTCAGATCCAATCCAATTCTGTACAGAATGAAAATCTTCAGAGCCAAAGGTTGTGCCTCTCCCCATTGAAGAAATTCGAGGCCTAGAAACCTTTTCATTTCTGTTTGAATCAACTGAATCCAAAGTCTTTTTGTGCCTAAAAGTTCTCTTCGATAAGAGCAAATATTTGTTTGGAAGACGACTCTGCTGACTTCTATCGGGTGAAGAGGAACTACCGTAATAAGAATGAGAGCTTCCCGCTGCAAACTTCACGTCCTCTTCTGATTCTGAATTGTTCGAATTTGAGCAATGAGAATCCTTAATAAACTTTTCAGTGTTTTCATCAAGAGAATGTCTTTGTTTAACTTGGCTTCTCTCTTCAGGTTCTCTCTCCCCTTCAACGTATATTTCATCTCGCCCAGGAGATAATTGATCCATCATCGGGCTTGGATTTCCCGAGCTTCTCTGTTCAATCCCTTTTCCATGATCCATAACTTCTTCATTTCGATGAGGATTGTTCGCATCGCTAGAGTTAGAGACAGTATGATCAGAGCTCGATACTCTCTCCCCTTTTCCATGATCCATAACTTCTTCATTTGGAGGAGGATTATTCGCAGTGCCAGAGTTAGACACAGTAAGATCAGAGCTTGATACTGCCTCCGCAAGAACTGGTTGTTTAGCAACGGAAATTGACTCTCCGTTCAATGAATTGCTATTCGGGAGACTCTGTGAATCGTTCTTCCCTAGTGATCCTGAACTCGTTCCTTCATCTACAGTGGCTGCTCGATTTTTCGCTGCATTGGCAAAAATAAATTCATAAACCGAGTCCTGAACAAGTAATAGAATCGATAAAGCCCATATCGATCAAACGAGAGCTTGTTTTTACCTCTGAGGGTTGTTCCGCATTCACCACATTTGTAAACAGGAACATTGGCCATCTCAGCAAGAACCTTGAGACATTTCGGACACCGTACAAATCGAAACCCAGGGATATTGCCAGCCATAATATTTTTTTCGAACAAGATATCATCACCCAAAAATTACTCAGAGGCCAGAGCAAATCTCCAGAGCTCCCTTCAAGTGTCGCACTGCATCAACAAAATTATTTACAACAAAAATTAACACACAACTCTATATCTCATACTATACGTAAAAAAAACTTACAAGGTAAAAGCATGCATCAGTTGATTTCACTACTTCTAGTTGTTTCTAAGATCATATCAGTAAATTTACCATATGGGATTGGACATACAAATTGTAAACTGATATTAACAAATATATACAAACTCCAAAATTACAAAATTTGATCAAATTCATCAGGGTTCAGAAATATATACCATCCCCTTAAATTGTGTAACTGCTACAAAACTTTATGACAATTTACTGATATAGAAATTGATACCATACACACCAAAACCCAAAAACCTGCACTAATTACTTCCCAAAATAGAAAAAAGGAAAAAAAAAAGAAAGTGGGCACTGAAAGCAACAAGAAACAAGTAACAGAAAATTCAATTTCGATGAAATCAATGCATTCAACAGCTAAACCCTAAGTGGGCTCATATCAACCACGCATTTATTATCATATTCAATGTAAAATATAATACCCATGTAAAAAAAAACTCTCCAAAATTTATAATCAAATAGGGAGAAAATATTAACCATTAATTTTGAAGAAAATGAAAAGGGTATGACCAAATCCTACACAAATTCAAAATTACCACGAAACTCTTGGTATATAACTAGAATTAGAGGGATTTAGATAATATTAGTACCTGGTTGAAGCTTTGAAGATTGAATTTCTGAGAATTTGAATTCTGGGTCTCAACGCGTTGGCGTAGTCTCGATTGAAGAAAGAAGAAGAAGACGCTGATTCGTTAAAAATTAGTGCTTTCTCTCTCTACCATATAAATAAACGAGGAGAGAGATAAAAAAAATAGAGCGAGAGAGAGAAAGAGTCAAAAGAAAAAAAGAAGAAGAAAAGAGTTGAAGTCAACAGCGTGTAAAGAATAACGGAATTGCCCCTACCCCCGGTGCTCTTCATGCCCATTAAAGGGGATTTCTGGTCTTTTGTTTTGTGTTTTTTACTAGATATCCAAAATCATCAATATTTTATTACCTTATCCTTAAACTCTTGACACTTATTAAAATGCCCTTCAAATCTTAAATTTTGGAATTTTTCTAAACCAAATCTTAAAACTTCTCTGATGTCTATGTCGGGGATTTTGATCAGCAAGTGTAATTGGGAAAGGGTTAAATTTGTAACTCTCACTTACAAAATAGTTAGCCCTTTGTGGTTTGGGGTGGAAAATTTTAAAGTTTAAGAGTTGGAGAATCAACAAATATTAAGATTTAGGGGGTAATTTAATAAATATTTCATGATTAGGAGGTACGTAGCCACAAAAAAAAAAAATCTTGTGAGAAAAGAGAAATGCAACAATATAATGCATATATAACACTCGATACAGAAAGCCTATTTCAAAATTATTGTTTTGGTAACTATAGCTTTATTATTTAAATTATATTTCAAAGCAAATTGAGTGTTTAGCTGAAACAATTAATGCAAAAATTATAAGATTTGAAATTTAAAAGTTTTTTATGAGGCAACATAATTTGTTATGCTTTAGTTTCCATTTTGATAATATAAAGTACTTCTTGCAATCAAATTGGCCGTCATATTTGTTGCCTTTTTTTCTCCTATAAATTGTAGTTTAGCTTACTTTTTCTCTAATAACAAGTAGCTAAATAAAACATTGGAAGTATAATAGCAATCATTTTGTTATATAGCTCTATTTCCTCTTAACCAAACACTCGTAGGAGGAAAAGATCTTATAAATGATCTCCTAGCAATCACATGGGAAGATGGAGAATAAACGCCCCTCGCCTAGTGAGAATATAAATGCGTATACCAATATCAATATCAAATATCAAGACAATAAATGTTGACTATCAATACAGTTGTTATCAATACAATGCGTTTTAATACATATGTGTCACGATTTTTAATGGATCAGACATGTTCATTTCAAACCTCTCTGATTTTCTACGAAAGGTAATTTTGGAGGATGCCTTCCTTGTTTTGGACTGCTACCTAGATTTCAAAATCATGCGATCACAATAACTTGTTACGGCGAGATAGAGAGCTCTTTTTGGCACGTGCCACAAGAGAGGGAGGGAGATGGTGGAGGATCAACACGACACGAGTACACGGAATTTTGGAGAGACCCGAAGACTAAAAGCTGCGGACACCGGTCGCCGACCTTTGGACTGTGGGTCCCACATTAACAGGTGGAGTTCCTCCACTCGTGTGGGTTCCAGCTAATAAAGAAGGTCATGATTAGTTTTATTATTATTTTTTTTTTTGGAATTAGATTCCAGTTTACATTGGTCTCAAAGTGTCTGTGTTGGTTTCATACTGTGTTTTTTTTTTAATTGATTGCATTATGTAGCGTTTTTCATGATTCGTATTCTGCTATATTTCAAGTTGCAGTTGAATTATTATATTGGTTTCACGTTGCAGTCGCATTAGTCCTCCACTGATGTACGGATTCCATGTTGTGCTTGTAATCATGGTATATTTATTGGGAAGTAAAACACAGCGTTGATAACCAAATTAACTCAAAACACTTAGAATTATTAGTAGGTGCCAACCCCAACTCTATTGATGTATTTCACTTGTGCGTACAGTCCAACCGTCTAAGGAAAAACACGAGCTTTTTATTTGCTCGTCTAAACCAAATTAACTCAAAACCCATATTTGATCAGCGTCTCAATATGGGTTAGTTCGACTTTGGCCCAAACTAACAGCCACAGAGTAAGAACATGACTATCAACATTGAATTTTTTACTATTAGTATTTGTAAGCTCCATTATTTGATGGCTAGCAAGATATTATGACCGTTGCCAATCTCACTTCAACTACTTTTCAATTATCATTTGGGCTTCACATTTGAACCTTTGATAAGGAAAATAACTGAGCTATGATATCAATTTTTTTTGGGAGTAATCGAGCCGGACACACGAGTGAATGCACCTTAAATACAGTAGAAATTAAAATAACCCAAAATGTTAAAGCTATTAGATATTGATGCCATCAACATTGTGTCTGCACCCATCAGACCACATAGATGTCAGTTAACTGTATTTTTGCGCATATTTAACAGCGTCCATGTTTTTTTTTTTTTTTTTTGTCCTATCTTCATAATAACAGTTTATTACAAATGATAACACACTTCCTCCGAGAAACAAAAGTCATAATCACATTCCCAAAGATTCATGAACCCAGAGCCACCAATATTTCCCTTTTTTCCCTCTCTTTTTTAGGGTCGTCCTTTGATGCTCAAAGTCCACTTATCCCATCTTTTGGAAATTACGCCTATAAGGAAAAAGAGGCCAAATTATTTGGCTTCTTCTCCTTGACTGATGCAAGTGACGTGGGTTGGAATTGCTCATTAAGAGGGGACAGCAGACGTAAGCCCCACAAACTTCTAGAATGATAATGATATAGTCTTTAAGTACCAAACAATTATATATATA
>JBAKGM010000233.1:6380164-6391968 GCA_037177215.1 Asparagus racemosus
ATACACTCTCGTTCAATGTAAAAAGACAATTATACCCCTCCCACACAAAGTTACTTATGTTCCCCTTACTAAACTCCAAAACAACATTTTATCTTTTCACTTCCATTCCCTACTTTTCCTTTCCGTTACTTAACTTTCCGTTCTTTTACTTAGTGAACTCCCAAACAGAGTGTAAGTAAAAAATTTTTTTTTAAAAAAAACTTGAACATTAGCCCCCGACGTTAGGGATTATTGCGTGCAACCCCCTGTATATGTTTATCTCGCTAAATTTCACATTAAATTTTCTAATTTAATCTGAAAATTTTTAAATAAGATTCAGTAAAATAAAAAAAGTTCAAGAAGCTAGGTGTAATAACTACTAAAGTTTAACGGTATTTAGTGGAATAAAATGGTAAAAGGGGTGTGCAGCCCCCCAAATATTCAGGGTGTTTTCTGTAATTAACCCTCTTTGAGTGTTGCGTCTCCGTGTGGCCCCATCATGCCCATCACCATCTTCACCATGCCATCGCTCTTTCCACAGCGCAATAAAGAGCAAAAGAGATCATTAATCACAAAAGCCAATTTACTGATCACAAAGACCCATCCATCTCTTTTTGTCGTTATTTTTTTTAATAAAATAAAAAGGGAAGCCAATCATATTAAAACATGGGTCACTGGTTATTTTAGCTCCCCCATTGCCTTCTGATATTACAAAGCTAAATAAACGTGTTAAAGCGATAAAGAAAGAACATAGGGAGAGTCCATTAGATTCCCATTTGAGGCTCTTTGTTTATTTTCCATCTTCATTGATTGATTGATTGTTGAGATTCTGTTATTATTAGTGCTTTTAAAGGCAACCAAGCACACTTTGTTGGAGCTAGGCGACGAATCTGAGCAACAAAAAGGTGCCCCTTTTCCCCCAAAAAGACACGTTCTTGCAATAGTTAGTGCTCTTTTCTAGATGCCCAAGCCGAATTTGGAGTTGTTTCTTGTCAAAAGTTCCATCAAAATTTGATCTTTTTTCATTATGTTGTTGCAATTCTGGAAATGGTGATCTGGGCTTTTTTGTTTTGTGGCGAAAGAGAAAAAGGTCTGTGCTGAGATTTGGAAGTTTTTAGATTTTTCGCTGAATTCTGATAACTTAGGGGACAGTGTTTCACGAGTCAGCTATTGGATTTTTCAGGATAAAGTTGAGATTTTTGGAGTTTGATTGAGGGGGAAAACAGTGATAGATTAAAAACCAGTGTTTTTAAGAATATGCAATTAATGCATAAACGATCGTAGGTCTAGTCTGCAATTGAGTGAAGACCTGGTGTTGACCTCAATAAGCAATAGGCAAGAGTTCTATTTCCAAAACTTAGATGGAGAAGCAGCAGAGTTTTCGATTGGGAGCCCTAGAGAGACTACAGAGCTTCAAAGGTTTTCGAATGGGCTCGGTGGAGAAGCAAAAGAGCTTTAAGGAGAAGAAGAACAAGGAGAGTCCAGGGAAGAGAGGAGATACATCCCTCCATCTTGCTTCAAGAGCTGGCAACTCATCGAGTGTTGCGAAAATCCTTTCGGATTGTGAAGAGAACCAGTTGAAGGATTTGATCTCTAAGCAGAACCAAGATGGAGAGACTGCGCTTTATGTGGCAGCCGAGAGAGGATTTGTTGGGGTTGTTAAGGAGATATTGAGGGTTTCCGATGTTCAATCAGCTGCCATCCAGGCGAACAACAGCTTCGATGCCTTTCATGTTGCTGCTAAGCAAGGACATTTCGGTATTGTCTCATAGTTTCACTTTGATTAATTCTTTTCGCTTTCAGATCCATTTCGATAATATTATGATTAGATACATATAGATTGACTTATTGGATCGAGTCTTATGTGAGATGAATAGTTTTAGTCATCAAGAAGCGCATAACTTCTATCTCATTTCGGTAATATTATGATTTGGTACATATAGATTGACTTATTGGATCGAGTCTCATGTGAGATGAATGGTTTTAGTTATCAAGAAGCACATAACTTCTGTCTAGGACATTAATCCTATACTTGCATCCAGTATAGAAATCATTTAGCCAGTACTCACCAGGACTTGTTAAATTTTGGTTTACACAGTTTGTTAGTAAAGTATAACTTTGTGGTTTTCTTGTATACAGTGTACCTCTTGGTATCAACCTATTCTCATGTAAATATCTTCTGTACTCTTTTGTTTCTTTTTAGGATGGATTGAACATAACCCCACTCATTAATACCTTCAGTTGTACTGCCCCTTTCAACTAAATTTACTAGCACCTAGCACCCATGAAATGTCATTTTTAGAAAGATAAATTGCAACTAACACTCCTTGTCCTCACGAATTGAGGGAGGTTAAGGGGTAGTAAATGAGTTGAGCGGGGTCTAGTGCAACTGAAGGTATAGATGAGGGATGTTATGCGCAATTTACCTTTCTTGTTATATAATATGGGCTAAGGCCCCCTTTTCCCTCCAAAATAGAAAATAAAATCATATACTTGGATCCAAGTCCTTGGGAATGAATGCTTTCTCCAGAGGCTTCTGAAGTAACTGGTTGTAAGAGTCATGTCTATGACCTTAAGTAGTTCAGTTGAAATTTCTAATATTAACGAGACTCATGTCCACAATCTTTATTTTGGTAACTTTAGTTGTTTTCTTGGTCTTGCAGAAGTGGTCAAGGAACTATGGCAATCTTTCCCTGCATTAGCTATGACTACAAACTCATCCAACTCTACCGCCTTAGATACCGCTGCCACTCAAGGCCACATTGATATCGTCAACCTTCTATTAGGAACTGGCGTGGATCTTGCCAAGATTGCTCGTAACAATGGCAAGACTGTTTTACACTCAGCAGCGAGAATGGGGCATGTTGATGTGGTGAAATCAATTTTGAGTAAGGATCCTAGTATTGGTTTTAGGACTGATAAAAAGGGGCAAACAGCTTTTCACATGGCGGTGAAAGGTAATAATGTTGACATTGTTTTGGAGTTGCTAAAACCCGATCCCTCTATAATCAATGTGGAAGATAGCAAGGGTAACACGGCGTTGCATATTGCAACAAGGAAGGGTCGCCCTGAGGTATGTAATAAATTTTGCGACTTGATAGAGTTTTCAATTAAGCATCACCCTCCAATTCGTTAATGGAAATATGTGTATTGTCAACTATTCTACCTTTTAAAACCTAGATTCTTTTCCCGATTTTTACAATTCTTAGTTTCCCGTTGTAAATGGTTGATCTTTTTTTATTAAGGCTGCGGAAAAATGTTTTTTTTTCTTGTTTAAGTTCTTTTATAATTTATAATGCTGGTTCTGAAATACTAATTAATTTATTTTCATTTTGCATAGGCAACTTAGTTCACTTTCTCATAAGAGGTCACTAACCGTCGTCACAAGTGTTTACCTTTGAATAACCACTCCACACAAGATGCAAGAATAGAAAGTAATAAAAAGTCAATCTAGAGCAACCAAGCTTGACACTCGGTAAAGTCATCATGACTGTCATCAATCCTTTCCCCACCTAGATGAGGATTGTTATGGAGTACAAAAAAGTAAGAGCATGTTGCACAAAACAAAATAGTCAATGTGACATCAACCATATATGAATTGGTGCAATCTTCCCAGTCTAGGTAATTATTAGTAGACAGGGCCGCGCTGTTAAACCTTAATAGCTGGTTGCCAGATAAGTAAAACCTACCTGAGTCATGTAGGCGGAGCTCATTTTAGTAAAGAGATCCATATTCTCCTAGATAAGAAAAAAATTAAAGAGGTATTGATGTATGATTTGCTATAGGGAGCCATAAACTTAGGCACAGGATAAGATATAAAACCAATAATATCACACTTTAATTATTGGTACAGGAACTCAAATTCTAATCAGCTCGTAACGTTTACCTAACATTTCTAAGAAGCCCTTAATGGGTTAAAATATTAGATTAAGTGCTTCTCAGAAATGTCCGGTAAACGTTATTAGATGCTGATCTGACTTAGAGCTCCTTGGTACAGTAACCCTCATATTGTTTACAACTTTGAAATTTAGCATCATGTAAGCATACATTCTTGGAAATATTAACCAATACACATCACCTAATACTCTTTAGAAATCTTGTGAAGTAGTAAGATTGTACACATTTTCACCTAGTATTATTTACAAACAAGTATCCACTTCAGAGTATTAGACAGTATAGTAAGGCCAAGTGATCCTATAAGGTATTTGATGGATGTCTTTGTTAGGATTGGATAAGTATATGGAGTTTCCATACATGACCATCAAATAATAGATGTTATTCAATTGAGGAGTTACTTCATGTTGTTTCCTGAAAAGTGACAGATCAACGGGTTTCAAATGGTAACTTGTTTACCTTTTACAAGTGATTAGCTCCGAATTCACAGCGCAAGATATGTCTCTGTGCAGCTTGTTTACTTTTTACAAGTCGGGAGTAGATTTCTGAACCTGAGAGGCTGATATCATTAGGATCGAATCACAAGCTCGGTTCAACTTCATACTGTTAGAATATTAAACTATAACCCTCATCCCTCACCACAGCTTCGGAGTTTTGGTGTAATGGTTAGGGACTTTAACATGGTATCAGTGCAACCCAGATTTGACCTGCAAGGGCATGTTAGAATATAAAACTATAACCCTTAACTCTCACCACAACTTCGGAGTTTTGGTGTAATGTTTAGAGGCTACAAAATATTTAACACGTACGATGAGAGATATTAATGAGAGGCTACAAAATATTTAATACATACAATGAGAGATACTAATGAACATGAAAGGACAAATATTTCAAAAGGGGCATGCAGGCTCCAAATCCTTGGTTGAATTGAATTATAAACTCATTTAGCTGATGCTATGATTTTACTACCAGGATCTTAAATCTATTGGTTTCTGACTTGTTAGCAACTTGTATTGAACAGAAATGAATTTACAACTCAATAGCACGGGTCTTATTTAATAGAAGAAGAACCTATTAGTGCCACATAAATCATAAAAGATCCTTTCAATTACATATGAAGGATCTTTCCAAACTTATTACATTGTTGCTTTCCAAAAAAAAAAAAAAACTTATCACATTGTGGTGGGATTACACAACATTAGATCTATCTAAAGAAGACATCACCATGTATCATAGTTTACTTATTAGGAAACAGCTCAAACTAGCCATGAGAATGTAAGCTTTTCCTATTATATTTCTCCTCTTAGGATTTGTACTCAATCTATCCGTATAGTGGAGTGATCCCATGCATATAAAAAGTGTCTTGACACCATATTATTCAGAAGCTAATCACATTTTCTATTATTTTATTTAAGGTTAATTGCACATAGATTTGTTGTACTATCGTTGTTTTGAACTCACTAGCCTTGTAGTTTCATTGTTGCAGATAGACCCCCTGGTTAAATTTTTGACTACTTAATCCTCGGATTCACTAATTTCACCGAGGAGCAATATCTGCCAAAAAAATCACCAAGTGGTAAAAGAGTGAACGAAATTTAACCTGGCGGTCTATCTACGACAATGAAACTAGAGGGATAGTAATTGCACAACAGCAATAATATACGTGCAATTAATCCTTTTGTTTAAGATAGAGCAATGTAGATCCTGAAAAACTTTCATATCTCTGTTATTTACCAACCTCATTCTTCTTGATCTCTACATTTTCCCTAATGTCTATTTCTTTCCTCACTGCAGATTGTGCAGGCCCTATTATCAGTTCCTGGCATCGACATCAACGCTTACAACCGAGCCGGTGAAACCGCCCTTGGCATTGCTGAGAAATTCAGCAACGAAAACATCACCAACATGCTCCAAGAAGTTGGTGCCTTAGCCACCCCCAGAAACCGTGATAACCCACCAAACCCCGCAAAGCAACTGAAACAAACAGTAAGCGACATCAAGCATGACGTCCAATCCCAAATAAAGCAAACTCGCCAGACCGAGGCTCGAGTCTACAACATCAAGAAACGGCTCCAAAAGCTCCACATTGGTGGCCTCAACAATGCCATCAACTCCAACACCATTGTTGCAGTCCTCATCGCCTCGATCGCCTTCGCTGCCATTTTCCAAGTCCCAGGCAACTATGTCGATACTGAAGCAAAGGATTTTACCCTCGGTCAAGCTTACATAGCAAAAAATGCAGCGTTCCTCATCTTTTTGGTTTTTGATTCTCTTGCATTGTTTATATCACTTGCTGTCGTGGTGGTACAAACTTCTCTTATAGTCGTGGAGCAAAGGGGGAAGAAATTGATGGTGTTTGTGATGAACAAGCTGATGTGGCTCGCTTGTTTGTTTATCTCGGTATCTTTTATCGCGCTTACTTATGTTGTGGTGGGTAAGCATGATTTGTGGTTGGCTTGGTGCACGATGGCGATTGGGGCGACGATAATGCTAGGGACTATGGGGTCGATGTGTTATTGTATCGTAGTTCATCGAATTGAGGAGAAGAATTTGAGGAGTATAAAGAGGAAGGCATCGGGGAGTCGTTCGAGGTCTTGGTCGTTGTCCGTGGCTTCGGATTCAGAGATATTTAATAGTGAATTTAAGAAGATGTATGCCCTTTAGAGTTTAGCTTTGGCTCTCTAGGGCTTGTACATAATTGCCATGTGATGAAATTAGGGGAGGCAGGAGTTTTAGCAGGAAAGAGCATCCCACGGCATTGAAGAAATGGAGATGTAACTGGTTGTTGTATCTTACATATTTATCAATATGATGCTTTTAAATCCATATTACATGCTTTTTCTACTTTCTTGAGTGAGAAATTACATGGGATTCTATGTGGTCAGTCTGTGATGAAGCTTATGAGCATTTTGAAGATTCTAGAGATAGATGGGATGCAAGTTCCCTGTTCTTTGGGGAGAAGAATTTGTTTTGGAGTTATAATGTGTTAACCTTTAACACCATCTTAAACTCACTTTCACTATAACAGAACTTTGAATTTGTAATGAGGATTGGCAATTAGGCAGTAGTAGTTTGTATATTCTAAACAATGCAACGTGAGAATCAGAAAATATGAAACATCAACCACCCTGCAGTTGGATACCATTAAGGTTTCAGAAATATGATCATGACGATGGTGATATTTACCTACGGTCCAGCCTTAGAATGATGTTGTAGAGACCTGATCACAAAACCCATGAAATGGGTAGCTAAAACTGAAATATATCACTAAATCTGAAAAGAACTGGGATACAATTGAGTTCATGCAAAGGCAGCAGTAATAGAAGTTCCACGTAACCTCTGACAAAAAAAAAAGAGTAGCGATAGCTGTACTATAAAATTTGTACTAGTTTTGTATTCCCACGAACAATAAAATAGGGTCCATGATGACTCACACTTTTTCTCGACAACTTTTAAGAAAAAATCTCACACATTTTTTGGTGATAATACAAGAGTAATATAGATGAATTTGGGAGTCTTTCCGTTTTTCTGAACTTTGTGGAGTGGGGTTGGTTGCATGTGTCAGTCTCGTATTGAGTACTTGCTAATATCTGGAAAACAGTGACGCTATAAACAACGGCCTATTAGCTCAGTTGGTTAGAGCGTCGTGCTAATAACGCGAAGGTCGCAGGTTCGAGACCTGCATGGGCCATTCCACTAAAATTTAGGACTTTATTTTTGTGGATAATTTATCCTGTATATTGCTAACTTTAATAAGTGCTACTTTGCATTTTTATTTTTTTTAATAAACATTTCAAACTAAAATTGCATTGGCCCTGAAATTTTGGCATCACCATATTAGGTTCTTTTCGAAACATTCTCGTAATTACCGCTGATGTGGCAGAACCTTTTTATTACTCTCAAATTTATTTGCTAAGTGGACTGCTTTTTTCCCCTTAGAGTTTTGAAACTAAAAATAACCCTTTAAATATTTACAAAAAACACCCCTGAAAAAAAGTTACAAACATCCTTCAAAAGTTTTGAAAATCATAGTAGATCCAGCTTCTTTTCCAAATAGACCATTGAAAGTTGAAAAAATAACAAATAACCATATGGCTTTTTTTTACAAAAAACCCCCCTACATTTTTAGGTCATTCCACTCTAATTTTAGGGTTTTTAATAATATTTTGTCCTGTATATTTCTAACTTTAATAAGTGCTACTTTGCATGTTAATTTTTTTAATAAACACTTCAAACTTGGCCCTGAAATTTTGGCATCATCATATTAGGTTCTTTTTGAAACAGTCTGGTAATTACCGCTGATGTGGCAGAACCTTTTTATTACTCTCAATTTTATTTGTTAAGTGGACTGCTTTTTTTTTGGGAAGTTTGGAAATTACAATTAACCCCCTAAACATTTACAAAAAACACTCCTGAAAAAGTTACAAACATCCTTCAAAAATTTTGAAATCATAAGTAGATCCAGCTTCTTTTCCAAATAGACCACTGAAAGTTGGAAAAAAAACAAATTACCCTATAGAATTTTTACCAAAAAAACCCCCTAAAATTTATGTGAACTTTTCAAAACATTCAGGGTGTTGTATATAAATTCTTCAGGACATTATTTTTAATTTTCAAAACATTTGTACACTCTTTACAAATTTTCCAGGGGTTTTTAAAAAGAAATTTAAGGGGTTATTTGAACTTTTTTTTGAAACTTTCACGATTGTTCATAAAAAAGTTGGGGGGCAATTTGTAAAAATTCTGGGGTCTGTTTATAAGTTTTGAAACTTTCTTAGTTAGTATTTTTCAAAAGGATTTTTATAAACTTGAAAGCTATTTCTAATTTATGAAACTTTTGGGGGATGCTGTAACTTTTTAGGGTTTGTTGGGTAAAATTTTAGGGAATTATTTGTAATTTTTTTAACTTTCAAAGGAAAAGTAGTGCGCTCAATATTTAGTTACCAAAAAAATTGAGGATGACAAAAAGGTCCCACTACGTCATCAATAATCAATGAAAATTTTAAAAAATGACCTAATGTCATGATGGAGAAGACGTTAGTTATCGCTATCGATGACTTTCAAAGTTTAATGGCTCAAATGAATTTAGCTAAAACATTAATGACCTAGACTGAATTTTTTCCATTCAAATAAATTATGATAAAAACTTTGGTAGGCCTTTGACGACAACTGCGTTAATGTAATGATAACGTAACATTTCATAACTGAGATATGCTTATTCTAGAAACTATTTCAATACTGTTGATGCTATGGATGACACAGTCAATTAATTATGGGTTGTTGAGGATGAGTAGGGTCCACTAACTTCTCCTGATGCCCGGTTTAGACTATTTCTTAACTCTCTCTGCACAAATAACAAATCGTGAGAGGTTGAGGTTGGTCCTCGGTGGTTCCTTCGACGATCAACTTAGCTGATAATTTTGAGTGGGGAAATAAATATATATCGGTTTAGAGTTTTTGTGGACAAATAATAGTTCAGAAAGTTGCTTACCTTAAAGTATGGAATAGTCTTTCCATTTATAGTAGTAAAAGAGGGGGTAGATCGGTAACCCCGGCCGAGTGTGAGCTGGCGGGTGAGTCAGCGTTGGCCTTACAGGTGTCAGCTGTTGAGTGGTGAAGAGGTCGTTTCAACATTAGTGTGAAGTGACATGAATCACATAGGCTGACGTGTCTTAAAGATCTACGAGCACAGAGGATTGATAGCTCTAATCTCACATTCAATGGGACGGCGACCTAATGTCAGCAAGGGGCTCGAGATAATTCGTCATCTTCCTATCCTAGGTGGAATGCTGAGATGTTCTGACTTTCGTGTCGACTTAGCAAGGAGTCGACCAACTAGCCACTCGGGTTGTCGGTCGGGTCGACTCAAAAAGAAGTAGGCAATTAGTACCGCCTTTTGAGTTGACCAGGCGAGATACTGGCTCTTCGAGTCTACCGAGTTAGATGTTTGGGTTGCCTTGAGGTAGTGAACTGGTCCGGGAACCCTAATACGGGACATATGTCGAGTAATCGGTTTGATTATAAGTTGATAATAAAAGTGCCATAACAAATACCAAAATTGATAGATGTTCAATGCCTTCACAAAAATGTGAAAGATTTATATATCTTAAGATTTTTGGACTATCAATATAAACTAATAAAGCAAAGATATATCTTAGGATTTTTTGGACTATTGAGATAAATTAATAGAGCATAGGTATATCTTAAGATATGTGGACTGTTGCTCATAAAGAAAACTATATCTAACTCCAATTTTTAGAGATATAAAGTTTCAACGTACACCCTCGATGTCGGATCGTGCCACAACTTTATCCGAAGGAAATATTCTCATTCTAAATTATTTATTCCTATTCTTTTTTTTTTCTCACATAAAATAAATAAAATTAATCCACCACCACAACTTCTCCCTCTTTCGTAGGCCCATGTTTTCCATTTTATTGGTCACAAATCATTCAAGGAAACTTGAACACGGCTCTGTGTGGGTCCCAATTAAAACGTATCATCACTACATAATTAACTTTAATAATATAAATAATATTTCACTAAGTAACACTGTAAAGAGTAAAACCAAACCGGTCTAGTATGATAGACCTTGCAATTTAGATACACAACTTCAAATATAATTCTTGATTTGTACGTATATCAGAATTCAGACAGCCAACATATTCACATTATTATCAACAGTTTGCTACATATGCATCAGATCAACAAAACATATCATCAAGGAAAATGAATGAATACACCAATCTCATACTTAGGGATATGATGTAGAACGCACTACATATATATTTATGGAGAAACTTGATCATCAAAAGCCCAAGTGTGGGTCCGATCAAAGAAATAATTTACAACGAATAACGTGTTATATCTCTCAAAACGTATGTCAAAATTGGATGAATTATAGATGTAAATCGTGTATTTTTCGAGACGGAGTCTAGCAAACCCACAATTATTCGGTTTGCCGCTGTCTGTTTTACGAAATTCCCTTCGGATTGAGAGATATCAACATTTTTATCAATTTTTTACTATTTTAGGTAATATTTTAGAAGTCTATTTTGATTAGGAAGCAAATCCAGTTTGATTCTAAATTTGACTAATTAACTTCCCTAATCATAGGGAGTTTTTTGAGAAGAATTTTGGTTATTTCTATTTTTGGTAAAGTTCGAATCCTATTAGGAGTCTTGTTTATTTTCTATTTACGCAGAGGATTGTAAACCCTAGAGGCATAACTTTTTATCAATGAAATTCCTCTTTAATATTTTCTTTGTGGATTTAGAGATCGTTTTTTGTGGATTCAGAAAGCACCTCTTGGTGGATTCTGAGGTTTTCACTTCCGCACTGCGTTAGGATACTAGATATGAATCGCTATTTCATCAAACAGTATAAGATGGAACATAGACATCAAAAGAGGCTCATTTTTTAAATAGCACTCATATGCCCTATTGTTTCACATATTTCTCACTTATATACTCCAACTTGTATTTGGGAGTAAAAAAGTATTCTAAAATTTTTTAAACTTGCATTTGTATACCCTCACTTATTTTGGCTACACTTGGATGCTCTAAAATTTTTACAACTAACACTTAAATATCCTAAAGTTTTTAAAACTTGCATATAAATGCTCTAGTTATGCAAGCTTGAGGGTATGAAGTGTAAGTTTTAAAAACTTTAGGGTATTAAATGTCAGATTTAAAAACTTTAGTATTTAAGTAGAATTTTAATAACTTTAGGGTATTTAAGTGCTACCAAAAATAAATGAGGATATATACGTCTAAATTAAAAAATGGGAAGTAGATGAAACAGTAAGGTATATAAGTGGTATTTATCCTAATTGTGCCAATATAGGATTTTCCCTAGGGGTGCATTCGGTCCGGATACGGCTCGGATATGATGCTTACCATATTCATATCCGCTTACTCATTTCGGATACG
>JBAKGM010000233.1:6392068-6418534 GCA_037177215.1 Asparagus racemosus
AATTTGATTAATAACGCCTACTTCCCGTTCCTCGTGGGATCGATAATCTTTTATACTATAACTTGTTAAGTTGTATACTTGCAACTTAGGCGGAGGTAACGCTTTTGCCCCATCAGGTAACCCAGAAACGTCAAACATCTCATGTAGGGCAAAGCCAAGCTCCCCAACCGATGTGAAGAAAGTGCACGTGTCCGGGTTGTAAAGCTCCAGCATGGCGAAAAAACCATAATGGTTTTGCAAAATCCCGTGACGAGTCGCTAATATAGGGGTCCTGAGACCAGAATCCTTGACGGGCCCGCTTAATTCCTCCATTACGAAGTCAACCATGCGAGACCACCACCTGATACTGGTGGAATGCACCCACTCAGGAGTCCTGAAGCCTTGAGTAGGAAATTCTCCCTTCACAGAGATGAATTTCCGAACGAATGTATTCGCCATATTAAGAGTTTCACCCATCGGGTAGTGCTTCTTAACGGACCCAGGTCTCAATGTCACAAGTTGTCGACTGTATCCAGCCAGATGGACACCATGAGAAGTAAGTTGCCCAACTGATACGCCACCCTGCTCACAAACAATATCCCATTGCATCGGTCTGGGGATGGACGCATACTGGAAGTAGGAGATCAGGAACATCCGCTCCATGTTCTGTAAGAAGAGGTGACTACCACCAATATCTCGTAGCCACTTGTAGTTCATGTCATACATGGCGGAGGTGTCAATGTCAACTGAATCCCCAAAAAAGAAGGTAGGCTTCTTCAGAATCTTACGGTCTTCAGAATCTTACGGTCTGAAGTTTTAAGGCTGGCGTCAGTTGCAATGGCCCAAATAGTTTTAGGAGAGGCCTGAGCGATGATCTCCCCACGCTCCAGAGTTCGATCCTGGAAGGTGGGAAGTTTCAAGTGGGAGCTGAAAGGCACATTCAGGTCCACACCACCTTCATATCCAAAGTGGTGATGGAACGACAACTGGAGTAGCGTACTACAGAAAGAGAGGTGAGATTAGTGAAGTATATGATAAAACCTAGTCTTTAAACGCAGTAATGAACCTTGCACTGCTACTTTTAGATGCAGAGGCCACCCCTGCGTCTCAAGTTCAAAATGCAAAGCTCAACCCTGGGTCTCAAGTTCAAAACACAGAGCTCAACCCTACGTCTCAAGTTCAAAATGTAGAGCTCAGCCCTGTATCTCAAGCTCAAAACGCAGAGCTCAGCCTTGCGTCTCAAGTTCAAAATGCAAAGCTCAACCCTGTGTTTCAACTTCAAAACACAGAGCTCAACCCTGCGTTTCAAGCCCAGAACACAGAGCTCAACCCTACGTTGTAAGTCTAAAAATGCAAGGGTCAACCCCCGACGTTTTGACTTAGAAACACGGAGGTCGTCCCCTCATTTTCAATGCTAAACGCAGAGATCCCCCCCCCTTGCGTTCGTACAGGGACTTGTCAAGACAAGTTCTCTAGGGTCAAACTCTGAGGCTTACCACTGAGGAGAGGGACGGCTGAGCGGCGGAGCGGTCGGCTGAGCGGCAGCGCCCTCGGTGGTCAAGGCTATCGGTGCACCAGAACCAGCCATAGTTCTCTTGGGTTTGCAAGCAATCTTCTTCGGAGCCATGAGGGTTTTCTTTCAGTAGAAGTGGAGGTCACTAGAGAATTAAACAAAAGGTTTTTCATTTGGAAGATCAGAGAAAACAAGTACAAAAGTCTGTAGACTTTTTGATTTGACTGTAAGCTGTCTATTTATAGACAGCTGGAGCTGTCAAATTGGCACGAGATTCGAAGAATCCCGCCTGAACGCGATCTCCACGTTTCATTGCTAAGTTATTTTGAAACGACTTTTAAGTGCCGGGGTCACCTCCGCGTTTTAACTTTCGAACGCAGAGGTCACCTCAGCATTTTAACTTTTGAACGCAAGGGTCACCTCCACGGTTTCAGCTCATAACGTAAAGATCACCTCCGTGTTTCAAACGCATAACGCAAGGTTCACTAGTGCATTATAAGATGCTCCAGTTCAAAGTTCACCAACGCGCTATTGATGGCGAAATTCAACTTCGCGGCGAAGCTGAAATGTCTCCCAGGGCCAGGAATGCCCACTACGACCCACCGTTATCAATAAAATTGTCATGCATGTCATATAATTAGAGAAGAATAGGCTATAATCATCAAAGTGAAGAAAATGGAAATGATAAGTAGACCCGTTATAATAGCATTGAAGTCCAAAGTATTTTAAAAATTCGTTCTAGTCAACTATGAACTTTTGAAAACTTTGGAGGGGGTTCTGTAGGCTGTCTAAAAAATCACTGCAGATAGTCCATCCTCATTAAATACGAACAATGAAAGTCACGATGAAATGACTTTCAAAAGACCACAATTTGAGGATTTTCTATAGCAATCAACGAAGGATACAATCCAACAACCTTCATGCTGCCCAATGGGAATCCCAATTTTAACGGTCTGCACTAGTACCAATAGGAGTTATAATCAATGACTCCCAGACTTCAAGAAAACATGGCAAAGATCACAAGATGATGATCTATGAAAATAGACTACAAATTGATGGTCTCTTTGATTAAAAATGCGGAGCTCACCACTGCGTGAAGCGCACTACCACGCAAGGCTCAAAACTCGTGGCTCACCACCCGTTTCCAAGCTCAAAATGCATGGCTCATCACTAAGTTTCCAAATTCAAAATGCAGAGATCATCACTGCGTTTCTCAAATCAAAGCGCAGAGGTCATTTAGAACGTGGATCTCGCATTTGACCCATTCAAACACGTTGTAAACAGTTCCGAAACCGTTTTACACAATTTGAGGAGAGATTTAAGGGGTCAATTACACCCCTTAAACCCCTATAAATAGCTAGGATAATAGCTGAAAAGGGGTCTGGCATGAAGAGGACTTCCACGAGTCAAGAAATCCTCTTTGGATCGGTAAAACTCATCTTTTTTGATTTCGCAAACTCGTTAGAGTTCTAAATATGCTCTGCGAGTCCTTTTAAGTGTTGTTCCATGAGTCAAGACGGTCAGATAGTCAACGGGATACAAGATTCAAGCTCCCATCGCTATCGTGAAGAACCCAAGTTAAACAAAGGGAAGGATCTCCGCTGATCTTTCGTTCTTTTGTAAATAGGACAACCAATCAAGGAAGTTTGTAATTTCTGTCTTTTTCTAAGTCAGTTAGAGAGAATAAATTCCGATTTCACATTTCTCGAATTTCCTCTCGAACAATCGGTAGGAGGAGTAGCTGTACCTCCTGTAGGTGTAGCTGGAGTAGGACTCATTTTAGTATCATAAGCTAGAATTTGCCCTTCAAAATCGGAGGAGGAAGCCATTAGATCGAAGAAATAGAGATTATAAAAGAGTATTAGAGAGAAGTAGACGAGTTTTGAATGAGAAAAACAAAGGAAAATCATCTCTATTAATAGAGGCAGCCCCTAGCCAAATGACCAAAATACCCTCAAATTTTGACTTTTTTTTGGGGGTATTTTGGTCAAAAGGCCAAAAAACGGTCAGTTTTTTGACCGTTTTAGACCGGGTCAGGCAGGGCCGCTTGGTCAAACGGTCTTTTTTTTACCATTTAGACCGGATCGGGCCGGGCTTGGCCTCGGCCCGGGTTTCCGGGCTTTGCCCGGGCCCGGGCCGGGTCCGGCCTGGCTAGGCCTGGTCTGGGCACCGGGCCGAGCCTGGACCGTGGACAATTGTGGACAGGCCTACCCCAACAAAACAGACCCTAACACTTCTCCCTCAAATTGACCTCATCTAATGTCGCTATCGACCTCAGACCCTAATCTTGCCTTTGGCCTCAAATCAATCCCAAATTGCAAACCCTAATCTAGCATTTGACCACAATTGAAAACCTAATCTCATCAATGCCTTCATCTTCCTCCTCAAACTCAAATTGCAAACCGTAACTGATCTCCGCTACCTTGTTTCAATGCTGGAAGAGAATTAGGGTTTTCTCTTTGATCTAGACTTCTCTCCGATCTCGGCTTCCTCTTCGCGATGCTCCTCATGGTATCTCAATCATCTAAGGTAGTTGTTTCAATCTTGATCTGTTCATTTCAGATTTGATTCAATTTTGATCCGCTTGGTATATCAATTTAAGTTCATCAATAACATATGTGAATTATTATTATTATGATATGTTGAGCTTTAGAGTTTATTTGGGATGTAAATTTTTGCCTCTTCTAGATTCGTTGAATGTAGACTTCGTTTTTTCTGAAAGATAATTATAGTTTGTAGCTTAATGCAATTTTATGAAACTAGATTGCTAGGAACGAGCATATGCGTGCGATGTGTTCCACATTGGTATAAATTTGTAAATTTTTTATGCATGACTTTGTTAAATTTGTTGGATTTTGGATATCAAATGATATATTTTTTAGTTGTTATGGATATCAAATGGTAGTGGAAGATTTCAACATTTTCTCGGTAGAAGTATAATCATTGAAGACGGAATTATATGGGTATAAGCACGACAGCAAAGGTTTTCTGGATATTAGTGTGCCTGGTTCAATGTCTTAAACTATTCAAAGATTCCATTAAAATTTTATATCCCGAATCATATGTCAACTAAAGGTGTTACTACCAGTATCGGGTCATTTACGGAGTTTCTTCGTAACCGCGAACACCTGCTTAAATCTATTGATGTAATTTAAAGTACTCACAACTAGGGGTGCATTCGGTCCGGATACGGCTCGGATATGATGCTTACCATATCCATATCCGCTTACTCATTTCGGATACGGATACAGATACGGATATGCCTCGGTAAGGAAAATTCATATCCATATCCGCTAAAATTGGATACGCATGCGAATATATAAGCGGATATGCATGCGGATATAAAACGGATATGAAAAAACTAGATATTGTTGAAAATATATAGTTCATGTGATACAAAACAGTTCATTAATATGTTTATTATATCTGAAAAGCTAAAATTAGATATCTTGATCGTCAAAATTAACATCATATCCATAATCTAAAGGCTAAAACCATTGTAACAATATAGCTAATATGTATTCGGATATTTCTTCGCTACAAAACTATATTCGTAACCATATCTTTTCGGTTATAGATTTGAGTAACCATATCCGTATTCTAACGGATACGGTTATGGATATTTCCTCGGATTAAGATATGGTTTAGCACCCCTAATTTTCCCCCATATTATTTGTTTATTTACTTTTTAAGACAAGTCTTCAATCGCCCGGGCCCACCAACTTGCGCGCGCTTTAACGAAGGGCCAGCCCGGCACCTCGCAGTCGCATATTACTACGCAACCCAATAACACCAAAACACGTGGATGGCACGTGACTCATCTCTCCCTGATTATTATAATATGCGGCGAATTGGGACTTAAATCTTCTGAGAAACTCTCCCCTGTTTCTTTTCGGATCAAATCCCTGCTCTCTCTCAAAAAAAGGTTAGCAACAATTCAATTAGAAATGCTAATTTCTTGTTTAAATTCGATTTTTTTGAAGGATTAGAGTTCGGATTAGATCGGGATCTTTGCTTGTTAGGGTGAATTTTGTTATGTATTGTAGAAATTTGGACGTTTCTGGTTGATTTTGACTTCGATTATTTCATCTGTGTCCAATTTGTTGGAATTTTCTTTTAATGCGTTGATCTGTTCTGATAGTGATTTTGTTCTGCAACGCGGTCTTTTAGGTTTCCCCAATATTCTCTCTTTTTAGTAGATTGGCAACATTAGGTCCTATAATTCATGTTTAGGGACTCGATTAGTTTGGGATGTTGGCTTATTAGGGCAAATTTTGTTATATTTCGGAGGATCATGGGTTGACTTTGATTTTAGGTTTCCAAGCTTTGACCTTCTGTTAGTTGATGTTGATATTAAGGAATTAATTAACGATTTTCTATTATGGTATGGTTTATAGAGTAAGATTGGAATAGAAATTGGGGCTTTGGGGAAGAAATCCGTGAATAAAGAGATAAGCTGGTTAAAACTTTGTGTTTTTTTGGGTCCCAAACTGCAAAATTTGCACTGACTGAGCTTAGGTTACTTGCTACTTTATAAGTATGGATCATCTGAAGGCTTATGGATTTTGCACTGACTGTTCATTTACTGACTATTTGTAATTGGCGAGGAATCTCAACTGCATTTAATATCGTGACATAGAAATTTAAAACTTTGGGAGCTAGGATATGCCTATTTGGTTTTACTTTTCTGTGACTCTTTATTTTCGGGCACTCGAGTTTATGTGTGTTCGTGTTGATTAAATGAAGTCCCATGTGGTCAATTGGTTATTCTTTATAACTAAGTATACCTAACTATTGTCTGTAATTTCATTCATTACATACATGAGCCAGAATTGTCAAAAATTAAACGTCATTATATTTTACATTTTAAAGGCTTTATTTGGAACTTTCATCCTTGAGGCAATTTGCCATGTGAATCTTCCCTATGACAACTATAGCAAATACTTTATCCTAAATCTTTGTGTCTGACCCTTGTCTATTTTTTTCCTCTTGCACTTAAATTTTTTTTGTTGATATTTTCTCAAAAGAATTGGATGCTATCTGTACATGCTTCTCTTCAGACTGTTGCTTCCTCATGGCCCATGGCTACCTCAATGTGCCCTCTGTTGCGACCTAGGTTTCTTAGCTCCCCCTAGCTACATGATGAAAGCTGTTTACCATTGCTGATTTAACAACATATATGTAGATGGTTTGAAATCCACCCCCAGCCCCAAACTACACGCTAATGCACACATACACAAAATACCCAAACTTCTTATTTATGATATTCAGTTAGTGAAATACCTCATATGCAGTGTTTTTCTTCATTGTATATGCATGCATTATCAATAAATATGATTAGGACCATAGTTCTGTTGTTTCTAGCGATCTTCTTGTTAGAAAATGATGAAAATACCATGTGAAATTTCATTTTCTGTACTGTTTGCATCATTTGGTAGAAAAATAAATAAATAAATTGCATGTTGTTTCTTTTTAACACTTTTGACATTGGTTATCTACTTCTTAGTCCTAGCCTAGGATATGCTTGCATTTGTTATTCTCTTATTTTCTTTTCCTCAATTTTACTTTTCTTTATTGCATTTAGTTCCCAACTTCTGAACTATGTGATTAAGCATTGATTTTAATGCTTAAATCTTGGGTGTATCTCTTTTATATTTTGAATTTTCTTTTCCTTGGCCTTGTCCATTAGGAAAATCTCTGAAGCCAAGACCTTTAGGGTTTTCGGTAACATACTAAGCTAGATTCAGACCAGTTGCTTCACCTAAGCCTCTTAAACTGTCAACTATTAGTTTTATATTTAGTAAGTAGACGACTTAAAATTGATTGTTGTTTGGCAACCATAAGGAGTAACTAAACATTAATGGAAACATTCGGGTTAAACCATCTTCCCTCTGGTTTAGTTAATAGCAAATGACGAAAGAATAAAGTGCTCTGACTGCTTTAACTGGTCTATGGTATACGTTTTGGCTAATTAGCTGGAATACACCACTGGAACCAGTTAAATCAACTTCATTCCATTACGAACTAGGCCTGAGGTGTTTAGAATGTGCCCTCTATTTTCATGCTCTTGAAACAAGATGATCCTATATAATCCTTATCTAATCTGGGTCACAGAACCAGATCTACCTGCTTGTATGTGTATTGTACCCTGCAATAATATTCATCTGAAGTATGGAATTAGACCATGCTAGTATATTATCCATGTGAATGGTGGAGTCCTAGTAGGTTATTACTCATTAGCATACTGATCTTCTATTTTTCTAAATGATTAGTAATAAAGCCCTGATCTGTTCATAAACTGACCAATGATATGTCGACCTTTCCCCACAGTTTTAGACAACCTGACCTTCATGAGTTCAAGACGCTCGTTGGCATATAGTGTTTCCTGTGCGTCGGGAAACAAGAGTGACTTCTCTGTTTTAGTTCTTCCAGAATTTTTGGGTGGTCCTATTGTCTGTGTAAACTTCCAGTTGTTCAAGGCCATTGTCAGGGTTCCTTCTTCATCCATTCCCTTGGAGATTTGTGGAGGGAGCCAGCCTTAGCTGGAACTGTGTTTCTCTTTTGAAAAAAATATATCGTTTGCCGTTGCTGAGAACTCTGGGCCATGGTTTCTTCTCAGATACCGGGTCTGACCAAGACCAATGTCCAAAAAGCTTTCAAGAAGCAGTTGCTTCTGCCCATGGGCCCACCTGATGTTGTTCCCTCTGAGCATGTGGAATTCGATTTTTCTGATGTTTTTGGTCCATCCCCAACTCAAACCTCTACGGGAGTAAATGTGTTTGCTTCTGATGGCTCCACACCTACTGCATCAGATGACGTAGTTTACACCGAACCAGTGGTAATTTTGGCTCGTTCACATTCTCTGGTGGGGCCAACAGCTCTTGTTTGCCAATCCCCGCGGCTCCGCAAACACATATTACATGAGGCTGATTTGGAACTTGTAGAGTGTCCATCAGGAGTGGAAGGGGAACAAGATAAGCCATCCTCCTGCATTGCTGAAGAACATGAAGTGCCATCTTCTGAGAATGTTGAAAGAGTGGGACTTGAAGATTTTGATTTCTTGAAGGTTGTCGGGCAAGGTGCATTTGGAAAAGTTTTTCAGGTGATGAAAAAAGGAACATCAGAAATATATGCTATGAAGGTTGTAAGAAAGGACAAAATCCTCGAAAAGAATCATTCTGAATACATGAAAGCTGAGAGGGATATATTGACTAAGATCGATCATCCGTTCATTGTTCAGCTCAGATACTCTTTCCAGGTAAAATACTCTTCTTCTCTTGACTTCACATCTACAGCAATCCTAGTTTGTAAAATGCCATTAATCCCACATCCTGACCTTTCTGATACAAAATAATTAGGTTCTCAATATTAAATGTGTTATATTATGCTTGTTGCGTTATGCTTATGAATTCGGGTATAGATGGCAGCCCTGATTTATTAATAAACAAACAGACAAACATTAACATCTGGGTAGACTATATATTTTAGCTGACGTCATGATAATTTCTGCGATATTAATCCACAGGAGTCTTTATCATTGGGGAAGTACACTTTATGGATTTTGTTCTCTTTCTGCAGACAAAATATCGATTATACCTCGTGCTAGATTTTGTTAATGGAGGACACCTTTTCTTTCAGCTATATCATCAAGGCTTATTCAGGTGTTTATACAATGATCTGTTTTCTGTTAGCCTTTAAAATTGATTACTGTATCTGTATTTGGATATAATTGGTGCTAACTATATCAGAGAGGATTTGGCTCGCATTTACACTGCTGAAATAGTGTCTGCTGTTTCCCACCTTCATGCAAATGGCATAATGCATAGGGACCTCAAACCTGAGAACATTCTTCTGGATGCCGATGGCCATGTAAAATCCCATTTCTATTATCCCGTGTCTATAACTTTCTAAGTGCACGTACCAACTGCTTGAATAATTAAATGCTCTTGTTTTACTCAGGTCATGTTGACTGACTTTGGCCTAGCAAAGGAATTTGAAGAAAACACTAGATCAAACTCCTTGTGTGGGACAGTTGAGTACATGGCACCAGAAATAATTCAGGGAAAGGGCCATGATAAGGCTGCCGATTGGTGGAGTGTTGGAATCCTGCTGTTTGAAATGCTAACTGGCAAGGTTTGTTTTCTTTTAAATTGTTAACACTAGTTTTATAGGCATTCGAATTTGTTTTGCGTTTAAGTTTTGGCAGGCAGAGTCTCAGGCTCTATTTGTATACTGGATTACGCTAGAAGCATGATCCTAGGGATTTGTTCTATCAGGCGCTGGCCTGGGCTTTCTCAGTTATTGTGTACTTTTTTCTATTAGCTTGAGGTTCACATCAAAGTTAAGGGTGACGGAAATTGTGGAAAAGCATGGCAGTTTCTCAATCTACTAAGAGAACTAGAGTAAATGGTCAGAAAGTCATTATCTAGAATTTTCTCCTTACAAAATGATGGTAGAAATGATTGAACTACCAATATTTCTGATGTTTTATGCTTTTGTGCATATTCATGCTAATTATCTGCACTTATAATAAGAAAGGAATCACCATCATTTCTTTTGTTTGTTTGAACTTCAAAACTCCTTTGCATAATATGTCGTCTTGCACGCGTGCAGCCTCCTTTCACCGGTTGTAACCGGGATAAAATTCAGCAGAAGATTGTGAAGGATAAGTTGAAGTTGCCAGCTTACTTGACTAGCGAGGCTCATTCGCTGTTGAAAGGGGTAAGTCTACGGGTTTTACTCTTTACTTTATAGCGTCAGTTGCAGCTATGTCTGTATTATGGCTGCGTGTCACTTATACTGTCTAACCAATTTTATTAGCACGCACATCCTCCTTGATGAGAATTTTTTTTTTGTTACCAATGTGAAGGGTAATTTAGTCTTTTCTAAGCTAAAGTGAGATCAATAGTCAATTTATAACATATGACGTCCATGTGACATCTCTACCAAACTGGAGAAATAATACCTTCTTGAGTTGAGGGATGTAGGTGCTAATAAAACAGTTTTATAAGTGGGCATACAAGAAATCATCTGCGATTAACCCTACTTTCTGAAGAGCAGGACTTAGACCCGATTCATTTCTCTGCTTGCAGTTATTACAGAAAGAAGCAAGCAAGCGTCTAGGCAGTGGACCTGCTGGCAGCAACGAGATCAAGAATCACAAGTGGTTCAAGTCCATAAACTGGAGGAAGCTCCAAGCTCGGGAAATACAACCGAGCTTCCGGCCAAATGTAGCGGGCAAAATCTGCGTCGCCAACTTTGAAGAGCGCTGGACAAGCATGCCCTTAACAGTCTCTCCTGTAGCCAGCCCAGTTGCTGGAAGCAGCAACTTCAGTGGGTTTACTTATGTGAAGCCGTCAGTGTTTCTTCAGAAGCCGAGTCCTCTTAGTTGAATACTTGTTAGATTTACTAGCTGTATTGCTTTCGGGAAGTTTGGTTTGTTTGATATCTTATGAAAGTTTGCTCTTAGGTTTGTTTGGCGCCCTCGTCGTGGTATATTTGCTATATTTTAAGGTTGTTTAAACTGGAATCTGTCATGTGCATGTGTTATTTAAGCGAGAAGGTAGGTATGTAATTATGACTGTAAATATTATTCTGCCTGCTAGAAGGAAAATATAATGCTATGAGTAATGTATGGGTTCTTTTTAATGATGAACATTGTGTAATTGCATTCTAATTAAACATTTGAAGTATTGAAATGAAGTGCTCAGAAAAGGCTTTCCATCTTTAAAAGGAACGGCTCACGTTTGAATAATAATGACTACGCTACTCTTCTACTACGACAGAGATGCGATCTCCGTTGATACCTTTCGCTCTCGTGGTGTAGAAAAAGTGTAGGAGTTCGATCTCCGTTGATACCTTTCGCTCTCGTGGTGTAGAAAAAGTGTAGGAGTAATAGTGTAGTTACAACTACTATGTTATTTAACGATGTAACAGCTTATGATAAAAGTTGTCTGCTACGGATTTGAAAAGAGAAGTAATAGAATTTTCAGTGCCAAATGCTATAAATGCCGGTTAATACTAAATAATTAATGACATCTTTAGAGCATAGCACAAACTATTTAGGATAGAACATTTGTTACAGTAGAATTGCAGATGGCTAACTCAACAAAGAGATAGCAGAAACAATATTCAGGTAAAATATTTTAGATTTCATACTGCAACCATTAAATTCATCAAAGTAGCAATTCCGAGCCTAAATACAAATTTGCTAGCAAATTCGCTAAATTATAAATAAGCGAGAAAATAAAAAATACATTTCTTTCTTCTCATATAAAATGAATAATGGCGAAGGAAAAGAAATCATATTGTCAACCCTTGCGACGATCAACTATGGCCTTGAAACCAGTCTTAATTGGTGCAACTGTTCGAGAAGAACCACACTGCAAGAAAAATAAAAGTAAAATCATAAAGTAAGAAGAATATTAACAACAAATAGACTTCCCTGTAAATAGAGTAAACTTAACATCATTTGCTGATGATTTGATCTATGATGCAAGATTAGAAGTTTAATTGACAAGAATATAGGAACTCTACGAAGATATAACTAGCTAAATCCACATGAGCATAAAATTTGATCGTTTTAGGCACATTTAAGAAGTAGGTTTTGCAGAAAATAGGTTATAAGCAGTAAGGAAATACCTGTTCACACCGAAGGAAGAACAACCGGTTCTCCTTGGAAAGTATAGTATCAGGGCTTTTGCAGCCATGGCATGTTACATATTCAGCTGGAAACAAAAATGTAAATATTAAGACATTATCAAATGATGCAGTGAGAAAAGTACCGTAAACAAATAACCTAAGCAACAGCCTTGAGTTACTCAAATTATCGCCCATTTGTGATACATTAACCCCAAGTTAGTCAAGTGATGACCCATTTGTGAACATTTCTGAAGAAAAAAAGACAAATGTACTGGATTCTTACTCATGCTGATGTACGTATCGAAAACCTCAACAAATTTGAGAATAACATTTTCAGATTGTTCCTTCTGTTTACTCTATAGAAACACCTACTTCCTTTTGAAAGAAAAAGAAACAATTCAAAATGTCTGTAACTAAAAATAGTAAATTGAGAATATTTAGTCTTACAATCAAAATTTGACCGGGTGTCCGATAGCTGCCTGCAAGGAAACCTTCCAGAAAAACCGCAGGGGGAACAGCTTGTAAAGTTTGCCTAATTTACATGAAGGCTGCTAATTGTTATCTTTTGAGTAAAATGAATAAGTCTAGTATCTTAATGTGTTTTGACCAGTGCTAGCAATGCGCGATGCACAATGAGGGACACTAAGTCCCTTTATGCGCTCATGCGCAACGCAATACGATACACGCGCCCAAGTGAAGAGAGGCACACACCACGCACATGATTTTTCAAGATAGATAATCAAGCATGAAAGATATTGTTTATGAATTTTCCCTTAAAAAGTATGTCAAGATACTATCTATTATCAAATAACAAAATAAGGTCTTAATTCATAATGCTAACACGCCCAACATAATACAAATATTCATAATTTTCAAAATCAAAAGTCAAATCAAGACTATTATCAAAGCAAAATCAAACAGTGAACAACAACGAGTGAGGGTCCGCAATTGGTCTAGTAAAATGATCTAATGAGTTCATTTTTCTTTTTGGGACATGTATTATCGTGTATAAAGACCCAAGTGAAATGTTAAGGAACAAAAATGTAAGAAACTATGCCTTGCATGTGTCCTATGCTAAACACACACATGCAGGGTACTTGTGATTCACAAAAAAACGCTGCCGCATCAGATGCGGGGAGCTTTGCCATCGCCTCACATCGCAGGGTGCATAAGGCTCAATGAGGCGCACGCCTTCGTGATGAAAAGGTCTAGTGTCTTAAATGAAAACTCGGTGACAACAATGGAAACTATAAGGTATTTAATAGACTGCACACTTTTAAATTGTGATTGTAGAATCCAGTGGGAATAGCTAGGGTGGAAATGCAGTATCTTCCCTTTCAATAACTTAACTTCTGGGAAATTGTCACCTAGATTCAATAAGATTCAATAGCATTTGGATCTGCTTCATACAAGGAAACAACTAGATATTTACCACGAAAAATTCAGTATCATTGTGATTAATGTTTTATTTTTTCATATATACCCCACAAACTCTATAATATTTGCATATTAACCCCCCTCCCATCTTACTATTTGCTAACCCTAAATTCCTTAAGGTTGAACCCCCCCCCCCCCAACAACAACCAAAAAAAAAAAGAACCTCTCTTACTATTTGCATATATACCTTGCAAACTCTAGCATATTTGCATATTAACCCCCTCCCCCATCTTACTATTTGCTAATTTATCCCTAAATTCTTCAAAGACTCTCCTCCTTCCCCCACTCCCTCCCATCTTACTATTACCTCTCCTAGCATATTTGCATATTAACCCCCTCCCCCATCTTACTATTTGCTAATCTATCCCTAAATTCCTCAAAGGCTCCCCCCCCTCTCCTCATGCTCACCTCAGTAAAGAGGGGAGAAGGTAAGTGTTCACAGGAAATAATACAGATCAAATGATGGCAGGAGAAATAAATAACTTACAAAGGGAACCAGCCGTAAATGATACAGAATGTTTACAATAAGGAGATTTATTTGGAAACAGATGATATTATCAAGGGGGAAAAAAGAATGATGAGATGGAGAGTTGAGCTAGACTACTATTAATAGTATCCAACGTCCGAATACTATTAATAGTATACAACATATTATGCATGAAATAAGATGGACAACGTTATAACATAAGATTAAAAAAATCAGATGAGATGCATCATAATATCGAGTGCTGATGTTAGAAACATCTTCATCATCCCTAAAGACGTAAACATCAAAAGAGGTTTCCTACACAGAATGCCATCAAAATTCGGCAAAAAGCAGATAACTATATATGAAAGAAAAACATAACACCCATCCATTACAACTGATACAAATGTGCTCCATCCTAATTAAGAAGAAATATTGGGAAAAGAAGGAATATTTAACACTCAACTGTATACACACCATCTATACTACTTATTAAAAACTAAGTGAGAGGGTAGTCATTTAAGGATGTCGATTCCTTATTAGGTTCAAACATTAACTCATTTCTGTAATTAGGTAAGTTCAACATAGCTTATAACTGCTAATTAGCATGTTAAAAAACCTATTGAATTAGAGTAAAAACAACAATATTATAAAATCGTTAGAAAATAACATGTGAAAAACAACATCATTGAAATTGTTCAAAAAAGTGTATGGTATGAGCTATGTATCATCGAAGCTAGATAGTGTGCATGTTGAAAAGTAGATTGTTTTTATGAATTCAAAATATTAAATAAAAGTGTTCCAAAAATTAAGAACTCAAAATTCATATTCAGATTTAATGATAGTAATTTCAACACTATTAATGAAGTCTTAGTAATTTTCTTCCCTGATATATCTTAAGCATAAAATATATGTAAGCTCCGTCGTACATGGACATATATCTATTTTTGTCTATTTCATTGAGGTTTTGATAAGTACGCTTTACGATGATGCATAAGAGCTCAAGAATTTTTGTAAGGAACTTTGTAAGCTGCTTAGCTCTTAAAAAATATTTGTTTTGACTTTTTAATAGAAACACCATATATACAATTTAATTTAATTTCCTAGATCATTTGCATTATGCATGTTGGCTAGCACTAAATAAAAAAAATTACTCAGAAAAGAAAAACGTATCAAGTATACACACTCATGTGAGGGAGGGAGGAGAGAGGGAACTTACTGATGTATTTTCGAAGGATAGTCTCGAAATTTTTAGGAACAAATCTTCCCCTTACAGACAACCTCTGTTGTCCATCAAGATATCCACTTGTACCAAGCTCAGCTAGCAAGTAATCCTGGACATGCTCCGGCTGCCTATGCATCCTGTAAATCAAAAGAAAAAAAATCCTCAAGAATGATTACCAAAGTAGAAGACCAATATTGGAAAACTGTCATCCACATTTGAAGGAAAAAAAGGAAAGGCTCATTAAATTTTTAAGCTTCAGCTTTTCGTAATTTCTGATATTTCAACATGGACCCAGTACATGCACATCAACTTGATGAGAATACCGTCTAGGGTGGAGGCATAATGAAAAGTTTCTTATATGATCTTTGAATTGGGAAGTGCCACCAACTGTCAAACAACGGAAGTTAAAGAGTTTTTTAAATATTCAGAATGTTGATATCATTTTCCCAACTCTTTAGCAACATGGTAACATTGCTTTGGATTGCAGAATAAGAGGGTTCCCCATTTGCTAGTAACAGAGGTTGCGTGGGCATACCATCAAGATCCAATGACAAGTCTGCTTAAAAAATCATAAACTTTCCCAAATATTGTTTTTTTAAAGGAATGGTAACCACATTCAATTCAGCTCATTGCTTAATAACTCATTTTCATGAACAACAAAATCATGGGTAATACACGGATAGGAATTAAATCTGATAAGATTTCCCATCTCTTTCCGTTTTAATTGTGAAAGTTAAACTTAAATGCCTCACGTCTTCACACATTGGCAGTGGTATCAGTCATCTTCACAAGAAAAACAGTAAGAACTAACATTCTGCATTTTAGTAGACTTTGTTGCATTGGACTAGATTACCGATATATTTTGTTAACTCAGATAAAACTAAAGTCCTTGTCAACACATTGTTCTTTTAAAGCCAGCACCTTTGATTGCTAAATGTAATTCCCTAAATGGAATGATAAAGCAGAATAATATGATGTCGAGACATAACTAAGAAACACTAAGATAATACATGGAATATGATGTGATAGCTAAAGCAATCTCCATTTAAAAAAGTAAAATCACCACAGATTACTAAAACAAAGCAAGCCTCATGAAAATGATGAAGCAATAGCATTGGAAGCTACAGAATCATAAGAAAAGAGAAAGAACACATACGTCTTGCATAGAACCATAAAATTTGCAAACACCGTCTTTTTACTTCCTTCTCTAAGAACTTGTGGGGGCCTCAATGTTGTCCTTCGCCTCTCTCCAGCAAGATCCGGATTATTTTCACGTAATATATTGAATACTCCACCCAGAAGCTGGTTGATTAAAAAAAAAATTCAAATCAGTCTTCTAATCACGGAATTTGCAGAATGAAGAAAGAAAATATAAAAAACAACAATGATTAGATAGCAGCCAATTTGTACCACTAAGCACTGACAAAAAGAATTTGCCAATTAGCAGTGATATAGACATTTAACTGAAGCAAACTGCTGCTTAAGTTAAATGCCTCAAGTATCACCAGTGGAAACTCAACTAGTCAGAATTATTTCAAAATATAAAATATGCAATTTTCTGTCATGTAAGAACAGAAGAACAAAATAAGCTTTTGATATCATGAAGAACATTCAAGTGAACTTGCCAGTGAAGCCACCATGAAACAGCAATAAAGAAAATTTGCAAGTGATCTTGCTAGTGAATCTACCATAAATAGATTTTGTTATTCTCAAAGTAATATTGGCAGATATCAATTATAAGCGATATAGAATTGTCGGAAAGCAATATTGCAAATTGAGGAGGTAAGGCCATTACTGAACTCATGTTTCAATCTGCTTTCACCTTTCACCAAGGGAAACAAAATAGAGATGTGTGTTGTTTATCAATTAAGAACAAACACTATTGACGTAGGAAAGATACAAAATAACCATAGCCAGAGGGTGCAATTTAATTTCATTGATAAGGGGTTGTTTTCATCATACCTGATTCACAAATAGACAGGCTACAGATCCTCTAATGGTACAACACTCAAGTTGACTTAACCTACAGGAAGAGAAATTCCTTGCACCGATTTCATAGCACCGTGGTAAAAAATCAAGCAGCCCATCTCTACTATATTTCAAAGTTAGGTACGTTGTGTAGCAAATTCTAAGCAAACTTCATATTATAAAATGCACTTGCAAATAAAGTTAACATAAATATTTTTAAGTTAACCCAGTCACCACCAAGTTCATAGAAGTGGCAAGAGACATCGCATTTTGATCTTAACTATGTGAACTATTTCCTCACCTTCTTCAAATACTTAACTAAATGAAAACTACTTCAGAAGTCTTGATGGTGATAGAACTGAACATGACTTACTTCTCTCAAGCAATGCACATACAATTGATAGATATTGTAGACTAGAATCAGGAACTAACATATGAATCAGAGGAATGCTGGTAGACGTTCTCAGTACTATGAATATCGGTCCTCAGTAGCACCCACTCCAGAGATTATGCATTATGGACTAGCCAACAGATATGTGTACATGAGGGACCTCATGTGCAAACAATGTCGACTAACGCAAGAAGCAAAGAATGTCGACTAACACTAGAACTGCTAAATCTCAGCAGGCGCCACATGTATCCAAAGTTACAACAAGTTTTGTCAAATATGCATTCCTTGAAATTAATGCAAGCAAAACAGAATACTAGGTGCTAAATCTATTTGTTTTACCCAAAGATGAATTCAGTTCCCCATAACAAATCCTAGTATCTTTCCTTCATCTAGTTTCGTTCCAGGCTTAAGAAAGTTGTTGAGGGTCATATCTTCCTTGCTTACAATGATTATTCAATTCATGGCAAGCCGTCCTCTCCTTGGGAAGAGTCTCACAACCAACACAAGGGTTCATGTGCCACATCCACATAGACATAAGATGCTGAATTTTGCCAAATAATATTCAAGGGGACTTCAGTGTGTAACGTTCCAGCTCACCTCAGTTTGATAAGAAAAGACTTAACACACCTAAAAAGTTATAATTTTTTGGCATGTTGGGACTAAACCTCAAATACTAACTCTATTGAAATAGTATAAAACTTGATACGAGTAAACATACATCACATCAACTAATTATAAATTATTACAACTAGACTACATTCTAGTACTAACAGTAAGACGCTGCAAAAGGAACAGGTATTCGTTTTATTTAACAAAGAGGATTAGAGATAGAGTGCCAAATCTACATACCTGATGCTGTATAATTTCATAACAGATGCATGAACAAGAAGGGGATTTATGAACAAGAAAGAAAAGTACCTCTTCATAACGATAAGGTCGGTCAGTTCCTTCCCACGGATACCTGTTACCTCCCAAAACAATGCCCTCTCCTTGGTCATCCTCTCCAAACTGTTCACCTAAATAACATATTAAACGAAAAGGCAGTTGAGTACTGGCTGTACTGCTGCAAACCAAATATTTCCGCCACTAGTCTGAACAACAAACAGATTGTTTACTTTCCAAGAAGTTTGGGATTAGATTTTTCAATCTGAGGAACTATTAGGCAACACTGAACGCTTACCATTTTCATCGCCACCAGCATCACCATTCTCATAGAGTAAATCAGTTTCCACCTAAAAAGACACCATACAATAACTATTAGCCTTAACAAAGATAACATGAAGATCATACATAACATCTGAATGAACCCGATAAGCTAGGATAGTATGCCTGCACACTAACATGTTTCTTCTTCTTCTTCTTCGTGTTCTTGCCGACGAAATTAGGTTGCCCGACATCAGCAACTGCACAGTAACAAAATTATGAATTGTTAAATCCTAATACAACAATGCATCACATGTAGCTGAGTAATTTCTTCATCACGGCTTTTGTTGAAACCAAACCTGACAGATCTTCTGTCTTATCTGCCAGCTTCTCCACCTCTGTAGCCGGCTCTTGAACTACGGGCTTCTTCTTTTTCTTCTTCTTTGTAGGGTCGAACGGCGCAAGCTACAATATTATCGCTCAATTATAATTTATAAAAAATTACAAAAGTAAACAAGGATATGCAACATATATATAAAGCTCCACTGAAATTATGCAAAGGAGAAATCAAAAGGTACTAACTTTGTTTCTATAAGTTTCGGTTTAACAAATCATATAAAAATAAAAGCCTTTTACCTCCGGAATCTCGTTTTCTTTATCCTCCGGCATATTTGCTGCTGTGGGTTCAAACTCTAATAACAAACTGAAAAGGGAAATAAAATAGAATAAAATAAAAATTAAACACTAAACCAATCAAGTTAGGGTAACACGAAAAACCCTACATCAGAACTAAAACTTGTAACTAATCATACGGATAACAAAACCCTAAAACAACAAGGAAGAAATTTGATGGCGAAAGTTGAAAACTTGGTTAGTGACCCTAACTCTCTAAAAAAAATCGGAAGCAAAAGAGAAAAAGATTCATCCTTTACTCGAAATCAAAAACAAAGAAATACCTAAAAATTCTGCTGTTGAGGAGAAAAAGGGAATTTTTTTTTTCTTGGATTTCTGCGAAGAAATTTTTTTGGAGGGATTTGGTTCGTGTCAAGAGAGAACAAATAGATCAATATTTATAGTGCCGCGGCAGGCGGTTTTATATAAAATTCGATTAAAAATTTTGTTTTAAGAGTTCAGGGGAATAGGGCTAAATATGTGAATTAACTTTTGTTGTCGGGTTTCTTGCAAGTTTACTTGTCAGATTTGGACAAGGTTTGGGCCATTGGCTGATAGGCGGCTAGGCCGCCGAATACTTTTAGGCCGGACGAGAAATCCTTTTCATCTATATACTAAAGCTATTGAGGTCAGTCCTCTACCACTGTAAATTAATTATTGTTACAAGAGATAATATGTAATTTTTATTTACAATCTCAGTGTTCAACACGATTTGCTTAATGGTCCACCACTTCAAAAATTCATCTCCATGTAGTTAAAAATAATAATAAATAAATAAGTTTTTTTTATCTATAAACCCAATAAGCTAACCCAATTTACTTTAAGTTCACCCACTTGAAAAATTAATCATAAACCTGAAATATTCCATCAACTACAATAATATAATATAATAATATAATGGAGGACCATATAAAGAGTTTTTTTTGTTATAAACCCAAAATTCCCTAATTTATTTTTAAATTCACTCACTTCATAATCAGTCTTTGACCTAAAATACTCTAATGAATTACTTTTAAACTTAATTTGTATTTCATAAATTTGTTACATCATAAGTTACAACTGTAGACTGGTTATTTAGCTATAAATCTTATCATTATATATTTTCAAACCTACCCAATACAAGGATTTTTTTTACTTTAAATAATAAAGTATTAGATCTATTTATTTTTAAACTACACACCTCAAAAATCACTCTTAGAAACTACATCAACCTGTTTTTAAACTCAATTTGTGATGGTTTGTACATATGGTTTAAATTGTTATATTCCACTTTGACTTACTATATTTCTTTCCTAAGAATCTAGGTGTGCAGACGCTTAAGCATTATTTTAGGTTTTTTTCACATTGTAGTAATGTCGCAAAATTGTAGATGAGTTTTTTTGTCCTATAAGTCAAGGTTTTATGCTCATTTATTTTTAAATTCACCCACTTTGCAAAGATTTTTTTCCCTAAATTAAATGCATTTTGGCAGGTTTCTATACATGTAAGTTGTTATATTTCATTTTAACATGTAAAATTTGTTCTAAGTGGTTAGGTTAAGAATTCTATCAGAACACCCTATCCTATCACAACACCCTACCAATAGGGTAATCTGTACTACTCATGGGTGGTTAAATGATTAGTTTGTGAATTATAGTTATTCTATTAATGGTGTAAACCACCCCACTTTTATATGGGTGGTTTTCATAGAAATCTTACTTTTTTGGTACACCATGTATTTTATAAATCAAATATTTAACAGTGTTGCAGTTTAATTTTTTTCCATGCTAATGAGGTAGCATCAAAAAAATTTTTTTTGTATAAACTCAAAAATTTAGCCCATTGCCTTTTAAACTTACTCTCTTCATAAAAGGAGTTCTTGTGTATACGCTCAAAATCTTACCTTCATTTATTATTAAAGTCACTCACCTCCAAGATCACTCTTGAGATGCAAAATACTCATTCGAACAAATCTTAAACTCACTTTATATTTTCACCAACTCATCATATGTGAGTTTCTATATTTTGTTATAAGCTTGTATATTTTCGTTCTAAATCCAAAGTTATACTATTTATTGTTAAACTCACTGATTTACAGAGCTACTCTTCAACAGAAAAAACTCAACATTATTTTTAAATCTATTTTGTATTATAACTGTTTGATATACATTGTGAGTCATTATATTTTTGTTTTAATTGGTTAGCTATAGTGTATTTTTAACTAAATATTTAATCCATAATATTTTTTTTGCCTCTAAGCCCAAAGTTTCCCTCTATTTTTTGAGCCCACTCATATTCATAGTTATTTTTTTCTAAATGGTTAAGTGTACTATGTAACCAGATGTCTTAACCATTATATTTTAGCTTTTTCCATGTTAATGACGCAACATAGTAAACTGTAGATGTTTTTTTTTGCTTCATTTATTTTTAAACTCACTCACTTTGTTTAAAAACATTTATCTCTAAACCGAAAGTTTTACCTTCATTTACTTTTAGACCCACAGACTTTCTAGATCACCTTGGATCTAACATACTTGAAAGAATTAATTTTAAACTATTGTATGTTTAGTTTTGTAAAATTGTAAGATGATATATTTTGCTTTAATTTGCTATTTTATTCAAAGTATTAGGTGTACAATGTATTTTTAGACCAAATACTTAAACTATATTTTTGATTGTTTTCATGCAGATACCGTGGCAATGCGCGGGTCAATTTTGCTCATATTTTTCTAATTTCTTTTCCTGAAAAATAGTGTTGAATTTAAATAGAACCTATACAGTATCGTATTTAGGAGGCTAAAAGGCCAATTTGATCCCTGTACTAGTACCTCATACTCAAATAGATCCTAGCATTTTTTTCTCAACATAGTTCTCGTACCCCTTGTTAGATGTAAAGTTAATCCTTTTTTAACTCTCCGTTGAAATTTTCGTTAAAAAAATCTTTAAGGGTACTACCTTTAAACCTAAAAAATAGATATCCGTATACAAGAGGAAAAAAAGAACAATTGCTCATTCTTCTCCTATCAAACGAAAAAACACCACCAAAAAAAAAAAAAATCCTCCCTCACTCCAAAACCATTAACGCTAATTAATTATGGAATCGGAAGAAGTTGAAACTACCAAACAATCAACGACAAGCTTGAATCTTGACAATGTGAATCGTGAAAGGTATTTGCTCTCGACGATCTTTTTTTGTTACCTCTATGTTATAGTATTAGGGTGTATCATATTATCTAAAAATTTATTATTTATTGCTTTGCTAGGATTTATTGTATGCAATGCAAATTTGATTATAGGAACTAATTTTTCTAGTATCAGGTTTACTATATGTTCCATAAATTTTTATCGAGAAACTTTCAGAAACTTATATGTTATAGTGTTAGAGTTTATCATATACTCCATTAATTTTTTTTTGATTCGAGTAGAGAAATACTCATACTTAATTGCATATAAAAATGAGAAGAAAAAGAATATGAACAATATATTTTTGAAAATCAGAGCATCAGAGATCAAACTTCTTACTGGATTAACTAGATTTTTTTTGTTGCTTTTCATGCGGTCTTTTGTAATATAAAGATCGCAATTATATACTACACAGATTTTTGAAAAGAATTTCTCCTTAACTTCTAATTTATTAGCAGATGAGAAACTTACTGAAAAATCACGCCCACTAGCATGATTATAATAAGGAGAAATTATCATTGTGTATTTTTAGTTTAGTCCTTATTTATTGTTTATTACTTATTGTTGTGTTTTCATGTTTATGTGCAAATATTTACCTATAAAAGTTTATCATAAGGTTTCATGTGGATTACATATGGTTTCACATTATTGTGATGGGGATGTTACAGATTTTGAGGGTTTAAAAGCTTGTGAGTTAACATATGACAAAGTAATGAGTTTGGTTCTTAGTCTAGGACACAAGGACATAGAAAATCTCTGGTATCGAGACCTTGGAATTTTGTTTTTTACTTCATTCCAATTAATTGCTAACGATGAAGATGTGAATAAAATGCTGGAAAAATATGCCAAGTCTGAAAGATATATGTACACACACACACACACACACACTGAGAAGAGTATCAATGTTGATAATTTGGAAACTAATCAAATTCCTAATGACAATTTTTTTCATGGGATGTGCATTGAATAGAATAATGATGATTACCATGATAGTGAGGATGGAGATTATGAAGGAGAAGGATAGGGGGAATTTGAGTCAAGTGATTATGGTAATGATTGTGATGATAATGTCATTGAATATGATGATGGGGAAGTAGTAGAAGTTAGGAGGAATGCAAGGGAGTTCAAGAAGAAAAATACTGAAGTAGTAAGTGAGGGAAATATGCTCGCAATAATTGATGGTACACTAAGTGAAAACTACAATGAGATCCATGGTCCAACTATGAACATGATGTAAGATTTTCAACTACAACTTGATGGTTACCGCAGTGACTATGATAATTCTCATAACCCTGTAACTGATGGATCAAGTGAAGAAGAGGGAGAAATTGTTAGGAAAAAAGGAGATGGCCTGAATTTAATCCTAACATTGACATACACAATGTTCAAGTTTTACGTGGACAAAGATTTGCAAATAAGACGGAATTTCTTGATGCTCTGCAGAACTACTCAATTGCGACAGGTTATAACTCAATCACATTTAATTATAGCTATGAAGTATTAAAATCATATTAATGTATTTTAAGTATATAAAATAGTAAAATCAATGTCTGATACCAAAACATCGCGATGAATGCTTTCGGTAGACTGGAAGCACTAAGATAAGTCACCTGAAGCACTGATTTAGCGTTTCACGTGACCTGAAACACTAACATCAATGTTTCAGGTGACCTGAAACAGTCTGGAAATACTGTTTCTGATGCCTAAAATACTGTTTCAAGCCCTGAAACACTATTCAAGTGGCATGAAACAATGTTTCAGAATCTGAAACAGTGATTTTAGGTCTGAAAACCATTTTTCAGGTGACCTGAAATAGTGTTTCAGACTCGAAATCACTATTTCAGGTGCCGAAACATTTTTCAGGTCATCTGAAACAATGTTCACCTGAAAACAGGTCAATAGTGCTTTAGGCCTGTTTCAGATCGCCTGAAACGGTGTTTTCAAACCTGAAATCACTGCTTCAGGTCATCTGAGGTTTGAAAACTGTTTCAGGTGACCTGAAATAGATTTCGGGGCTGAAAAACTGTTCCAGGTGACCTGAAATCACTGTTTCACATGCTGAAAAGCTATTTCAAGTCGCCTGGTACAATGCATTGCAGTGTTTCTGAATCTGAAATGCCTAATTGCCTTGGAGTGCCCTTAATTTCTAGCTCTTTGTTTACTTAGATTTTTTCAGTTATTTTTTATTTAAATTTTTTATTAAGTATTCTCATTCATATTTAACTCAACTGCAGGTTATAACATGAAGAAGCTACAAAATGATCATGAAAGAGTTGTTGCAAAGTGCAAGAGTGAAGGGACCTGTCCATGGAAAATTAGCTGCACTCCAATGCAATTGCAAAAGACATGACAAATTAAGTCTTTTAACATGGAGCATCAGTGTTGCCTTACATATAGAACGAAGCAATTGAATAGCAAATGGCTTGCCAAGACATATGGAAAGAAGATTAGACATAATCCTAAGTGGTTAAGTAAGGATTTTCTGGCTGATGTTCTTGAAAAGTACAAGTTACATGTTTCTATGTCCAATCGTGCAAAGGCAAGGCAACTGGCACTGGGAGAAACCAAACAAAAATGATTGAGTACCATGCCAAGCTATGGGACTACATCACTAAAGTGATGAGATCCAATGTGGTTAGCACAATATATTTAAAACCTACCAAAAGGGTTCCACCTAGGTTCCAAAGGCTATATATATGATTTGATTGCCTTGAGAAGGGGTGGATAACTGGATGGAGGCCTATTCTCGGGTTGGATGGTTGTTTTATGAAGGGAATTTGTGAAGGTGAGTTATTATGTGCAGTGGAAAGAGATGAAAATAATCATATGTTCCCATGTTGCTTGGGCAGTTGCCGAGGTGGAAAGAGAGGAATCTTGGTCATAGTTTTTAGGACATCTCAAGGATGACCTTCAACTTGAAGAGGGAGAAAATTTAACCCTCATGACTGATCAACAAAGGTATACAAATTCATTCTATTTTTTAATATTTTCTTTTTTTATTCAGTTCAAGGCATTTATCTTTAATTGTTACAGTTACATTAATGACGCAGCGTGGAAGTAAAACATCAGAATCCGTCAAGGGGTGTTCTCTGAATTCACAAAGAACGATCTCCGAATCCACGAAGAACTTCAAATCCATGAAGAAATTTAATAAGAGAAATTTTATTGATAAAAATTATATGCCTCTAGGGCTTACAAGACTCTTCTTAAATAGGAAAAAAAAAACAAACTAGACTCCTAATAAAACTAGAATTACAAAAATATATAAAGTATCAAATCCTACCCTAAAAAGACTCCCTATAATATAAGAAACAAATCAGTCCTAATTAAATCAAAATTGATTTTGTTTCCTAATCTAAATCTGAAATCCAGCCAAAAATGGGTGTTACTGATGGTGTTATGGTCATAACCACTAATAAGTGATTAAAAAGAGAAACAGAGCATTAGTTTGGATGAATGCATTCGCTTGCATGTCCGGCCTGCAAAACGACATACGCTCACCACCCATCTCATGACATGTTGGACGACCGTCCCCGCGGCCGACGCAAGAGGTGACGTAGGTCGAACCGTTAACTCCCATTCAAACCATCAGCTCACAAACCCCTCAGTCGTCTACTTAGACATGAAAGAGCGACCAGTCGCCGCCCTCTAACCACTCGATCCTTGGATGACGCGAAAGGTGGTGATGGTCGTCCACTCGGCCGACCATTCGCCCTAGAGATCCTTGGACGACGCGAAAGGTGGTGATGGTCGTCCACTCGGCCAACCATTCACCCTAGAGGTCCTTGGACGATGTAACACCCGTGATTTTTCGATATGTATTTCTGTATATTCGATACGTATTTTATCTTAAAATACTTTGATACGTA
>JBAKGM010000233.1:6418634-6440458 GCA_037177215.1 Asparagus racemosus
CTTAAGTATTTTGGATTTTCTTCTTATTAAGTGATGCTTATGCCTGTGAATTGACTCGATTTAGGGAAATTTTGATGCAGATTCAGTGAATTCATACGTAATTATGTGGTAATGTGTGGTGCCTTTTTGATAATATTTTCAATTTGAACCTTTGAGAATTATTATATGTTTTCATAGATAGTAAATTCTTTAAAAAATGAATATGCAATTATGAAGTTGTTGTTTTTAGACAAAAAGAACTATTTTAAAATTAGTTTTTGATCGTAATCGGCAGCTACTTTACAGGTGTCGGCTGTGGATGGCATGAGTCACCATTGTGATCAATGCGATGGTGACAGAGGAAGCATCGTGCTGAGGGAGCCTGATGAGTCATAAAGACTTTTGAGGTTAGAATAATGATGATTTTTGACCGTGCATTCAATGTGATGGTGACTGGCTTGGTGGGGGGTTTGAGGATGACCGTCTTTTGACTCGGCTTGGTGAGAATGGTCGACTCGGCCTGACGAGAAGAGACGTCTCCTTCAGGCGAGAAGAGACAACTTGGCCTAGCGAGAAGGGGCGACTCGGCCTAGCGAAAAGGAACGCCTCCACATGGCGAGAAGGGTTGCCTACCTCCGCTTCGTAAGAAGGGACGCCTGTTTTCGCCTGGCAGGAAGGGAAGCATGTTTTCGCCTAGCTCGGTCGAGCTGGGGGGAAGTCTACTTGAGACGTGTCAGCCAGTTGAATGTTGATTAATACTTACTTATTTCCATGGCACAACATTAGAATTTATCACATATGTTAGTCATGTCCATAAATTAAAGAGCACAAGTACATCACAAGGTATAAATGAGAAAAATAGCATAAGCTGCATTAGGATCAAAGAATTCTTTTTGCTCGAGAATTGTTTTTTTTCCCTTCTTTGTTTTTTTAAAATTTTCCTAAGCACCAAAATTCTTGGCACATCTTTCAGATATGCTATCGAGCATGACTTGATGAGTTTAGCATTTAGGGGTAACAACTAATAAGTTATCCCTAATGGGATCTCATAAATAACAAAGGAGTCATTTGTAAATAAGTTACAATAGCATGACTTAGTTTTGCACAATAAAGAACTGCTTGATAGAACAACATACGCATTAACATATTCTAATCAAAAAAATGTTCTGAATTTTTTTTCTTCTAAAACTATGTTTTCTAAATTCCATATAGGCCAAAGTACTTTATCGTTTGAAATTACCTATAACTCATTGGAACTGGTTGAACTTTTAGTGTTCAGGGGTAATAACTGATAAGTTATCCTGAAAGATATCTCATAAATAATAAATGAGTCATTTGTAAATAATAAGTTATGATAACAGGACTTATTTTTTCGCAAGAAAGAGCCGCCTAATAAAACAGCATAGGTGTTAACATTTTCTAATCAAAAAATTGTTTTGAATTCTTTTTCCTAAAAAAAAACTATATTTTTTAAATTTTATATAGGCCAAAGTACTTTATTGTTTAAGAAGGTAGGAGAATGCTTTTAGTGTTTCTAACCAAGATTTTTTAACTTGAGGGTAGGAGAATGTTGTGCTCAATAGTTCTATTCCATAACAACTTGTAAAATTTTACGCAATGACTTAGTTTTCATATATAGTAAATTGTTTGACATATTGTGGCATACAATTGTTAACTTAAGGGCTCATACTCATCAATTGCTTAACCTATGCATCATTGAGACTGCTCAAAGTCTGGGGTTTGTTTCTCGGCTCTGGGTCGATACTAGCTAATGTTTGTGTGCTTTGTACACAGGAACTAGAGACTCGCGAACATCTCTTCTTCAATTGTAAATATGCTATTGAGATTTGGAGCAATGTTATGTATTGGATTGATTTTAGAGACAGAAGATGTGCTGAGTTTTTGATTCCAGGTGGATATGCTCTTAGTTGCGAGGGAGGAGCTTTGTTAAGATAATTAGAAGTATGGCTCTTGCTACACTTATCTATCTATTTGCATGGAGAGAAACAATAGAAGTTTGCTAATCAGCATTGTGATGTTCAAGTGGAGCTAAAGTGTATTAAGACTTATGTCTTGACCTCTGTTTTCCATAGTCATATTCCTTATGAATTTCAATTTTGGATTGACTCATTGTAAGATATCGTATATACGGAGTTTGTGATATTACTCAGTGAGGAATGTAGTTGTAAGTTGAGGTTGTAATTCTCCTTGTGTGGGGGTTTTGTTTCTTTTGCTTGTCTAAGCAGTTCCTGTACGTGATTTTTCAATGGTAATAAAATATATTGTTCATATTTCAAAAAAAAACCTCGTTAAATAGTGTTCACAGATGAAACTTACTTCTAAATAGGGATGTCGCGAAATACAGTTAAAAGTGGTGAAACATTAGGCTGTTTTTTGGGCAAATTTGAAGCTTCAATGTATCACAAGTTAGAAAATCTCTCTGGGGATACTAAGAAGTTTCTTCTTGAAGATACATACCAAGTATATAAACTGATTGAATTCAGTGGCTTGAATACAACACCTTTTTTTTATTATTAAAGTTCAAAGATATGTAAGAAAAGCTTTGGTACAAATCTCTACCAAATAAAACTCAGGAAGATTGGTGAGCAGTTTATTTGAGACTCGAGTACAACATTTTCCATGTAGAAGTAGTTTATTCCGAATGCCAAGTTTTAAGTTAGTATACTTCTCTTGCTTGAACAAAGTAATTTTCATAAACCAAACAATTCATAAACCAACCAAATAAAAAAGAGGCAAAAAAGATATTAGACCACGTGCACTGCACGTGTATCCCATCTAGCATGTTTAAAAGATAAGCTCGTACCTAATTCTAATGGGCCATAGTCTTAAGTCTTAACCAACGCGTCGTCATTGATTCTTCAAATGTTGAAATATTCAGAAAGCCCAGAATAAAATCGGTCATTCACCTGCTCGCCAACAGAACGGACACAACAGACGCTAGATTTCTAAAATTACAACAACAAAAAAAAGTGAAATTATTTATTGGAAGTCAGCGTAAAAACCCAAGGAGTAGATGAATCCAAAAAGTAAGGAACAAAACGAGGCCAAGCTTCCGCCAAAAGCCGTGATGGAGTTAGTATCGGTTTTTGTAAGGAAAGCAACATGCTGTTTTGTATTCTAATCAGAGTAAATCTAAAAAGCCAAAAAACAATTTTGTATAGTAGCGTGAAATCGCGTCCCTGCTATTGAACTGGAGCTTGGATATAGAATATGAAAATACTTCGTTTCTCCTTTGCATATAATTTTGACCCCGAGTGCGGAGAGAGGGAGAGAGAGAAAGAGTTAAAATCTTACTAAGAATAAATATATATAAATTTTTTTATTTCTCATTGACCATTGACTGAAGAAACAAAGATCTCTGTACAAGAAAGAAATGTGAGAGCTCCGCTTACTGACTCCACAACAGGGAAGGAGCAGGATGCACTTCTATCCATCCATCCCTTCAAAAACTTGGAGAACAAACCCAACTCACAACTCAACCCAAGCAAAAGATTTTTTTTTTAAAAAAAAACAAGAAGTAATTGAAGAACATAAGTGGGGAGCGATCCTCTCAATATTTAAAGGGTACAGAAATTATCAATGTAAAAAGCTTCACCTCCCCCATTCAGATCTCAACCATAATAAAGACATGTGTATAATAATCCATTCCATTACTCTGAATCGCTGTCCAAGCTCTCCATGCCCTTTAATCCTCTTCTTTTCTGCAAAAAAAAAAAAAATAAATAAATAACACTTCAAATTAGTAAACAAAATATGATAACTCTTTTCTTCTTCATTTTAAAATCATTATTATTTTCATTTTCGACAACTTTCCTTATTCCCCTCCTGCTTTTCCTACATAATGTCCTACATCTTCCCCCGCATGTTCCCATGACCCGTAAAAAATAAATGAAATGGAAGCACATGAATTACCGTAGCGCACCCAAAGTTTCACCCACTCAGACATCGCACGGGAAACGAAACCCCGTCACATGGGTCCCACTCCCCAGTCCCCGCAGGTGCGTCACGGGTTTGGGTGTGGCGATCATAATGGCCCCCGAACAAAAGCGGGCGCAACACAAGGAAAAAGTGAGGCACAAAGGAAAGATGCGCTCCTTCCTCTAGGATTATTTAAAGAACCGTTTTACGTAAAACCCCCTAGCATTTCGAGAATTAAAATCACTACCTTCTTTACACATTTCTTCTCCCTCACTTCGTACCGTCCCCTGGTCAAATCCGAGAGCCACATCCCTGGAAAAACGTACTGCACACCAAACCCAAAACACATTAATTAATTACAAACCTAACCCAAATTAACAATCACTAATTACAAATTAGAAACCATCATGACTACCTGGAGAGATTTATCAATATTCTTGGCCCTCTTCTTGGGCCTCTGGGGTAATTTGGTCCCCTTCATCGCCAAAAAATCATCCTCCTTCTCCTTCCTCGATAAAGATATATAAATCCTCGGCCAGTCAAGATGCTGGAGGCTCGCCTTCTCAGCCGCCGGCGTGGGCCCGCCGCTCCCGCTGCCAACCGTATCGTCGTGATCCGATCGGTGTTTCGGATCCGGGTGCTGGTTCATCGACGACGACGACGGGTCCGACCCGAACCCGCTGGAGGCGGCCGCCGGCTTGCCGTGATTGTGGGCCGCGGGCTTTTCGGGCGGAGACGGGGGAGATCGCTTGTCGGGTCGATGGTGGCCGTTGGATCTGTCTTCGACGGTCCTGATCATGTGTAGGTAAAAGGTATGGCTTGTTATTAAGGAGGGGAAGAGGAACGGGAACTATAATAAAAGGAGACAGCTGGTCTCTAGCTCTATATAGTATTTGATCAGTACTATTCTACAGGTGAGATGGTAAAAAATTAGATTAAAATTGAGGAAATAAATGGTTAAAAAATAGGTAAAATAAGATGAAATTAGCAAAATTTTAAGCAATAAATAGCTAACAGCAGATCTGACGCGATCTGACTCGGATGTAAAACTGGGGGGAAAAATATAGAAAAAGGCAATTGATCTTTCAAGCGATGGATATGTGGCGAGATCTGAAAAATATAAAACTATTAGTGACCCACGTTAAAGAAAAGAGTCAAAATATGACGAAATATATCCATTCTAGATAAATCAGAGAGATAGCTACATTAATGGATGAAAAAAAACTAGTAATTAAAAACTTTCATAGTTTTTTAAAAAAATTTATTATGAAAGATTTCATAAAAATTTAGTTGAGATAACCCATCAAGAAAGAAAAGTAAGTAAAATTCTTCAACGCACCCAAAAGGGAATAAAATATTCTTCGAAAATAAAGATAAACCCCACTACCAGCAACCGGGGGAAAAAACCGAAAACAAGAAGCAGAAAACCCCAACAACCCGACTTGTTCTCCTCTCAACAAAAATTAAAATTACAAAAATGAATAAATGAAAATTTAAAAAAAAAATACCTATTGTGATGGGTACTCGTGGAATCTCTCGAGGGCATACAAGCCCTAAGATTTGATCCTCTACTGTATCCCGCACCACACGGCGGAGGCATCGCAGCCGCCGCCGCCGCCGCCGCGATCCTCTCCGCTCCGGCGATCGCCGCCCGCCGTTGGATCTTAACATGCTGCCTCTGATGAACTGAAGATTCATCTCCGGCCGTCCGATGGCTATCCGCTCTCGATCCCCTCGATCTCTTGTTATGCCCCCACTGCAACAGCACATCAGAGCATCGCCCGTGGATCTCATGGTGATCGTGGGCCTGCGGATCGTGCGTTTGGGTTGCTGGGTTTGCGGATCCGGCCGCGGATCCGGACCCGGACCGGACGCGGAGGGGTTTGGCGTCGAAGGGAGGGTAGCTGTCCTTTGAGATTCGTGCGTCGGCGTCGTCGGCGTCTTTGAAGCTTTTGACGGCGGCTTTCCGGCCGCTGGGCAGTACAAGGCAATCTGGGCTCACTCTCTGGTATCTGTTAAGACCAAAAATAGGAGGAGGAGGTTAAAATTGGAAGAAATATGATAATTGTATCGGATCCAAATGATAAAAAATTGAAGATGAAACAAATATCACAGATCGTAATACACAGCATCTACTCTATGAAATTAGAGTTACTGAAAAAAATTATTTTAGACATTAGTATAGAATTGTTCCCGCTATAGATGTAGTTAATTAGGACAAAAATACTGAGACAAGAATTCTTTTAGAAACCTCAAGAGCCAAGGCAAATTAGGAGACTGCAAAGGAAAAGGGCAATTCAATCAAATCCGTATACAGCCATTACTACTGAAACGAAGATTTAATTTACCTTGCATAGAATCATAAATCCGAAGAAAATATGGAAAAGGGGAAACCTTTTCACAGCAAGGAGAAGATCCAAGTTCATACCAAAGGGATTAACAAAAAGGACAGAGCAAATCTCTACAGTATACAAAGAAATCACATCAAAGTTCCAAGAGAATGAAGATCTTCAGTTTGCATAGAAGAACCAATAGGCCAAAAGTATAAGAATAAAAAAAATGAGTTGTTTCAGCAGAAACCCAAGGAAAAATCCAGATAAAATCCTCAGATTTGTCATGAACTTACAAATACGATACATCACTACAAAAGAAAAAGAAAATAAGCGAAAAGGGAAGCGACGAGAGAGAGAACTCGATTTGAGCCCAAAAGGCAAGTCATCAGAAGCAAATCGAAAAAACCTTGTAAAATTTAGAAAACAGCGAGGAAAGAAGAAACAAGGCAGAGATCTGAGGAGACCTCATCATGTCCAATGCAAGGAGGATTCACGCAGCGCCAATCTCTTCAATCTCTCACAATATCGCATGGTTCTCCCGAGAACCTCTCATCAATGGCGACCTCCAACCGACCAATCAAACCTCAAACACAGAGAGAGAGAGAGAGAGAGAGAGAGAGAGAGAGAGAGACGTCAAGCACTTTCCCCTCTCGTTAAAGAGAACAACAACAAGAAATAGATTAATTGGGTTGATGATTAATTACGATGTACAAAGAAAGAAGAAAAGATGCAGAGAGAGAGAGGGGAGGAGGAAGAAGAAGGAAGCGCTAGCAGCAAAGGGCGATGAAGCAGAAATGGGGTTGAAATAGCAGCTTTATCGGAACCCTTTCTTCCCATTCTGCCCCTCAAGTTTGGGGTATTTTCGGAATTGAAGTTTTCTGTGCACCTGGCGCGTTGGGCCTCCCGTTGATGGGCCTCGCCTCGACCCAATACTACCCAACGAGGTTCAACGGGTAGCCTCACCTCCTATTTGATACTCTCACTCCCTTCTCTTCTGACTTGTTCCTTTTCGCTGGAGAGTGTAGCTTTAAAACGGAGGTTGAGGGTATCAGCGTTAGGCAATTAGTTAACGGCGGTTCCACTTCCCGTACTCATCGGCTCCAGTCCAAGACCCATCCTCGTCACCTATCCTTCGGTCTTTAGGGCAATTGATATTCCCAACCCCATTTTTCTCGTATCCAAACTTTGTCACTTCTCATATTTCTAAATTTATCTTCCCCATGTTCACCAAATTTTTAGAAAAATCACTGGTAACTTTGAAGAAATTATTCTTTTCCCCCCCTTTCTTCTTACGTTTTTACTTCTAACTGTCCACATTTGATAATTAGGAAGAGAAGATAAATAAAATAAACAGTATATCAATCACGACCTTAACTTTCTATGTTTTTATTTTGTCTTTCAAATAATGTTCGTAAATTGAGAAAAATAGAAAATAAAATTAACTTTTATTCATTTAAACATCCCCAGCAGCACGGTCGGCACGTGCGCTCCGCTGCGTTTGGTTTTAGGAAAAATAAGATTGGCGATAGTTAGGCTCCCATAACACGGAGGTGAGAGTGGCTGTTAGCCGTCGGATGGAGATCTTAGAAAGCATTTTGATTGGACAGTTGCGATTAGAGATGGTTATTACTGCTATTAATGTTAATTAAAACAGGGTTACGGCCATGTAATAGCGGGATGTTTTGGTTTGGTGGGCGCACGAGTTAACTTAAGTTGTGATCGTACTAAAGGACAAATGCTCTAGTTTAGAATGAATCTTACCCATTTGATTAAATAATCCAAAAGTGGCATAGACGGTGGAGATCGAACTTCGTGCGGGTTACGAGGGAATACAGCGTCCGCATGCAGAGTTTGGAAATCACAAGTCTATAAGAGGGCCTGTTTGGTTCAAGAAAAATTTTGCTACTTGGTATGGATTATAAATTTTTGGATTAAAATGTGTGTGTGTGTTTGTTTTGGGATAGTTGATGTTTGTTTTAATAATTTTTTTTAGAATGTTAAATTTCAAAAGTGTAAAAAACACTTAATTTTTAGAATTTATCAATTGAGAGGATTTGACAAATCTCATAAATGGGTATGCTTACCCCTCCTTCTATACTTTTGTATTTTATTTTTTTGTGGGACGTTACCTCACTCAGGTAACTATATTCACCTCCCTCTTTTTTTAGAATTTGTTATCTTGTAATTTTGGTTTGAATCAAATGAGATATTACAAATTGTAGGATTTGCTTTCCTTATAATAATGTTGAACTAAATAAAATATTCGAATTCCCAAAACATGTATAAAACCCTATGGATTTGAAATTCTCTATGAGATTACAAATCTCAAAATTTTGACATTTGAACCAAACAGCCCCTAAATATATATATGGCAGGCGACAAGCGCGTGCTAGAAGATGCTGGTTTGGCACTTGAATCTTGTAGACTGTATAGTAGTAAGGAATTCGGTGGTAAATGGAACTCAGCACCAAACTTTTGAGATCAATTTTGAATCCATCTGCAATCATCACGCGTAGTCTAGTATTTTCTTGCGCCCTCATATTAGTCAAATAGAAATTTTTATGCATCATTAACCTTCAACTGATATGTACATAGAACATGTAATAATTGTTAGAATACAAACTATAATTCTCAATTTTCACAACAACTTGAGAGTTTCGATAGATTAGCAGGATTGTTTCGATAGATTAGCACGATTGTAAGTGATACACAAAAAACGTGGGGGTCAATATGAAACTCACTAATCAAAATTTATCATTGCAATTCTAAAAAAAGGACTCCACATTTTATATGTTTTGGAGTGTAAGTCTAGTATAATCTTATGATTTTGTTATCCATGTTTTATATAAACTTGCCTTGCCACATGAATCAATCTATCAAGTTTGGTAGATTTATTAAGCTTTGGAAGATTTAGCAAAAGAATTATTTCTCTTTGGTTTTTATAGATATTGCCCTCTTAAATCTTTAATATTTCAATAGTGGACTTTCAAATTTAGAATTATTATCTACTCCCTCAAATTTATAAATCATGTCAAATTACTCCTATTATATGTGGCCTCAACTTTATGGAAGATAACATTTTTGGATATAGCTTTTATTTATACCCTTCTAACTTAAATTACTTAGCCCTAACTTGGTATTGCGTATCGTACTCAAACCCAAAACTAATGTTCTCTTCTTCAAACGTCTTGAACTACAACCAAGCTTAAATGTACTCTTTTATTCTTGTGGGGATTGTTGAGGAGAAATCGGGCACAACCAATAGTTCATCAAAACTCAGTTATAATTCTTCAAGAAGTAGAATTTTTAGGTAGAAATGAACCGTTAGATTTCATCTAACTGATGAAACTACCTTCCTATTACATGTTGGAGAAGAATTAATCGAACACTAGGAGTAAGCCCTTAGGCAGTGTTTGGATTAGGTATTATTTTTAGTTAATAAACCTTTTTCCTTTAAAATGAAATAGTAAAGTGTTTGGTTCAAAATTTTAGGAGGGATTAGATTGAATTAATTATTTCTTTAAATTGAAATAGTCCAGAGATTTTGGAAAAAATAAAGGAGGGGAATGGGGTGCTATTATAATCTTGGTATTATTATCCTACTAGGATTATACCTAAAATGACCATATTACTCCTTAACTTTTCAAAAAAAATTATTTCTTTCACTCACGTTCTTTTTGAAGCATTATATTTCTCCCTCCCTCCCTCATCCTCTCATGCATTTTTCTGCATCCTCTCTCGCTATCTTTCCTAAGTGTGCGTAAGAATATATAATTGAAACATCCCCCCTCCCCCCCTCACCTCTCCCCCACTCTCTCTATACATTTCTTAATCTTTTCATGCATCTCTCTGAATCCTCTCTCGTCATCTCTCCCAAATGTACATGAGAACATATGATTAAAGCATAAAACTATTTGTATTTAAAACAAATGGGAAGAAATTTATCTCAAATAATAAAAAACTATCGGTTCACTATAATATTAATAAAAGATATTTATGTCTAACATACTTGAGAAGAAAGTCAGACACTCAAAACTCGATGTTATTTTGCTTGTTACACCATTAAGAAGCTATAATTCACTCTTGGTAGGAAGAATAACATTTTTGACATTTACTGTTATTTCATAGTCTTATACATCTTTATAATGACAAGTTCCAAACATGCCATTGGTATTAGATGTGTGGATGCTGTCAAAAATAAAATTAGCATTCTAAGTCAGAATGCAGAGCTCACCTCCGTATTCTCACCACGGCGTTCTAAGTCAAAACGCAGAGCTCACCTCCGCGTTCTCACCACGGCGTTCTAAGTCAAAACGTAGAGCTCACCTCTGCGTTTTAAGTCAAACGTAGAGCTCGCTAAGATGCAGAGCTCACCTCTGCGTTTTAAGTCAAAACGTAGAGCTCCCTAAGACGCAGAGCTCACCAAAACGTGGAGCTTACCACTACGTGAAGCTCACTACCGCGCAAGGCTCAAAACGTATGGCTCACCACCGCGTTTCTTAGCTCAAAACGCGTGGCTCATCACCGTATTTCCAAGCTCAAAATGCGTGGCTCACCATCGCGTTTCCAAGCTCCAAATGCGTGGCTCACCATCGCATTCCAAGCTCAAAACGCGTGGCTCACCACCGCGTTTCCAAGCTCAAAACGTGTGGCTCACCACCGCGTTTCCAAGCTCAAAACGTGTGGCTCACCACCTCGTTTCCAAGCTCAAAACGCATGGCTCACCGTCGCGTTCAAAGTTCAAAACGAGGGGCTCATCCTTCCGTCTAAAGTCAAGAACGCGAAAGGCACCCTCGCGCTCAAATCCAAAATGCGAGGGTCACAACCCCGCGTTCCAGTTTTGAGCTGAAGACGCGAGGGTCGCTCCAGGACGCGAAATTCACTTTTGACTCATTCAAACATGATTTAAATAGTTCTAAAACTGTTTTGCACGATGTAGGGCTATCAAACCCTCATCATGGAGAGATTTAAGGGGGCGGTTACACCCCATTAAACCCTCATCAATGAGAGTTTTAAGGGGACGGTTACACCCTTAAATCACCTATAAAAAGAGGGGGACTTCCACTTGAAAAAGGGGGAGAAAAGAAGGGGCTTTTTGGATCTTAAACTTTCACTTGAAACAGGCAGGGCAGGAAGAGGACTTCCACGAGGAAAGAAGTCTTCTTTGGATCGGTCAAACTCGTAAGAGTTCTAAACTTGCTTTGCGAGTTCTTTTCAATGTTGTTCTACGAGCCAAGACGGTCGGATCGTTAATGGGATACAATATTCAAGCTCTCATCGCTACCGTGAAGAACCCGACCTTAAACAAAAGGCAGGATCTTTGATAATCCTTCATTCTTTTGTAAATCAGGATAACCGATAAGAGAGAGTTTGTAAGGAGAGAGAGAGATTGTAAGTCTTTCTTCAACAAAAGAATCAATACAATTCATTTTTCCTCTATTTTCCATTTTTATTTTTTCCGACGAATAAAAGATAGCGACTCTGCTGGGGAAAACTTCTTTCACAGACGAAGAAGTAGTGACGCAATCTGACGTCCAGCTCATTGGAACAACGGTGGAAACTCTACCTGTGGAGTTCGACCAAGCAAGGTATGAAGAATCACTTTATTCTGGATCTCTTAGCCCCAAGGCTATGCGCAAGATCCGTAAAGTCTCCAAAAAGACTAAAGCTCCATCCGTGGTCGGCTCGCCAGAGGAGTGTCTCCCCTGGGGGTTGAATTGTTCGTACAGACCCCTCTCTGAAGGAGAAGGCTTGGCTCTAGCTGAAGTCGTCAATCGAGTTAGAAGCCCTACACCCATGCCCAAACCTAAGGCAACAAGTCGCAAGAGGCCTATCACCGCGATTAACTTGATCACCACAGATGGTGACATCATTACAAAAACCTTGAAATAGGCTAAGAAAAATGCCGCTCGACGAAGGAGAAGATCCCAACGACGAGCACACCTACGAGAAAGCCGATCTCTCAATCAACATGAACTTCGCGTTTGTGAGCCAAAATATGAGTCTTGCGTTTCTGAGCCCGATCGCTAACTTCACGATGACCAAATAGAACGTAGCCTTCAACGGCGCGTTGTACAAACAAAATGCGGGTCTCAAATCTGCGTTTAGCAATCACAACGCGACCCTCAAAGGAGCGTTTCACCAATGAAATGCAACCCTCAAAGGAGCGTTTTCCCAACAAAACGCGACCCACAAGGGAGCGTTTCCAATGTAAAACGCAGACACCACATCTGTGTTCCACAACCAAAACGCGACGTATAAGGAAGCGTTTGACAATAAAACGCGGACCTCAAACCCGCGTTCCACAACCTGAATGCAACCTCTAGGGTAGCGTTTCTCAAAGTAGACGTGGACCACGCGAACAAATGCTAGACGCGATGTTCGTGTCCAAAAAGACCAACATGGATTTAAAATTCGTGTTCATCAGGAATCTGACCCGTCCAATCATAGACTGGAGGATCCAGTTCAAATCTCACGATTAGTGAGTAACTCTTCTCGAGTCTCTGCAACAGGTTTGAGAGAGTTCCTATCAAGGGAAAGATCGATATAACAAATCGTTCATTCACGCCAATGCGAACAATTGGTTTCTACGGTCCCCTCGAGATGCCAATGCGGCTCATGCACAACCATTTCATCGGTATTCAACCCACCAATGAACGTCACTTCAGAGGATGAATACCCTGGAGTTACTATCAATATGGTTAGTAGAGGAGAATCACCGGTCCCTAGTTCTGATGAATCAAGCACCAATCACCCTCCAAGTGTTAGAGAAATCTCGGACAAATTCGAAAGGATTTACCAACACACTCGGACACGAAAGGGAGTCCTACATCCTGTCGATTATTAGAAGTTAGCTAAAGGAATAGGAACTGATGATGAGCACTCGGCCATTGCGGACTCTCAATCTTCTAGTTCTTTTGTAGAGCATGAGATCACTGTCCACATGACATATACTACTAAAGATCTCAGGAAGAAACTCGAAGAGTATCAGGCTATGATGCAAGAAAATATGCGGTCACAACAAGAGACCATCGATCAACTTTGAGACATGGTAGCCCAACTTGTTACGGATAGAGATCAATTTTACATGGTCAGCTCAACACCTCAGCCGGAATCATCATGAAGAAGGGGTCAATCTTTAAAATGAAAAGAAAAAGTGAATGAAGCTTCTGATCAGGAAGCTCATCACATAGAATCCTCATTTGAAGAGGAGAAGAGGACTGAGAACGAGCAGAATCCTCAGTCGGCAAAAATGGAAGAGTTGGAAGCCTCAATGTTATTACCAATAGAAGCGAGCTCCAAGACGAGGGATTTATCAGGCCCTATCGGATAGAATGGGACTTAGCCCCTTATCCTCCAAAGTCCGAGGCCCCGACACTACAAGCTTTTGACAGCAAGGGGTCACCAAACTAATATATCTATCATTTCAAGTCACAGACTGGGAACATGATATCAAACGACGTCATACTAACTCGCTTGTTTATTGGCACTCTCAAGGGGGTTGCCTTTGAATGGTTTATGAAACTGCCTTCAGGATATATTCAGAAATGGATAGATCTAGAGAGACTCTTCCCATCAAGATTCTTCGAAGGGCGACACTGAAGTCTCTGTCCATACCCTTCTTGCCACTAAATAAAAGAAGGGAGAGTCCATTAAAGCCTTTGTCAAGAGGTTCCGAAGCGTGGCTCTTCGATGCCCGATAGGTATGACGCAATATGCACTGGTGGAAACCTGTCGACACAACTTACAAATGAAACTCCTAGTCCGAATGGGAGTTGCAGAATGCCGTTCCTAGAGGCAGTTAATCTCTCAAGATGAACAGGCTCAAAAAATTATTTCCAGAATCAAAGACAAAGAAGAAAGCGAGCAACGAGACCAAGCCCAATCTTCTTAGCTAGAAGGAAAAGATATTACGAATGCTGAAAATAATCCTCTTTAATAGGATGGCAGGTCCACAAATCTATCATGTTAACAGTTATCTCTGATAGTCCATTTTCTCCAAATTCCCCCACCAAACTCTTCAAATAGCGGCCTGCCATGTGATGTGCCTATGTTCTGGTTATAGTCGTATTGCTCCAATGTCAATGAAAGACTTGATGGACAGTGGCTCATTTGGCGATATGCCATGCCTACCCCTTTCCCCCTGCACATGTTCAAGACTGGGAGTTGTTCGTTGGATTATGAGTAATAAATCTTCTGAGTTGTCATGTTTAATAAATAACTCTGTCAACCACGAAATTCACAGAGCACCGTCTAGTTAACATTACACCTCTGACAATCAACTTATGGACTCTTGTTAATAGAGCGCTAAGTCCTCAAAGTTGCTCCGATTGCAACATATCCTTGTCATGTTAACCTCACACCTCTGACAATCTACTTATCGACGCTCTCTTAAATAGAGCGATAAGTCCTCAAAGTTGCTCAAATCACAACACAATTTTGTCACGTTGATGTTATACCTCTGACAATTATCTTATTAACTCTCTCTCCAATAGGATGATAAGTCTTTAAAATCTTGTTTAAATCAAAAGCAAAAAAATTTTCGTGAAGTCAATACTATACCTCTGATGATAAAATCAACTTGTCAACCCTCCTCAGCAGATAAGTTCGTCAAAGCTGTTCAAATCACAACTAAATCCCGACAATCAACTTATCAATCTTTCTCAATAGGATGATAAGTCCTCAAATTTGCTTAAATCGCAACCAACTTATCAATCCTTCTCAATAGGATGATAAGTCCTCAAATTTGCTTAAATCGCAACTAACTTATCAATCCTTCTCAATAGGATGATTAGCCTTCAATTTTGCTTAAATCGCAATCAACTTATCGATCCTTCTCAATAGGATGAGAAGTCCTAAGGCTTCTTCACACCATAAGCCCTAAGCATTGTTAACACCACAACCCCAAAGCCTTGTTCACACCACAAGCCCTAAGCCTTGTTCACATGAGCGAAGATGATATTATAGCAAAGTTGATCGATTAACTTTTAATTTATAAATAAAACTTTAGAGGGCCTAAATGAAATTTTTTATAGCTAATTATTGATCTCCTATTAGGAGAGGGGTGTATGCATGAAGTTTGCATACATAACTAGCATAGGTAAGGTAAGTCCATGTGATAGGATAGAAACTTGTCTGATGATAGGGATTTTAACTAAAGGCCATATTGTCAAATAAACTATGAATGCGTATGTCAGCCATTGATAAGATTAGTTTAGAATTTTTCATTTCATAATTCGTTCCCCCGTAAATAACACAAAGTTCATATTAATTATAATAAGATAACAATGTAATAATCAAAAGAGTCAAGGGTATTTTTATTTAAGGAAAGTTTTTGCCAAACTCTCACTTTTAAAGGGAGTATGATATAATATGATATGATTAATAGATTGACCTAAGTATCAAATGGACAATAGTGGCTATATATTGGTGGGGGAAAAAAGGAAGGGAAAAAAAAGATAAACGAGACGTTGATTCATGGTTCAAAAATACTACGTGCACAGATTCCCCAAAAAATAGTAGATGTACAAGATTCGTGATTCAACAAATAATATTACATCAAAATATCCCCCAAAATATAGCTCTAACAATATTACATCCAAAACATACTCTAACACAAGCAACCCAAAATCAAACATTACAGGCAACTAACATAAACTCAATTTCACCGCCCTCTCGGATTCCCAATCTCAGAGAACACAGCATTGCTCAGCATCAGCGCACCAGAGCCCTCACTGTCAACGCTCCGGCTGCCAGTACTAATCGAAGCACTACTTGTCGCGGTGGTTGTGGTCGAAGTCGTGGATGTGGTCGATCGACCCATCCATGTAGAATCGTTGTCATCGCCGTCCTTCTTCGCCTTTGTGCTCTCCTGCAATTGCAACGCAAACTCGAGGCTCCACACCACATCCCCCATTGTTGGCCTCTTTGTCCCGTCATCCGCCACGCATTTCTCTGCTGTCTCGACGAACTTCCTGAAACTCAACGCCGAAATCTTCCCTTTCAAATAAGGATCCACAATCTCCTCCAGGGTTCCCTCCTCTTTACAGTACAACGCCCATTCGACCAAGCTCACCTGCTCTCTCTGCAGCGTCGGGTTAAGCGCTGGCCGAGCGCACAACACCTCAAACAGCACCACGCCAAAGGAGTATACGTCGGATTTGTCGGTCAGCTGTTGCCGGAGGAAGTACTCTGGGTCGAGATATCCGTAACTTCCCTTCACCTCCGTGCTTACGTGGGTGTCATTGAGCGTGGGGCCGGATTTTGATAGCCCGAAATCCGATACTTTGGCGACCCATTTGTCATCGAGCAGGATGTTGGTGGTCTTGACGTCGCGGTGGATTGTGTTGTGCTTGGCTCCAGCGTGGAGGTAATGCAGGCCACGAGCGGCCCCGACGCAGATCTCTAACCGCTGCTCCCACGATAAAGGAGGCTTATCGGTCTTGTACAGGTGCTCGCGGAGCGTTCCGTTGGCCATATAGTCGTAAACCAGAATCATTTCTCCGTTGTCTTCGCAGTATCCGATCAGGGACACCAAGTGTCGGTGTCGGAGCTTGGACAGCATCCTGATCTCGGTCTGGAACTCACGCACTCCTTGATCCGACATAGGATTCGCTCGTTTTATCGCGACTTTTATCGACCCGCGGTCAATTTCGCCACGATAAACCTTACCAAACCCTCCCACACCGAGGAGAAAAGCGCCGTCGAAGCCGTTGGTGGCCGCTTCGATCTCCGCGAACGAGAAGATGCGGCAGAGGTTCGACGGCAGTGATGAAGTATTTCGATTGAACCCGTCGCCGGAGCCAGAACCTTTCCTTCTCTTCCACGCGACCAACAGTACTACCAAACATCCAACAGCAATAGCACCTACGACGGCCCCCACAATTCCTCCGACGATCGCCCCGCTCTTCGACTTCCTCTTTGGAGTACCCACAACCTTGTCCGGCCCAACGCTCGGTTGGGCTTCAATCTCCGGATTGGGCCCAGCAAGACTCCCGCCACTCTCCAATTTGAACACCTCCATCCCGTTCAACAACGCATCGTAATAAACCGGCTTCGTACTCTCACAAGGATGAAGAGCGACCCACAGATCCGTCCTCGTCCCCGTCCCCGTCGTGATCACGACATAGTCGGCGTAATACGGCCTCCCGAACCCGCCGCTCCGAGCAATCACATCGACCTGCTCGTCCGCGGTCTGGTTATTAATGAAAACCGTAAACACTCTCTCGTTCTGTTCAGTCAGCGGACGAGCCATCTCGCAGAAATGGAGCCTGACCAAATAGTAGAACCCACCGTCGACAGTCAGTATCCACGTCAGATTGCTGTTGAGATTCGCCGCATTGACGGGGCCCATCGACCTCCCGGTCGAGTACACGCCGCTCGGCGCAATGTATGCCGGCAGGCGCGCGTCGTACCCGATGGAGACGTCCGGGTCGGCCGAATAGGCGACTCCGTAATCCGCCGCAAAGATGTATGTATCGTCGTCGACCCAAGAACGGTACAAGCCGGAATCTCCCGAAGGGGTGATCGCCTGCCCGCCGACGTTGAGCCTGTGTACGGTCTGAATTGCTTGGTTCGGGCCGATCGGGTAAGCTTGTTCCGACCCGATCAGTTTGGGCTGAGCGTCAGCGTCGGCGAAGAGATCGGGGGACGACACGATCTCGATGCCGTTGATGAAGGCGTAGGAGCTGGAGTTCGTAGGGGCGAAGGTCAGGGTTAGGTTGGAGGAGGTTGAGAGGTTGAGGGAGTATTCAAGGATGAGATAAGGAGAAGAGGTGTTGAGAGCTTTGATGGTTTGGTAAGGGCTGAAGTTGGAGAGGAGGGTGAGGTTGCCCGCGGAGGCGGAGAAGGAGGCGGCGGAGGGGGGGAGGGAGGAATAGGTGGAGGGGTAGAAGTGGAGGCGGAGGAAGTGGCGGCTGCCGGCGGCGGGGAGGGGGACGGAGAGGGTGTGGGGGGAGGTGAAGACTCGGGCCGAGAGGTACGGGGTTTGTGGGACGCCGGGGTCTTGGGCGGCGGCGGTGGGTCCCCGGGAGGCGAAGGTGGACCCCACGTCGCCGGACCACCGCCGGCCGTCCATGTCTACGGAGACGCCGGAGGCGCCGCAGTTGATGAGGTCCGTGGTGGCTTTGTATGGGGCGCTGTAGTTGGCGGGCGTGGCCGCCACGGAGAGCGGGAGAATCAAGAAGAGGAAGAAGGAGTTCATGTCGGATCTTTACTACAAAAGGAAATAAATTGGGCAAATTTAATTAGAGAGAGAGACAATAAGAAAGAAAACAAGAACAAGGGAGCGCATGATGGACGAGGAGAATACGAAGCTCAGTGGAGATGCTTTTAATCAATGCGTTAGGGGATGTTTACAGGTTAGGGGTCGAGGATAATGCTTTTTACATGCTTGTGAAATTTTAGAATTTTGTCATTTAGTTTTGTATAGTCACAGTTTACAAATTTAAGCTCCGCTTTAATAGCGTGAAATTGAGATAATTGGGTTTGTTACAGTTCTTGTGTCATACTAATAAATGTGCTTGCAAAAATAATCTTTAGTTGAACTTAAGCACAAGAAGCTAATATGAAAATTTTATTTCAATTTATGTAAGTCTTTACAATGTCTCTTACAATTCCTATACATTTCACTGTTTTACAGTTTTTGTAGTTTTGAGGCACAACTGTAAATCTAAGGTTTTATGGCACAGCCGCAGATCTATGGTTGTCTGTAATAACTAAAGCTGTTATGCACTAGAAAGAAAGTCCTTAATCCATTGTCGGTTTATCTTTTTAAAAAAATAAAAATAAAAAATGGAATGATTATCGAAATTTAGAATTTACACAAACTTTGAAGTCAAGTCAAGTCAACTATGGGCCCCACATTTTCATGGTAACAAAAAAAAATCACGCTCTCAACTGTTGTATTAGAGTCTCATGGTTCGGACAGTTGAGCCGCCTCTCTTTTTGGAGCGGGGGTTGTCCAAAAAGCCCAGGTATCTCGAGTGAAATATGGGCCGGTCTCGCCCGGCCTAAGTACAATCTCAAACGGTCATAAAAATCCGGGCTGAGTCGAGCTGCCTAGACCCAACCCGATACTTAGCGGGTCCTCAATGCCATAAAATGGAGAAATTCTTGCCCATTTATAGAGTAGGCAAGATGCTTACATCCGTCCAATAAGATGGGGGCATGTGACACTAGGGGTTGGGGGGGGGATGTGATCACATTCTTCTCCTCTAATGCCACATGCTCCTCTCATATTGGAGGGGTGTAGGCACTAAGAATTTCTCCATAAAATGGTCATATAAGGCATTTCGACAAAAATACCCCTAAAAGGAGTTTAAAATGATAAAACTTTGAGGGTATTTTTAGATATATATTTATGGGCTAGCATGGGCATTTGTCTAGCTCGCCCGATGACCCGGGCTGGGCAATCCAGGGCTGTTTGGAAACCCCTATTTGGAGGAGACTCAATACACTGAAGAAAAAAAAAGAAGAAATGATATGAGAACAACTTTAAATGTGTAGTTATACTCATTTTTGTATAGCAGAAAGTTGGTTTTATTGTTATGTTGATGTTTCTTACGTTATGCAATATAGTCCCTTTATCTGATTTTTTTTCCCAATGAAAAAAAAGCATATTTAGATAATAATACTTAAAAAAATCATATATCATATTATTATAATCATGAGAAATTATCTCAGCATCAATTTTAAAGTTAATTATTTCATTGATTTTGTATTATTATTATTATTATTATTTACTTTTTATTTGTTTATGCTGATTTTCTTTGTTTAAAATTTATACTGATTTCAAATATAAATTATAATTCTTTATTTTCACCCTTCGATGGTGTGGGAGTGCTTGACGTGGAAATTGAAAGGCTGCTGTTTGTTTATTAGTGGCGTTGTCAAACCCGCGTCCTCACCATCACTTTCACCTTTTCACAAGCTTGGTCTTATGCTTAGGAGCGTTCTTCGATGAATACCTTCTCCAATAATTTTGACGAGTCTTTCTGTTGGAAGTTTTTCAGGTTCTATAATGAGCCTTTGAAATGTCTCCGAGGAGTAGCAATTTACTGGTAAACTAGCCTTTGAAATGACGATATGAGATACATAGAAAAAGTGTCAAATTAACTATTGTTGGCTTTCCACTAACGCTCTTCCGATGCTCAAGTCAGACTCTTGATAATAAGTAGTCAAAACGATAGGTAAATCTAGGTTAGAGTTTTATAAGAGAATGATCATAGATTAAAGGTAGGCGGTACTGAGCCTCGAAATTCTCTGAGGTCCTGTCTTACCTTAGGTAGGAGGCTTATCTACACTGGTTGTCCAGGGTAGATCAGTCTCTACACGTGTCACCATCCAAAGAGCCGAGATTATGATGACAGTTACTTATACTGCAAGTAAATCCATGTATAAAGAGTATAAAATTAGTGTAATAATCAAATTTAGAATTAACGTCGAAACGATTATTCTTGCTCGTTTTCCTCATGGAAAAGAGATTCATATAAAAACCGCCATAGAAAATAAGGATATTGTATCCTACCACTAACTTAGGATCATTCCAAAATATACAAAATTGATATCAGTAACAAATATTAACGCGAATAGTTAACATAAATGGAAAAAAAGAAAAAATAATACTAACAATAAGGAGGAAACAAACCAATAATTAACTAAATTTTTTGTGAATTGTTCGTCCAACTATCTTATTATATTTTCTAGGGTACTATTTTATATTTGACTCAATGGCTCAGTTAATAATCAAATGACTTACAGTATGAGGTTTATGATCAAATAGAATTTAGCTACAAGTATATTTGATTCAGTTAGTTATCAAATATTCATACAAAACTGAAACATTACCATACTGCACATTTGACTTTATATTTTTAATTTTAATTTATTATGTATTAATTTGTGAGACTTAAAGAGTTCTATGCTTAGGTTTTAACAAAATATCCAACTTACAACTTTATACATTATAATTATAAATCAATTATATTCAATTATGAGTTAGATCATGATATATATTAATTTGTGAGACTTAAAGAGTTCTACGCTGGGGTCTTAACAAATAAAAGTACTTTCTTAATTGAGTATTACTTGTAGACTATGAGTCTATAAGTTATAAAATAAATAAATATATTCTAGTATTTGATAAATATACATGAATATTAAAAAAAATTATATACAATTCATAGAATTACATTCAATTTGACTCGTCATCAGCCCCATGCTACACGCTTGGCCTCATTGCGCATACTTCCATTTAGGCTGGGTCCACCCACGCTCGAGGCGACGTAACTGGTCCGAGTGCTGAGATTCTAATCCAACACAGTAAAAGTTTCCATTACTCGGTGAAACTGGGCCCCACAGTTGATTGGCTTGCTCCGAAGAGTTTGTTTATATGCCATAAATATAAATAATCAAGCAGCTAATGATTTTATCTTCTAAATTAAAGTTTAGATTTGCAGCTGTGCCTCAAAAGTGTAGAACTGCTAAGTGCAATTTACATGCACAAAAATATGTTTCACAAATCAGAACTCAGGTTTAGATGTGGTAAGAGATGGGTGATTCTGGAATCCCCCC